>JALGBA010004170.1:600000-1092500 GCA_023970755.1 Azemiops feae | reverse complement strand
CTTGTGCCGGCTGGATTCTTTTAGTGGAGAGTAGCTTGGATGTTCGTCTTGCCCTCTCACGTGCAGGTGTTGTGGGACTGGATCTGTCAGCTGTTTGGCGTGTAAGTCGGATTGTTCTCATCAGCTGTTCGGCGCGAGGTTTTTCGGGGCGTTGCGTGAGGTCTTGTGCCGGCTGGATTCCTTCCGTAGAGGGCAGTTTTGATGTTCGTCTTGCCCTCTCACGTGCAGGTGCTGTAGGACCGGATCTATATATATATAATCTTGGGTGTTTGTTTTAAATATGCCTTCAATGGGAAGAAAACAATTTGAACATTTTAGCGTCTCCGTTGTGATCACTGTTGTCTTTTTTTTTTTGCTAAACAACAGCACTGTTTAAATAATATTGAGTCATTGAGTCAATAGCCTAGCCAAGTCAAGGGCTACTTTTTCTATTTGTAAATAGAAACCGAAGAAAGTATACAATAAAAGCTATGCAATTTTGACAGGAAAATCTCCCATCAATAGGATCTTGATTAACCTTAATTACTGAGGTTTGAACTCCAGGCGTGTGCTATTCATTCTGTTCATTTATAAATTGGATGCTAGTCTTCTCCTTGGATGGCCTCTTAACACGGACGGCAGCCCTTTTCTTCAAATTCAAATGATAATAAAGAGGCTGAAAGTTGAGCTGTGCCAAACCTGGATAAATTACTTCAAAAGTGGTTTCTCTTTGGCTAATGCCACACAATCCATTACTCATCACAGCAGGGCCAAATTAAATTTACTTAGACTGCCAGGTGTCATGAAATATATTTGAAAACCTCCCAAAGTATTTCTAATGTTCCTTTGGGATATTGCCCCCCCAAAAAGATAAAAATCAATGAAATTACTAATGGTATTTTGTTGGAAGTGGCATAAATTGGCTATTGTTTTTATAATACAGGTAATGCTCAAGTTCAGCGATCATTCGAAGGTACAAGAATGCTGAAGGAAGGGACCTATGGTTGGTCCTTGATATTCAATAAGACTTTCTGGTCAGCCCCAAAGGTGATTTTTTTTTTTCAAGAGGCAACTGGACTTTCTTTGTTTTCCCTTGAAGATGGTTCACTTGTCATCCCAGAAGCTTCTCCAGTTCTGACTGATCTTGCAGCCCATCTGCCTTCCAAGATTCAACAGTCCATCTGCATTTAAAAGACAAAGGCCACTCTTTCGAAGACAGCGAAGTCCACATCCTGGACAGAGAGGACCGCTGGTTTGAAAGAGGGGTCAAAGAGGCCTAATGCTGGGAAAGATTGAGGGCAATAGAAGAAGGGGACGACAGAGAATGAGGTGGCTAGATGGAGTCACTGAAGCAGTAGGCGTGAGCTTAAATGGACTCCAGAAGATGGTAGAGGACAGGAAGGCCTGGAGGAACGTTGTCCATGGGGTCGCGATGGGTCGGACACGGACTTCGCAACTAACAACAACAACAATGTCAAAACTGAACAGCCCTCTCTCAACGGAGGGGGGGGGCAGGGATACGACCCCACCTCTCTCCTATTTACAACTCAGTCCATTCAGCAGTTCCAAGAAGTTTGCACACCCATTTGCATTGCTCACTTGACTCTGAAGGCACAGATAAACCTCCCCGTGGCCTCAGTGACTCTCAGAGGGAGTGCTAACAACCAGACGACTGCAAGGAATGTAAATCCTTCCATTCCACACCATTCAGTCAGAACTGGAGAAGCTTCTTGGAAGAGAAGTGAAACCTCTTCAAGGAAAAACCAAGAAAGTCCAGCTGCCTCTTGAAAAAGCACCTTTGGGACAACCTTGACCTGGACGACCGAGAATCTCCACAGAGATTCTTACCTTTCTGATAAGCGTTTTGGATACAGGTAGTCCTCGACTTACAGCCGTTCGTTTAGCGAACATTCCACGTCGTAATGGCACTGAAAAAAATGACTTAGGACCAGTCCCTGTATTTATGACAGTTGCAGCTTCCCCGGGTCACCTGATCGCCATTGGCCACCTTCCCAGCCAGCTTCCAACAAGCCAAGTTGAGGGAGGAAGCCAGATTCGCTTAATGACCACATCATTCACCGAACAGCAGTAATTCGCTAAACAACTCTGGCAAAAATGCCCTAAATCAGGCACAACTTCCTTAAGAACCACCTCGCTTAACAACGGAATTTCTGATCCCAATCACGGTCATAAGTCAAGGACTACCTGCAATGAAGGAAATCGTTTGAGAAGCACCGGCCTAAAGGAACAGCATTCAATGAAGTCTTTGAATCTGAACTAAGGAGGTAGCTGGGGAGAAGTCATGACCTACAGGTAGTCCTCCACTTACAACAGTCCATTTAGTGACCATTCAAAGTTACAACAGCGCTGAAAAAAGTGACTTATGACCGGCTTTCACACTTAATGACCGTGGCAGCATCCTCAGGGTCACGTGATCAAAATTCTGACGCTTGGCAACTGGTTCATATTTACGGCGGTTGCAGTGTCCCAGTGTCATGTGATCCCCTTTTGTGACCTTCTGACCAGAAAAGTCAAGGGGGAAGCCAGATTCACTTAACATCCATGTTGCTAACTTAACAACTGCAGTGATTCCTTTAACAGTGGTGACAAGAAAAGTTGTAAAATGAGGCAAAAGTCACTTAACAAATGTTTCACTTAGCAACATAAATTTTGGGCTCCGTTGTAACTCGAGGACTACCTGTATCGTTGCCCATCTGGGCACACCCCTTGGAGATGAAGGGGAGAGCAAGGAAGGGCCCACAGATCCTGTCCTCCCATCACATCGTGACCAGCATTGTCCGTGTCCAGTTGTGGACGGTCTCAAGTGGAAAACCTACTCTATGCATCCAGCCTGATCTCAGGCTCCAGAACCCTGTGCAGGTAAGTCCTCAATTTACGACCACAACTAAGCCCCAAATTTATGTTGTTAAGCAAGAAACCTATTAAGTGAGTTTTGCCCCGTTTTACAATTTTTCTTGCCATGTTTGTTAAGTGAATCATTGCAGTTGTTAAATTAGTTATATGGTTGTTAAGTGAACTTGGTTTCCTTGTTGACTTTCCTTGTCAGAAGGTCCCAAAAAGGGGATCGCGTGACCCCCGGGACACGGCAACCGTCGTAAATGCGAGTCAGTTGTCAAGCATCTGAATGCAAATCGTTTGACCGTGGAGATGCTACAACAGGCATAAGTGTGGGAAACGGTCATAAGTCCCCTTTTTCAGTCCCCTTCGAATGGTCACTAAATGAACTAACTGTTGTAAGCCAAGGACGACCTGTATATACAAAATCCCAGAGAAGGGAGGACCTTAATGTACTGGATAGCATTCCTCTCTGCAGTTATGGATGGGAAGCAGAGTTCAGGATCACAATCAAGGAGATGGGGCCAGGTGGCCCAGCTCACGTCCCCGTCCTGTACGGGTAGTCGTCAACCAATGACCACAATTGAGCTCAAAATTTATATTGCTAAGTGAGACAGTTGTTAACTGAGTTTGGCCCCATTTTACGAACTTTCCTGTCACAGTTATTAAGTGAATCACTGCACTTGTTAAGTTAGTAAAACGGTGCTTAAGCGAACCTGGCTTCCCTGTTGCTTGTCACAAGATCGCAAAAGATGATCACATAACCCCGGGATAGTGTAACCATCCTAAATATGTACCAGTTGCCAAGCATCTGAATTTTGATCAAATGACTGTGGGGATGCCATGAAAAACACACGTCACTTTTTTTCAGTGCTGTTGTAACTGTCAACGCTGCTGCTAACATCGGATGTTTTTGCATTGACAACAGATGGCAATGTAGCCATCTTTTCCCTTTTACTTTTAGAGTTAGATGATGCTGGGACCGGGGATGTGAACGAGAGTCCAGCTAGACATAACAACACTGAACCTAGCATGAGAAACAAGGTTATTGTAACCAGAGCTGATAAGGAATTGGCGGGCTGGAGAACTGGAGAGGAAGCCCGTGCTTCAAGCTAATTGGGGAATGTGATTTATGACTGTTATTTGGAGGAGGGAATTGTGTTTAGATACTATGTGCTCAGGGGAGGGGAATTCAGTTTTTGGCTTCGGTTATGTAGTGCCGAAGTTATGCTACTCAAAATAAAGACTAAGGTAAACAATGCCTTGAAGTTCTTTTGAAGAGTTTCATCTGTCGGAACCATGACAGTAACTTTGAATAGTCACTAAACAAACTGTTGTAAGTTGAGATCTACCTGATTGGCTAGGAATGCTAGACGTTGAGAGGCATGACATTAGAGAAAATTACAATAAATCATACCAGTTCCTTAAACTAGAGGATTGCCTATAACAGGGAGAAATGCCCAGAATGTTCTCTTCCCAAAGGTGCTTTTTCATGAGGCAACTAGACTTTCTTGTTTTTCTTTGAAAGCGTTTCGCTTCTCATCCAAGAAGCTTCTTCAGCTTCTTCAGCTTTCTTGTTTTCTTTGAAGGCGTTTCGCTTCTCATCCAAGAAGCTTCTTCAGCTTCTTCAGCTTTCTTGTTTTTCTTTGAAGGCGTTTCGCTTCTCACCCAAGAAGCTTCTTCAGCTTCTTCAACTTTCTTGTTTTTCCTTGAAGGCGTTTTGCTTCTCATCCAAGAAGCTTCTTCAGCTTCTTCAGCTTTCTTGTTTTCTTTGAAGGCGTTTCGCTTCTCATCCAAGAAGCTTCTTCAGCTTCTTCAACTTTCTTGTTTTTCCTTGAAGGCATTTCGCTTCTCATCCAAGAAGCTTCTTCAGCTTCTTCAGCTTTCTTGTTTTTTTTAAAGGCGTTTCGCTTCTCATCCAAGAAGCTTCTTCAGCTTCTTCAGCTTTCTTGTTTTTCTTTGAAGGCGTTTCGCTTCTCATCCAAGAAGCTTCTTCAGCTTCTTCAGCTTTCTTGTTTTCTTTGAAGGCGTTTCGCTTCTCATCCAAGAAGCTTCTTCAGCTTCTTCAGCTTTCTTGTTTTTCTTTGAAGGCGTTTCGCTTCTCATCCAAGAAGCTTCTTCAGCTTCTTTAAAGAAAAATAAGAAAGTCCATTTGCCTCGTGAAAAAGCATCTTTGTGACAACCGTGACCTGGACAACTGAGAATCTCCAAGAACATGTCTTAAAATCCCCAAAGTTCCCCCATTCTCTGGGAATCTGGAGCATTCTGCATTGTGGAGAACCACAAAAATGACCTCCTGGGAGAAGGGATGTGGTAGTTAACAAAAAATGAATTGAGCCTGGGAAAGAGGAGGAGATGATAGCAAGACACTTAAAACGTGAATCTGCTTTAACTTTCAAGATGCTGTTACTATGGCTCAGTGATGGTGAACCTTTTAGAGACTGAGTGCCCAAAAACCGCCCTGCGCGCCCCCCAGGAAGGAAGGAAGGAAGGGAGGAAGGGAGGAAGGAAGGGAGGAAGGGAGGGAGGGAGGAAGGAAGGAAGGAAGGAAGGAAGGAAGGGAGGGAGGGAGGCAGAGAGGGAGGGAGGGAGGGAGGGAGGGAGGGAGGAAGGAAGGAAGGAAGGAAGGAAGGAAGGAAGGAAGGAAGGAAGGAAGGAAGGAAGGAAGGAAGGAAAAAAACAGATATAGGTATTATTCTTTCCTGAAGCACTTGAGAACCACCACTTGGCAGTGTAGTGAAATATATAGACCAATAATCTGACTTGTTTACTTTTCTGTTTTTCCTCCAGATTGTAGATTTCCCTCGGAGCAAAGCTAAAGCTTGGGAAGACATGGTCAGATAATTCCCTATGACGTCTGGAATTTTCTGAGCAAGACATGCCTAACGATTTGAACTTCAGGAAGAGAGAGTGAGTAGCTGCAGTGCAGGGTAAGGAAAGAGGTGGAGCAGACCCAGCTGCTCGTAGTGAAAGGCAGGGATGATTCAGCCACGGAGACATGTGAGAAGTTGATTTAATTCTGGGATGTGGGGTTCTCTCACTAAAAGGGAGGATTATGTATACATCTCTATCCACTCTCACACACTCTCTTACACTGTTCATTGTCATGAGTTGCCATGATGACTCTTAGCTCGGTTGCAAAATATAAAACTGCAAAATAAATTTAGGATAAGATCATTTTTCTCTTATGGAGCTAAAATAGAATATAGAGCTCTGTTCAGCTCCAATGTGCTGGACAGGAAAATAAGAATTATTATTTCTATTAGATTATGGGAAGCCCTCGACTTACGACCACATTTGTGCCCAAAATTTCTGTTGCTAAGTGCGACATTTGTTAAATGAAGTTAGCCCCATTTTACGACCTCTCTTGCCACAGTTGTTAAGTGAATCACTGCAGTTTGTTAAGTTGGTAATATGGTTGTTAAGTAAATCTGGCTTCCCCATTGTCAAAAGGTCACAAAAGGGGATCACGTGACCCGGGGACACTGCAACCATCATAAATATATGCCAAGCGTTTGAATTTTGATCATATGACCATGCGGATGCTGCAACCGTCGTGTGACAAACGGTCATAAGTCACTTTTTTCTGTGGTTTTGTAACTTTGAATGATCACTAAATGAAGTGTTATAAGTCGAGGACTGCCTGTATATGCTTGGAAGCTCCAGATGATTTCTGTTCATCATCGGGAGAATAGAATAGAATAGAATAGAATAGAATAGAATAGAATAGAATAGAATAGAATAGAATAGAATAGAATAGAATAGAATAGAAGCTGGGACCTTGGAGGTCTTCTAGTCCAGCCCCCTGCTCAAGCAGGAGAACCTATACCATCTCAGACAAGTGACTGTCTAGTCTCTTCTTAAAATTCTCCAGTGATGGAGCGCCCACGATTTCTGAAGGCAAGCTGTTCCACTGGTTAATTGTCCTCACTGTCAGGAAGTTTCTCCTTAATTCCAGGTTGCTTCTCTCTTTGGTCAGTTTCCAACCATTGTTTCATGTCCTTCCCTCTGGTGCTTTGGAGAATAATTTGACCCCCTCCTCTTTGTGGCAGCCCCTCAGATACTGGAATACTGCTATCATGTCCCCCCTATTTCTTCTTTTCTTTAGACTGGCCAAACCCAAATCCTGCAGCCATTCTTTGTATGTTTTAGTCTCCAGGCCTTAGATCATCTTAGTTGCTCTTCTCTGAACTTTTTCCAAGGTCTCAACATCTTTTTCGTAGTATGGTGACCAAAACTGGCTGCAGTATTCCAGGTGTGGTCTCACTAGGGTTTGATAAAGAGGTACTAATACTTTGTGTGATCTTGATTCTATGCCTCTGTTTATACAACCCAGGATTGTATTAGCTTTTTTGGCTGCTGCCCCAAAAAACCTAGCTAACCAGCAATTAACTCTGGATGACTTCTTTTGGGGGTTGGGAATTCTCATCAACTCTGATCACTAACCAAGATATCTGCACCGTTCCCCAAACTGGAAAATCTTAAGTTACTTAACCCTGTCATGCATGTTTACCAGACTCCGACATCCAAGCCTAAGCAGATCAGTTTTCACTGCGAATGGAATCTGACATTTCTTTTACTGTTTTTCCTCTTCCCAGCTTGGCCTCGGTCTTCAAATTCCCTGCGCATGAAGTCAAACCCAATATTATCTAACGCTTGGGAGCCAAGAAGGATATGTCTCACAGCTGAACGAGAAAAGGGGAAGCTGAGTACATTTTAAGGAAATGCCCAGGCTGCTTGCATGCTTTGAGCTGAAAAAACAACACAACATTGCATCAACCAGTGTGTAAAATTTGCATCTCAGCCAGGCCAGTTGCCAACTTGTACTACTTCACAGGCTTCCCCCTGTTCAGTTTATAACTAGAAACGGTGCATCCAGTATGTTTTGACTGGGAAAGCAATCCCATTTTTTTTGCAGGTAGTTCTCGACTTATGACCACAACAGAGACCAAAATTAATGTTGCTAAGCGAGATGGTTATTAAGTGAGTTGTGCCCCACTTTACAATCTTTCTTGCTGCAGTTGTTAAGTGGATCACTGCAGTTGTTAAGTGAAACTGGATTCCCCATCGACTTTGCTTGTCAGAAGGTCGTAAAAGGGGATCACATCACCCTGGGACACACTGCAACCGTCATCTTAGTGCTGCCCTATCTTCCCCAATCCACCTGAAATTAAACAGAGCTGTTATCATTTCAACCCTCATTAATACTAATTATGTCAAAATGATCAACATGTAATTGCTAAAATGGATACGCTTTTTCTGAAATTTGGGAAGAAGAACTAGTTAAAAGGGTATGTTAAAATGGACTGCTATGTATTTAGATCTCCAGGTAAGAGAGAGAGGAGAGAGAGACAGAGAGACAGAGAGACAGACAGACAGACAGAGACAGAGAGAGACAGACAGAGAGAAAGAGAGAGACACACGGAGAGAGAGAGAGAGAGAGAGAGAGAGAGAGAGAGAGAGAGAGAGAGAGAGAGAGAGTAGGCACTATATATACCAGGGGTAGGCAACCTTGGCTCTGTTATGACTCGTGGACTTCAACTCCCAGAATTCCTGAGCCAGAATGGCTCAGCTTGGAGACCTCTCCCTTTCCCCTCAGCATGGCTGGCTCAGGAATTCTGGGAGTTGAAGTCCACGAGTCATAAAAGAGCCAAGGTTGCCTACCCCTGATATATACCATAGAGTTTCCTTCTATAAATTGTCTTTCCCAGCGTTTGGATTCCTGTGACTGTCTAAGTAACACTGCTACTGTATTACATAGAAAAGTTAGAAGGGAAAGGGTGGTGCTATAAACACATTTTCTCAAATTTTTATCAGAATTAATACAACCCCTTTCAGAAGAGAGATGCTGAAAACATGGGTAAAATATGGCAAAAACATCTGGTCTTATCTTGAAAAGCAAAGTTGAACACGATGCAGGAGCGAATGAAATAGAATAGCTACCCTAAGTGGAAGTGGAATGCAGCTACCGTAGTAAAGTAGATAGCATAGTTATGGATGACAGAAGCCAGGACACACTTATTTTTGATGATGAACAGAAAAACATGAATGAAGTTGGAGATATGTTGAGGATCGTGTCTGTCCTGCACTCAAGAAATAACCATGCATATGAGCCAGTTGCCAAGCAGTCCGAATTTTAATCACGTGACCACGGGGATGCTGCACCGGTCATACTTGTGAAAAAATGCCCATAAGTCACTTTTTTCATTGCCGTTGCAATTTCAAATGGTCACTAAACGAAAGTCGGTAAGTAGAGAACTATCTATAACGGGGCTTTCTCTGCAAGTCCGTGACGTGCTCAGCTCGCTCTGGAGCAGGGGTAGGGCAACCTTGGCTCTTTTATGACTCGTGGACTTCAACTCCCAGAATTCCTGAGCCAGCATGGCTCAGCTTGGAAACCTCTCCCTTTCCCCTCAGCATGGCTGGCTCAGGAATTCTGGGAGTTGAAGTCCACGAGACATAAAAGAGCCAAGGTTGCTTACCCCTGCTCTAATGTAATCAGAATATAATGTAATTAATACATTATATTTGTTCTGTTCACAACACAGACATGAAGACAAGGCAGTTTGATGCAAAAGATGTTCTTTATTGTGCATGTGCACTGAACAGAAGCCAGAACAGAAGAGAGTGAAATAATGGCAACATGCCCTTTTTATACTCCCCCTGCAAGGGGAGACTCAACCAATGACTACAGGCTATTCTCCTGCCTCGCGCATGCGCACGAGGCTGGAGACAGCCTGTCTGGGTCCCGGGCAGACACGTGGTCTGCCCGGGTCTCTGCCACCCGTTTTCAGTCTTCCTGGGCCTTGCTGAATGACTGAGCAAGGCCCAGCCTCTCAGCAACTTTCTAAGCCTTGCTGAATGACTTCAGCAAGGCCCAGTACATAACAATATTCATAATGTAATCAGAATATAAATGCAGAACTGCACGCAAAGATTGTAAAGCCTGTGCAATTGTTTAATAAGGATATCATATTACCCAAACACTTCCAAATTCTGGGAGTTGAAGTCCACGAGTCATAAAAGAGCGAAGGTTGCCTACCCCTGCTTTAGAGCAAATATATTTGTACAGAAGCTACCTTTAATTGCCTCAAAAGGCTCTTAGATTAGGAGGAAGCAGTTTGAGGGCTACCGCATTTAGAAGCCCCCATACTCTCAGAAAAGAGGCAAGTTTGAACATTTTCTAAGCATTTTATATTATTCGGGGGCTATTTTGTGGGTGTGAGAAGATTGAGATTGGTACCCAAAGCCTGGAAGAAGTTTGACATCCATAACAATCCTTAAAACTGCTACAGGTGTGAACCGCCTAGCACAGGTAGTCCTTGACTTAGGACCACAATTGAGACCAAAATTTATGTGGCTGAGCAAATGAGTTTTGCTCCACTTTACGCCCTTTCTTGCCACAGTTGTTAAGTGATTGCTTAGCAACTGCACTTGTTAAGTGAGTAACACGGTTGTTAAGTGAACCTGGTCTATCCATTGACTTTACTTGTCTGAAGGTCATAAGGGGTGATCACACGATCTCGGGACACTGCAACCGTCATAAATGTGAGACAGTTGCCAACAGTCTGAATTTTGATCCCGTGACCCTGGGAATGCTGCAATGGTCGTAAGCGGGGGGAAAGTCCATTTTTTTTCAGTGATGTTGCAACTTTGAACGGCCACTGAATGAACTGTTGTAAGTCGAGGACTACCTGTGCAATTCTCCTCTCCGGGGGCATCTTAGAGAAAGGCCCATCAGAAAGTAGGGTCAACTTTCCAGGCAAACCCTTAGCAAAGCATTACCTAGCCAAGGGGTAGGTAACCTTGGCTCTTTTATGACTCGTGGACTTCAACTCCCAGATTTCCTGAGCCAGAATTCTGGGAGCTGAGGTCCACGAGTCATAAAAGAGCCAAGGTTACCTACCCCTGACCTAGCCCATATCTACATAATGGTAGCATCCATTCAATTTAACTCACCTGTCCCCGTGTAAAGAGTCCGGTAAGAGAGGAGCTAAGCACAGGGGTCTTCAAACTTGGCCCTTTTATGACTTGTGGACTTCAACTCCCAGAATTCCCTCAGCCAGCGTGCCTGGCTGAGGAATTCTGGGAGGGCCAAGTTTGAAGACCCCTGAGCTAAGGAGAGAGCAGAGCAAAGAATCTCTTAGCAGATGACAACATCTGCCAGGTCACGCCTGGGCTTGAAAGCTACGTGGGATTGAGTTTGGTTCCAATTTACAGTACATAGGAGAGCACCAGAAAAATTTCAGAGCCTTAGGCTAGACTGGGAAAAAACCCAACGCTCCTTAGATAAAGGGATGGCAACCCTTCTCTATATTGCTGCCAAGATATTTGCATCCATGAGCTCATAACATTGGTTTGACTGTAAAGCATTTCTCTTGCAGTAGGTATTTCTCATTTCTTTCATCAGGGCTACCACTTCCCGAGCCATGAATTTTGGGATTGAACAAAAATATTTAAAATCAAGGAAGGGAGGGAGGGAGGGAGGGAGGGAGGAGGGAAGGAAGGAAGGAAGGAAGGAAGGAAGGAAGGAAGGAAGGAAGGAAGGAAGGAAGGAAGGAAGGAAGGAAGGGAAAAAAAAGGGAGGGAGGGAGGAAGGAAGGGAAGGATTTGGGTAGAGAGAGAGAGGAAGGAAGGAAGGAAGGAAGGAAGGAAAGAAGGAGGAAGGAAGGAAGGAAGGAAGAAGGAAGGAAGGAAGGAAAAAAGGGAGGGAGGAGAGGGAGGAAGGAAGGAAGGAAGGAGGAAGGAGAAAAGGGAGGGAGGAAGGAAGGGGACGTAGAGAGAAGGAAGGAAGGGAGGGAGGGAGGGAGGGAGGAGAAAAAGGGAGGAAGGAAGGGAGGGAGGGAGGGAGAGAGGGAGGAAGGGAAGGGAAGGATAGAGAGAAGGGAGGGAGGGAGGGAAGGGACTTGGGTAGAGAGAAAGACGGAAGGAAGGAAGGAAGGAAGGAAGGAAGGAAGGAAGGAAGGAAGGAAGGAAGGAAGGAAGGAAGGAAGGAAGGAAGGAAGGAAGGAAGGAAGGAAATAATCCCAAAGTTAGGATGACCATATCCCAATGCAACATTCTGGATAGCCAGTCCGTGGTAAGCCATAGTATTTTCTATAATTATTTACTCTACTTTGTGGTTCTCCAGATCCAGTAATGTCACTGAAAAGGAGAACTCACATTACCTGTTGAGTTTCATTCCCCACCCCCCAAGGGTTGCCTGTGCTGACATGTGAGCATATAATAAGCTCATGCCTATCCTTTCAATTGATTTTTTAAAATAATAATAATAATAATCTTCCCAGTTCATTTCTAAACTCAGAGGCCATCCCCATTTCCTTTGCTGGGTCAGCTCTTTCCACTGGCAGTTCCTCTCGCTCCACCCAGGATACCCAAATTCTCAGAACAGACATCAGCCGTTTGCTGCCCTTTCGTCATACGGCCGTGGGGAGGGGAGGGGGGCGGCCTCGCCCTAATTAATGGCAGGGTGGGCCCAGGGCAAGGCTCTGCATGTAGAAAACTTCACCGCTGGAGCAGTAACAGAAAGGGCACACCTAAATCTCAGCAAAAAGTTATGCACTCTTGGAATTATTACCAGCCATAATATAATACAGTAGCTCCAGCACAAGTTGTGTATTGGCTGGATTCAGTCACAGTACTAAGCTTTGGTTTGTTTTATTGAATAAAAGGATAACAGGGTGGCTTTCCAAAATGTGGTCAGCCATTCTGCACAAGATCTTTCCATAGTTCCAGAATCGGCTCGGATGCTCCCGCCTGGTTATCTGTCTTCTGCATGGGAGCTTATTTACTTCTGGCTTAAAGGCAGTCTATCTGAATCTGGGGGGAAAGAAATATCAGCCTTTTGGAGATAGTCTTTTTGGCCAGCTTGCTTTCTTATTGGTGAAAACTCAGGGCTTGCCCGGCCTTTGGTTCCTGGACTTCAGGTGACATAATTCTGCTCACGGGTCCTTAAACGGGAAGGGTGTTTTGACAGCTTTGAAGGTCTCCCTCACAGCACCCTACAAATTTCTTTTTAAAATATGTATCTGGCATTGATTTTGACTATTCTGATCGTTTCCAGATCCTTGTCCTCAACTTACGACCACACTTGAGCCCAAAATTTATGTGGCTAAGCGAGACATTTGTTAAGTGAGTTTAGCCCCATTTTACCACTCTTCTTGCCACGTTTGTTAAGGGAATCACTGCTGTTGTTAAATTAATAACATAGTTGTTCAGTGAATCTGGTTTCCCCATTGATTTTGCTTGTCAGAAGGTCGCAAAAGGGGATCACTTGACCCCTGGGACACTGCCACCATCATAAATATGAGTCAGTTGCCCAGTGTCTGAATTTTGATCACGTGACCATGGGGATGCCGCCACGGTCATAAGTGTGCAAAATGGTCATAGGTAACTTTTTTTCAGTGGCATTGTAACTTCAGTCATTAAAACAAACTGTTTTCTGCAAGGGAGAGATTTTGTTGCTGTGCTATCTCACTCACTCACTCACACGCTCCCACTCCATTAAATCTGTATAAAGTAGGGGGCCAAAATTGTGGAAACCTTTTGGAAAAAGTGTATTTTTGAGGTTTGATGGCTAATAACACCACTTTTGGGGGGGGGAGCAGTACCATAAAATTATATATCAATAGAAAGATAATTTAATCAAGAATGTAATGCAACAAAGTTTGTTCAATTATCTGTACTGTATTCTAGGAAAAGTTATAGCCAAAGAACCAGAAAAAGGAAGCACAACTTGCTTAGGTTGATGTCAGGTAGCTTTCCTTCATCTGATTGTAGCCAATGAGCGTGAGTGTTTAGAGAGCCAATCAGGTGTCATCTTGTTTTGGCCATGAGCCAATCAGATCACAGTAGGATTCAGTTATTGATGTCATGTATTGAAGTTGAGAGGAGGACATTTGTCAGTGTGTTATGTGATCGCTATCAAGTTGGTTGGGTTTTTTTGTGTTCTTTCATTTAGTGAGCTTGTAAAACGTAATAAAATTAAAGTAATGGTGCAAAGAGTTGATTGGTTGCCCAGAAAGCGATGTAAAATAGTATTATTAAGTAAACAAGGCTACAGTTATAAAGAAATTAGAAGAAAAATTGGTGGAAACTTATCCAAAGGTGACATTTCTACTGTACACTTTTCCCAAAAGGTTTCCACAATTTTGGCCACTACTGTAGGTAGCCCTCAACTTAGGAATGATTCAATGTTATGACAGATCTCCCCGGAACCACAGGTAGTTCTTGACTTACAACAACTGGTTTAGTGACTGTTCAAAGTTACAACAGCATTGAAAAAAAGTGACTTGGGACCGTTTTTTCCCAGTTACCACCTTTCCAGCATCTCCATGATCACCTGATCAAAATTCAGATGCTTGGTAAGTGGTTCATATTGATGACCGTCGCTGTGTCCCAAGTTCATGTGATCCCCTTTTGTGACCTTCTGACAAGCAAAGTCAATGGGGGAGCCGGGTTCACTTAACAACCAGGTTACTAACTTATCAACTAACTTATCAACGACCGCTGTGCTCGCTTTATGACTGCTGCAAAAACAGGTGTGGATAAAATCAGGTGTGGATAAGTGGTGACCTGCTTAATGACTGGTATGACTTATGACCATAATTCCCAGTTGTAAGTCGAGGACTATCTATAGTATCCAGTTCCTGAAGCTTAAATATCTCTCTTTTCTCCACTCAACGTGTTATTTCCTTCTGCCATCGGAGCTAATGCAATGTTTCCTAAATGCCCAGAGGCAGGTCTCTTACAGGTTTTCCGTAACCTTTTTGTAAATTACTTGGACTTTTATTTATTTTTTGCAAGCCATCCAGGCAAATGCACCCAATAGAGTCCAGATACAAGAAGAGAAAAGAACCAGTGATTTATTTAATTTAATTTTGTATGGCGGGGGGTGGTGGTGTTATTTGTTGTTTCAGCCTGGGACAGAACACTGAGGGAATATATCCTGAGCTGAGGGCTCCTTGGTGCTCTCTGAGCTTGGTGGTTTTCTTGCAGATGTTTCATTACCAAACTACAGTAAGTAACATCATCAGTGCTAGTAGGAGTGGGGTTTGCTCTCAGTTTATGTTCTAGTGGCTTGCTCTTATCAGTGTGGGTGGAGGTGGTCTTAGAGAAACTTTGATTGGGCTGTTTATTGTTGGCTTGTTTGGCAGTTCTTGATTGCGGTATTGTTTACTTCTTGATTGTTGGTCTGATGTTAATCTGTGCTCATCTGGGTGCTGATTGCTGGTGGGGAAATGTTTTGAATATATCCTACTGGTCAGCTGGAAGGAGAGCAATGATGGTCAGAATTTCACTCTAGGCCTGGTGATGAATTTCTCTGTAGAACCACAAAACATGCTCTCTCATAAGCTTAGCTGGACAGATTCAAGGACACAGCTCAGATAGAGGAGTTATTTTACTTACAGATGAAAAACAAGCATTTGTACCAACGGTCAACAACTGCAGAATCTAAGAATCTAACCCTGTTTCTTTATCAGCCCCAGAATTTCAAACCCTGTCTTCCTTCGCTATCCTCTTCTCTTGTTTGGTAATAATGGACTCATTTCTTAGCTCTGGATGTCAAGGACTCCTGCCAAAGAATTTTATTGCTTGTTTTGCCAGCTTCAACTCATGGTCTTCCCTTTCTGGAAAGAGTTTTAAAGTGATTTGGGCAGGATTAGGAAGTGGAAACAAGTCTAGTTCAGAAGTGCTCATGGCTTAGAAACCACAATCAATGAGTTTGCACAACACAAGTTAAGCAAAACACAAACAATCCACTGAGGATTTGCTGCAACATGCGAACCAAACTTTGCAGTATGCACTAAAACCTGTACTCATCATTGAAGAAATCTGCAAAGTAGTCCCCCCCCCCCAAAAAAAGCACTTTAGATTCTGTTGTTTCACAACTTCAACGTAGTACTCAATTGCATTATTGCATAAAATAAGGAAAGAGGGGAAAAAAACAAATTTCTAGACCATGTGATGGCAAGTAACAGAAAACAGAGTTGGAAGGGACCTTGGAGGTCTTCTAGTTCAACCCCCTGCTCAAGCAGGAAATCCTATAGCATTTCACACAAATGGTTGTCTAATCTCTTCTTAAAAACTTCCAATGTTGGAGTACCTACAACTTCTGGAAGCAAGTCCTTCCACTGGTTTATTGTTTTCACTCTCAGGAAATTTCTCCTGATTTCTAAATTGGTTCTCTCCTTGATTATTTTCCATCCATTGCTTTTTGTCCTGCCTTTAGGTGCTTTGGAGAATAGGTTGACTCCCTCTTCTTTGTGGCAGCCCCTGAGATATGGAAAGACTATTATCATGCCCCTCGTCCTTCTCTTCATTAAACTAGACATATCCAGTTCCTGCAATCGTTCCTCATATGTTTTAGTCTCCAGTCCCCTAATCATCTTTGTTGCTCTTCTCTGCACTTTGTATAGAATTTCAACATCTTTTTTTATATCCTGGCAACCAAACCTGGATGCAATATTCCAGGTGTGGTCTTACCAAGGCATTATAAAGTGGTATTAACACTTCACATGATCTTGATTCTATCCTTCTATTAATGCAGCAGAGGATTGCATTGGCTTTTTTGGCAGCTGCAGCACTCTGCTGGCTCATATTCAAGTGATCATCGTTAGGACTCCAAGATCCCTCTCACAGTTACTACTGTTGAGCCAGGTATCACCGGTTCTATACTTTCCTAGATGGTTGCACAGCAGTAAGTTGAGGTCTCTAGTTTGTTGAAACTAGCAGTCTTGGAAGTGAGCCAGTTTAGTTTAATGATTAAGATATGAGGCTAGAAACCAGGAGTCCATAAGTTCTAGTCCCACCTTAGGCACCTTGGACCAGTCACTTTCTCAGCCGCAGGAAAGAGGCAATGGCAAACTATTTCTGACTTGTTCAGACCAGTCACCAGGAGTAACTGTCCAGACTTCTTTCTTTCTTCTGTCAGCTTCCCTTCCTTTTGGGGGGTTAGATGGACAACTCTTCCAAGGCCAAGTATTGGGGTACATCTGTCATTTTCAGACTGCTTCCAGGGCTTTGCAGGATCTGAACCTTCTCAGAAATAAATGTTATATTTGCTTTGCAATCTGCTACCTTCCCACTTATTTGTTTTTTAACTAAAATATCTAAAAATTTAATAAATAAAATCCCAGTGGCCTATGAGAAGTGTCTGGAAGCACATCATTTAAGGAGGCAGCCAATTCCACTTGACATCTCCATATTTTAGAGATGTTTTATTCTACTCGACCAATCTTAGAATTTCTCTTGAATTGCCATGGTTTTCTTTTGAACTTGGTCAGATATAACACCTCTGCTCTTAAAAGGTCATTGATGCCCAGTGTGACTTGTGAAATCCTTTTCAAATCATTGTCAAAATGTTTAATAGGCAACTAAGCATACAATATATATAGCATTCAACTCTTCTTACAAGAAAGCATACGGGATCCCTGTGGGTTGTTTGCTTGGGGACTTCTGCATTTTTTTTTCCAGGAAATAGTTGCAGCAAAATAACTGGTGGCAGATGGAGTCTTTGCAATGCAAAGACTTCTGGAATTGTGGTTGCTTCTGTTGAACTGAGCCTCATAAATTTAGAAAGCGTACGTGATGCTCAGCCCTGCTATTTCTGCTTTGCTTTCCATTCTTAAACTCCAAGAGAAAAAAAAATCTGTTTCCTATATTAGTCAAATTAATATTTCCTTCTCATTGATACAGGACTTACAACCATTCATTTAGTGACTGTTCGAAGCTATGGCAGTACTGAAAAAAGTGACTTATGGCCGTTTTTCACACTTACAACCATTGCAGCAGCCCCCTGGTCATGTGATCAAAATTCAGATGCTTGGCAACTGACTCATATTTATGACGGATGTAGTGTCCGGGAGTGATGTAATCACCTGACAAACAAAGTTCATCGGGAAGCCAGATTCATATAAAATCAAAGACCGCAAATATAAGGAACAGCTGCTGGAATTGGGCATGTCTAGTTTAATGAAGAGAAGGACGAGGGGGGACATGATAGCAGTGTTCCAGTATCTCAGGGGCTGCCACAAAGAAGAGGGAGTGAAGCTATTCTCCAAAGCACCTGAAGGCAGGACAAGAAGCAACGGATGGAAACCAATTAAGGAGAGAAGTAACCTAGAACTAAGGAGAAAATTCCTGACAGTTAGAACAATTAACCAGTGGAACAACCTGCCTCCAGAAGCGGTGAATGCTCCAACACTGGAAGTCTTTAAGAAGAGACTGGACAGCCATTTGTCTGAAATGGTATAGGGTTTCCTGCCTGAGCAAGAGGGTTGGACTAGAAGACCTCCAAGGTCCCTTCCAACTTTATTATTATTATTATTATTATTATTATTATTATTATTATTATTATTATTATTATTATTATTATTATTATTATTATTATTATTATTATTATTATTATTATTATTATTATTATTATTATTAAATCAAGGACTACCTGTATAAAGCACAATCTGAACAGCATCCCCTTGAAAATTGTGAGTTTTAGGCTACTTACCATTTTTCAGATAGGTAATTCACGGCACATATCTAATAGCTCCTGGCTGACTTTCTGAGCAGGGGTATCGCCAAAATATGGTTTAAAAAATAATCAAGATGGTCCAGGCCACAGCAATGGTGGTGCCATCTTGTTTTGTTTTTTTTAATCACACTGTGTCACGATCTCTGATTCAGAGAATCAAGGAATTATTATTAGTAATTCTCATTCAGTACAGGTAGTCCTCAACCATTCATTTAGTGACTGTTCAAAGTTACAACAGCACTGAAAAATTGACTTAAGACTTAAGACTTTTCACACCTATAACCATTGCAGCACCTCCATGGTCATGTGATCAAAATTCGGACACTTGGCAACTGACTCATATTTATGACGGTTGCAGTGTCCCAGGGTCACATGATCCCCTTTTGTGACTTTCTGACAATTCACTTAACAACTGTGTTACTAATTCACTTAACAACTGTGGCAAGAAAGGTCGAAAAATGGAACAAAACTCAACCACTGTCTTGCATAGTGATGGAAATTTGGGGTTAGATTGTGGTCATAAGTTGAGGACTACCTGCATTTCATTCCCACGCTCATTCTCCTGGCACATTGCCAGGCTCCAAAAATAATAATAATCTGAATTTATCTTTCTGCTAAACACCAGCAATAACCAGAATCACTCCAAACAGGGTTTTTTTTTCTCACAATTTTTTCTACAACTCTTCCAAACAATGCCAGTCTCTCGTGATTGTGTTCTTCTTTTCCACCTAAAAAGATTGTCTAGGATGGGAATATAAACTGCTCATATCCTGTCTCAAATATTTGGTAAATATGAAGTGGTGGCTTCTGCATCAATTTAAAATGATCTCCCATAAAATGACTTAGAATCTTTGAAATCTTATCCATATACTGAGAAGCCAAACGTTTGAAATCTTCTTTTTACTGAGGAATTATTTTTTTTTTTCCCTGCCCTGTTCAATTTTCTGTGGAATCATATGATTTCTATACTGGTTAAAAGTTCATGGTGAGTGTTTTTTGCTTTTTCTTTTTAAGACAGATGTTGGTTTCCTTCAATACTGAGTCTCAGAAGAAAAAAATCTGTAATCCATCCCGATCATCAATGTTTGATCACAATGTAGTGTAAGATCAATTGTAACATTGTTTATTGTAATTGTAACAATTGTAAATTGTAACCATGTTTGTAACATCAATGTTTGACTACAATGTAAAACCACTCTTGGAATAGGCCAGGGCATCCAATTTCGGTCACCATGATATAAAACAGATGTTGAGACTCTGGAAAGAGTGCAGAGAAAAGCAACAAAAATGACTGGGGGCTGGAGGATAAACATAGGAAGAACGGTTACAAGAATTGGGTATGTCTAGTTTAATGAAAAGAAGGACTAGGGGTGACATGATAGCAGTGTTCCAATATCTCAGGGCTGCCACAAAGAAGAGGGAGTCAAGCTATTCTCCAAAGCACCAGAGGGCAGGACAAGAAGCAACGGATGGAAACTAATCAAGGAGAGAAGCAACCTGGAATTAAGGAGAAACTTCCTAACAATGAGAACAATTAACCAGTGGAACAGCCTGCCTTCAGAAAGAAAATATATTTTTCTGTCCTTTTTAATATTTCCTTCTCTGGGGGGCTGACTTCCCACACTACGAATAAGCCACAGCCCACAGATTGGGGACCCCAAGTTGTGGTGCTCCATCAGTGGAGGCTTTTAAAAAGAGACTTGACAACCATTTGTCTGCATTTGTCTGCAATAGTCTCTTGCTTGACCGAGGAGTTGGGCTAGATAGAAGATCTGCAAAGTCCCTTCCAAATATTTACTATTCTGTTTACTGGTGATTTCAAACAAGCAGTCATTTTCCATCCAACGTACTTCCAAGGATTTTACAGTGGGGAAAAACTGGAGTGATCAATGATATAATATTTGCCTTAATCTCCGGGAGAAAAAAATAGAATATCAAATGATCAAAACACAAATAAATTTCCTTCCCCATTCATTAGAGCAGCTTCTGTTGAAATAAAATTTTCATAGACATGATTGATATATCATCAGGAATTCCATCCTCTTGTGAAGAAGGTTTATGGGGGTGGGGAGGGGATCCCTGCCTCTGTACATAAAATATATTCCGCTAATAAAAGGCTGTGTTAAATCCCCGGGGTGCTTTTAAGTAATGAAAATTAAAAGCAGCATAGGATTCTTTGGGCTGGGGATGTGAATCTTGTTGGGAAAGCAATGTGTTATACTGGTAGTCCTTGACTTACAGCAGTTCATTTAGTGACTGTTCAAAGTTACAAGGGCACTGAAAAAAACTGACTTATGAGCGTTTTTCACACAACTGTTGCAGCATCCCCGTGGTCACATGATCAAAATTCAGATGCTTGGCAACTGGTTCATATTTATGACGGTTGCAGTGTCCTGGGGTCATGTGATCTGCTTTTGCGACTGACTGACAATCAAAGTCAATGGGAAAGCCAGGTTCCCTTAACAACCGTGTTGCTAACTTAACAACTTGCAGGGATTCACTTAACAGTGGCAAATGGGGCAAAACTCACTTAACAAAGTTTCACTTAGCAACATAAATTTTGGGCTCAATTGTGGTCATAAGTTGAGAACTACCTATATAGATTAGTTCTACTGCACCCATGTTCCATGTATACACCAACAAATGTACTTGAAATTACACAAAGACATAAAATGATCTTTACTGCTTTAGAATCGTAGAGTGAGTAAAAGGTGCAGCTGCGGACCAAATGGTTTGCCTATTTATTTATTTTTCCCAACTTCCCCTTAATAACACACTGCTGTGTATTTTGAATAATGTTTTTCATTCTCTGCAGTAAACTTGGTCAATATTTTGATCATATCAGTTGCTTTTTTGGCAGCTGCAGCACACTGTTTGTTTGTATCTTTATTTGTTTAAAACATTTCATATAGCAGTCCATTTTCTAACCAACTCCGACTGGCTCCCAATCAAAAGTTAAAACAGCATATGAAACCATATTAAAACTACAACATATGCGGATGAAAGCATTAAAAACAACAAGAACCTGGCACCAAGTCAGACTTCTACTCAGTTATCCAGCCTTATCCCAGTAAAAAGGTCAAGATTTCCCTATCCAGTCATGTCCGACTCTAGGTCGTGATGCTCATCTTCATTCTTGGCCGAGGGAGCCATTGTCATCTGAAGACAATTCCCATGGTCACGTGGCCAGCGTGGCTATACACCAAAGGGGCACGGAACGCTGTTACCTTCCCACCAATGTGATACCTATTAATCTACTTGCATTTGCATGCTTTCAAATTGCCAGTTGGGCAGGAGCTGGGCCAAGGAATGGGAGCTCCCACGTTGCGAGGCGCTCGGGTCTCAAACCCGGGCTGTCAGATTTTTAGCTAAGAAGCTCAGAGCCTTTAGCCACTGAGCCCAGTACTTGGGGGGGAAAAACAGATCTTCAAAGCTTCAAGGTTAGGAGGGTAGAGGCCTGCCGAAGCTCAATGGGTAGAGTCTTCCATGGGGCGAGCGCTGCTCCAGGAAAGGCATCCTTCCTAACTTCCATCAGATGGCAATATTTAAGGAAAGGGTGCCCACCCTATCTGATCCGATCGGCTGGGTGGCTGCCTTTAGGGAAAGGCAGTCCTGGAGTTAATGTGTCTGTCCAGATATTTGCCGAACGTACAACAGCTTCCTTGACTTACGACAGCAATTGAGCCCAAAATTTCCATTGCTAAGTGAGGCAGTTGTTAAGTGACTTTTGCTCCATTTTACAACCTTACTTGGCACAGTTGTTAAGTGAATCACTGCAGCTGTTAAGTTAGTGACATGGTGGTTAAGCGAATCTGGCTTCCCCGTTGCTTGGGAAATTGGAACCATCCTAAGTATGTGCCGGTTGCCAAGCCTCTGATTTTGGATCAAATGACCGTGGGGATGCTGCGAAAAACGTAAGTCCCTTTTTTCAGTGCCTTTGTAAATTTGAACGGTCACTAAACGAACTGTTGAAAGTCGAGGACTGCCTGATTGGCTACCGTAGGAATGCTAGACAGTGGGAAGCATTGATCTTAGAGAAAATCTTTGCTTCTCCACTGACTTTGCTCAGCAGAAGGTTACAAATGTTGATCACGTGACCTTGGGACACTGCAACCGTCATAAACATGAGCCAGAGACCAAGCGCCCAAATTTTGATCAGGTGACCATGGGGATGCTGAAACGGTCATAAGTGTAAAAAACAGTCACGTGTCACTTCTTTTGGTACCATTGTAAATTTGAACAGTCACTAAACGAATGGCTGTAAGTCGAGGACAACCTGTATAGTCCCAGCCACAGTGGTGGGATTCAAATATGTGAACAACCAGTTCTCTGTGTGGATGCCGCTTCCGGAAGTCCATTCCTGGCCCGGGCAACAAAAAATTATTCTGCCGAAGGGGTGCGAACCGGCTGAATCCCACCACTGCCCAGCCAGCATAGTCAACGGCGAGGAACATGGGGTGTGCAGTTTCAGCAATGTTTGCAGGGCCCCCACATTTGCCTGCCTTTGGATCTGTCTCTCCTGAAGTCGCAAGATGCAAATCAGGACCGCAAATGAAAACACTGAATTAACAAACTGGCTGCAGATTCTTTCCAATTTTGTAGCTCTGTTTTATTCACCAAGCGATTTAGGAGGTTTCCGGGCAGATGGCTCCTAGTGCCATTAGTCAAAAGACATTGTGCAACTAGGCCCTGTTAGCTTTTGTGATCAATGTTTTTGTGGCGGCAACGGTGGTGGGGGATAGTTTTTAAAATGATGGAAAGATATGAGAAGGTAAATGTGGTTTTGGGATCTTCGGTGAAACCCCATTTATGAGTCACGGCAATTGCATAATGTAATCCTGGCTTGAAGTACCACATCTTTCCCTCCCCCCCCCCATTTTGTTTGGAAATGGAAGAATTAAAGTGTCCACATCTGTATTCAGCCCGTCTTGCTTGAGAGATTGCATGGACTGTTTATCTGCCTCAAGGTTCGCAGACCGTCAGTGAGCGGAAGGTAATCGTGGGGGTGTAGCTCAGGCAGGATGTTTACAATCGGGTTACAAGCCTTTGGAGCAAGTGTGTCAGTGTGACTTCGCATCTTGCAAACAACAATTGTGAAGTGCACCAGGGTGACTGACACCCGAACTACATCCTGTCCCAAGGTCTTTTGGGCAAAATGATTTATTTTTGACAAACTTGTCAAACTTTGGCAGACTTAAACAGTACCACTAATAGGCCGTCTTTTCCTTTGTTATCCATAGGCAAGGTAGTCCTCAACTTACAAATTCGTTTAGTGACTGTTCAAAGTTACAACACCACTGAAAAAAGGTGACTTAGGACCGTTTTTCACACATATATAACCGTTGCAGCATCCCCATGGGTCATGTGATCAAAATTCGGACGCTTGGCAACTAACTCGTATTTATGACGGTTGCAGTGTCCCAGGGTCACGTGATCCCCTTTTGCCACCTTCTGACAAACAAAGTCAATGGGGAAGCCAGATTCACATAACAACCATGTTATTAACTGAGCAAATGCAATGATTTACTTAACAACTGTGGCAAGAAAGATCGTGAAATGGAGCAAAACTCAACAACTGTCTTGCATAGCGATGGAAACTTCGGATTCGATTGTTGTCATAAGTTGAGGACTACCTGTATTGATAGGCAGTGTTTCCCTTTGTATCCATAGGCAAGGTAGTCCTCAACTTCCAATCATTTGTTTAGTGACCGCTCAAAGTTACACCGCCACTGAAAAAAGTTACTTATGACCGTTTTTCACACTTACGACTGTTGCAGCATTCCCACGGCCACATGATCAAAATTTGGAGCTTGGCAATTGGTTCATATTTATGACGGTGGCAGGGTCTCCTGGCCATTGATCACCTTTTACGACTTTCTGAGAAGCAAAGTCAGTGAGGAAGCCAGACTCCCACTCAACAACTGGGTTACTAATTTATCAACTGCAGTGATTCACTTAACAACTGTGGCAAGAAAGATCATAAAATGGGGCAAAACTCACTTAACAATTGTCTTACTTAGCAACAGAAATTTGGGGGGGTGTCAATTGAGGTCGTAAATCGAGGACTCCGTGTATCTGATTCTCCTTCTAAGTTTTCCCGATGGGGTGATTTTTCTCCTTCAAAGTCAGGATGCTCTTCCCCTCTAATAATAATAATAACAATAAAGTTGGAAGTGACCTTGGAGGTCATCTAGTCCAACCCCCTGCTCAGGCAGGAAACCCTATACCATTTCAGACAAATGGCTGTCCAGTCTCTTCTTAAAAACTTCCAGTGTTGGAGCATTCACCGCTTCTGGAGGCAGGTTGTTCCACTGGTTAATTGTTCTAACTGTCAGGAAGTTTCTCCTTAGTTCTAGGTTGCTTCTCTCCTTGATTAGTTTCCATCCGTTGCTTCTTGTCCTGCCTTCAGGCGCTTTTGAAAAATAGCTTGACTCCCTCTTCTTTGTGGCAGCCCCTGAGATATTGGAACACTGCTATCGTGTCCCCCCTCGTCCTTCTCTTCATTAAACTAGACATACCCAATTCCAGCAGCCGTTCCTTATATGCTTTAGCCTCCAGTCCCCTAATCATCTTTGTTGCTCTTCTCTGCACTCTTTCTAGAGTCTCAACATCTTTTTTACATCGTGGTGACCAAAACTGGATGCAGTATTCCAAGTGTGGCCTTACCAAGGCATTGTAAAGTGGTATTAATACTTCATGTGATCTTGATTCTATCCCTCTGTTAATGCAGCCTAGCACTGTGTTAGCCTTTTTGGCAGCTGCAGCACACTGCTGGGTCATATTTAAGTGATTGTCCACTAGGACTCCGAGGTCCCTCTCACAGTTACTGCTATTGAGCAAGGTACCCCCTATACTATACCTGTACATTTGGTTTTTCTTGCCTAAATGTAGAACCTTGCTTTTTTCACCATTGAATTTCATTTTGTTAGATAGTGCCCAATGTTCAAGTCTGTCCAGATCCTCCTGTATCTTAAGCCTGTCTTCTGGAGTGTTGGCTATTCCTGCCAGCTTGGTGTCGTCTGCAAATTTGATGATTTCCCCATCTATCCCCTTGTCCAAAACATTGATGAAGATGTTGAAGAGCACTGGGCCCAGAACAGAGCCCTGGGGCACCCCACTACACACTTCCCTCCATGTAGATGCGGTTCCATTGAGGACCACACGCTGAGTACGGCCAATCAGCCAGCTCTGGGTCCATCTGGTGGTGATGCTGTCTCTCTTCTCTTATTAGTCACAAGCTCTCCTTGTGGTCTCCCATCCAAATACTGACTGAATCCAATCCTTAGCTTTTCAAGATTAACCAAGATCAACCCTATTTTAATTAAATGGGAATAACTGAAATGTGATGTATCCCCTATACTTGCTCTTGCTTCCCACTGTTATCACACTGGTGCCATTTTCTTCAGTGGAAGTTAGTTGCTTTGGATGCAAATGATCTTTTGAAATTCAAGGAAAGAGAAACAGGGTGCCAATTTTTTTTTCCAGGGTTTCTTCAGGGCTAAAGAGAAATCCTTCCACCCTACTTCAAGCTGATCTGCTCTCTTTCTTGGACTAGAAAAATTTCACTGGAAGATATTCGTTCAAATAGTTCCTCGTAAAGAATTGTGGAAATGACCTTAGAAGAGAAGAACCATTAAGAGAAGTGAAACAGCGATTCAGCCTTGGAAAAATGGAAAATATGAAAAAGAAATTCAGAATAAGCCCATCTTGATTCTGTTGGTATAGCAGAATCTGACTGCCTTTCAAGATCCTGTTATTATGCCATATTACAATAAAGTAGCAACAAAGAATCTGTTTCATGATTTCACTTATCTTGAAGGGCTGACCATTCCTTTGGAATTTAGAGGAATCCTGGAAATCCAGAAAACCAAAGAGCCTTGATGAAATAAAATAGCCCTGGACAAATAAATAGGAATAGAAGAATAGAATATTCTTTATTGCAGGGGTCCCCAACCTGTGAGCCGCAGCCCACTACTAGTCCGTGGCCTGTGGGCCACCGGGCCACGGGAATGGCTGGCCAGTGCACGCACATGTGTGAACGCACTCCCCCCACTTGGGCTAGTGTTGCCACAAGCGTTGCATGGGTGCTAGCGCTGCCATGAGTGCCAGCGCCCCATTTGCTCATGCATGCGGGCCCTAGCGGACCCGTTTGCGCATGTGCACGGGCGCTAGCGCTGCTGCGAGCATCAGCAGGTGTGCGTGGCTCCGTCTGAGCATGCATGCGGGCACTAGCGCCACCGCAAGCATCGCACAGGTGCAGGCGCGCGGGTGCTAGCGGCGCCACGAACATCGTGTGATGTACACGGCCCCATTTGTGCACGAGCAAGCACGCACAAGCACCCGCAAATTTGCCTGCTCCTCCCTTTCCCTCCGGGCCACCAACCCGGAAAGGTTGGGGACCTCTGCTTTATTGGCCAAATGTGATTAGACACACAAAAAAAATTGTCTCCGGTGCTTAAGCTCTGAATGTACCTACAAACAACAAAGTGATAAATTATAAGATACTAACAGGAGATGGTAATAGGAGCGATGAGAAAGATAATAGTAATACACCCCTACCACTAAATATCCTTACGCGTAAGACATTGCTGTGGGAATTAGGCGTTTAGCAGACTGATGGCATGGGTGATAAAACTGTCTTTGGGTCTAGTTGTTTTGGCATGCAATGCCCTATCCCAGTATAGAGTCATCCTGAGACCCAGATATTCACACACAAACAAGCCTCGATCCCTTTGGAACTAAATAAACGGATGCAAAAGTGCATTTATTTTGAAAGAAAACTTCAGGAGAACAAATTCTCAAGATGGACAGTATTTAATATTTATTTGCTATGTATATGTAGGGATGTGGGTCTATATATATGTTGTTCATAGTATGTTTAGGTGTGTGTCATGTATGTGTTTCACTTTGAGAGCGGGCAACTAAATTTCATTTTTGATGTGTGCCATTGTGCCCACAATATAAAAATGACAATAAAGGTTATCTTATCTTATCTTATCTTATCTTATCTTATCTTATCTTATCTTATCTTATCTCTTCCCTGAAACTGGGAGACAAAGGATTAGAGGGAGAGGAAAGGGGTGAGTAGAGGGGTGGAAGAGGGGACGATGCAAGAGGATGTTCTGTCCCACAGTAATAATATATATAAAAAAGAACACAACAGTAGAGTATGTTCTTCCCACCTATTAACTAAAACGCATTTAGAAATGGAGCGGAATAGCTGGGAGCGTGTGAGAGAATCCCTGAATGACATTCTTCAGAACGGGAACAAGGACATCAACAGCAAGAGTGCCAGATCATTAGCAAATGTTCTTTGTCCAGCCAAAATGGACAGAGGCTTTTGGGTTCCATTAAGGCAAAGGAGGACAGGACATGAGTGACAAGGGCATCTGCGGATGGCAGGCAGGTAGTCCTCCACTTACGACTGGTAGCTTAGCGACCGTTCAAAGTTACGACAGACCTCCAAGGTTATCTCCGAGTGAGGCAGCTGTTGTCTAAATTTGACAAACAAATAAATAAAGCTACTTAAGGATCCAGTTCTGAAGTTCTAATGTCAGCTTCTCTCTCCCACGCAGTCACGCTCCATAACCAACCTGCATTTACAGCTGCTTTTCAGCGCCCTGCAGTCATGTGACTGTGATTTATTCCATTTTTTTTTTCCAGAAATTGGTACAGGTAGTCCTCAACTTATGACCACAATTGAGCCCAAAATTTTTGCTGTTCAGTGAGAAATTTGTTATGTGAGTTTTGCCCCGTTTTATGACCTTTCTTGCCACGGTTGTTAAGTGAATCCCTGCAGTTCCTAAGTTAGTAACAGGGTTGTTAAGTGAATCTGGCTTCCCCGTTGACTTTGCTTGTCAGGTCGCAAAAGGGGATCACGTGATCCTGGGACACGGCAACCATCGTAAACATGAATCCGTTCCAAGCATCCACATTTTGATCATGGAACCATGAGGGATGCTGCAACGGCCGTAAGTGTGAAAAACAGTCATAAGTCACTTTTATCAGTGCCGTTATAACTTGGAATGGTCACTAAATGAACTGTTGTAAGTTGAGGACTACCTGTATTTACTTCTGGTTTCCAAAAACAGATCAAAAAATGTTTGTTTTATAACTCTTGCATTCGCTCAACGTTCTGTGGAAAAAAAGATTGCAAAATTGGATCTGGTCATGTGATGACCTGCTTTAAAACCTTCATGACTTATGACCGTCACTGCAGGGCTCAATGACGGTCGTAAGTTGAGGAATACCTGTGCTTATCTTTCACTCTTCCCACAATTCCTCCCTCCTTTCTTGTCGGCTGAATCTGTAGCAGGACTGGTGCGAGACTGCCTCCCTCTCTCCCTCCCTCAGCACAGCGTCCTGAGCCAGGCCTGCTAAGATTCAGCCATCAAGGAGAGAGGAATTATGGGAAGAGTGAAAGATAGACTCCCAGCAGACTGGGTGTCCTTGTTACTGACGGCAATAAGACTTGCATAGAGAGACTCTTGCATTAATTTGGCCCCCTTGCGATCTTTAGAATGCAGCCAAACTGAGTGACCCTTTTAAAGCCAGGGGTCCCCAACCCCCCCGTCCATGGACCGGAACTGGGCCACGGCATGCCAGCAACTGGGCCACACAAACAAGCAAAGCCCCATCCGTGGGATGCAGGCAGCACACAAAACCACACACACTCTCCGGTCCATGGAAAAATCTTCCTCCATGGAACCAGTCCCTGGTGCCCAAAAGGTTGGGGACCTCTGGTTTAAGGCACCGGGGCTACAAACCAGGAGATCGTGAGTTCTAGTCCCGTCTAAAAAGGCATATGAAAGCCAGCTGGGTAACTCTGGGCCAGTTACTCTCCCTCCGCCCAACCCACCTCGCAGGCTTCTCCTGGGGAAAACAGGAGGAGGAAGGAGGGGGGGGGGAGTATTTAGGTATGTTCCCTGCCTTGAGTTGTTTATGAAAGTAATAAACGTGGGATATAAATTATACTGCAGCTAAGAGCAACAGCAGATCTGGAGACCTTTACAAGGACAAGTCGTTCTGGCTGCGGCTTAAGGTTGCATTGGAAGCCGTTGGGCACGACGCCACAAAAAGTTTAAATTTGTGTGTGTGGGGGGGGGGGAAGGGGAGGCTGTCAACGGGGTTCAAAAATTGCCTACCCACCTCTCTCGCGCACAAATGTTTGCACCGGGAAGAGATGCAAAGACGGCAAGGAAATCCTTAGCTTTGGGAGAAGGAGCCGAGTTCTCCGTGTATTTTAGTGGCCGCGATGTACCGTATAGAGAGGGCGTGGGGGACACTTGTTTTGCAAACAATAAATAGCCTTTCGCTGGCACCAATCTCCTTTCCTTCCCCCCCCCCCAATCCCCTCTCCGGGGGAGTTGCTTGTGCGTGACATTCCTACACCTGAATGAATTAAAACTGTTGAACTGGGAGTTTCCCGTGTGAGTTGTCTACTGCTACAGCTGCTTAGCCAATGGGGTGGCGAGGAAGGCGGGGCTTCTCCCATTCATAAATTCGGGTCCGGCAGAGAGCGACTCCTCAGTCTGAAACGCTTTCAGCTGCTTTGCCTTCTCCTCTGCCTCGGCCGGACGATCATGTGCTACGCCTGCAAGCCGACTTTGCCACCGCTCAGCATGCCCCAAATCTCCGGCAGGGCCGCGCCTAGCGAGCCCCAATACTTCACTTTTGATCCTCTCCCGGAGGACGAGAAGAGTCCTGCCCACCGGTGCTTCTCTAAGACCAGCAAGCCCAAGAGACGTTCCCGGAAGGTCCTCTATCCTCCAGTGGTAAGTCGTGGGGACGGTTTGCAGCCCGGTCCGAGGAACGGGAGGGTAACTGGGTCAGTCCAAGACTGTCTTGCTCAGTCTTGACCCCTTTTAAGATGTTTACTGGCTGGGGAACTCTGGGAGTTGAAGTCCCCACCTCTTAAAGTCCTCACGTCCAAGAATAACAGAGTAACAGAGTTGGAAGGGACCTTGGAGGTCTTCTAGTCCAACCCCCTGCTCAAGCAGGAAACCCTGTATCCATTTCAGACAAATGGTTGTCCAATCTCTTCTTAAAATTCTCCAGTGTTGGAGCACCCACAACTTCTGGAGGCAAGCCGTTCCACTGGTTGATTGTTCTCACTGTCAGGAAATTTCTCCTTAGTTCTAGGTTGCTTCTCTTCTTGATTAGTTTCCATCTTTGTCTTTGGCTTCTTTGTCCTGGGCTGATCTGGAGAAGGATTGGAGCAGCGAGGAAAGCATTCTGGGTCTAGCACACTGCAAATTCATGTATGCTGCTCCCATAGGAGCAGCGTACATATTCAGTGGGGATTATTTCCCGGTGATTGTGCAAGGTTTAGGGGGTGCCTCTAAATCAGTGTTTCTCACCTTGGCAGCTTTAAGAGGTGTGGACTTCAACTCCCAGAATTCTGGCTGGGGAATTTTGGGAATTAAGTCCACATCTCTTAAAACCACCATGGATAAAAAAAACCCCCAAAAACAAAAAAACAAAAACACTGCTCTAAATAGCTATCCTCAACCTTGTCTGAATAACAGAGTTGGAAAGGACCTTGGAGATCTTCTAGTCCAACCCTCTGCTCAGGCAGGAACCCCTCCTATACCATTTCACACAAATGGTTGTGCGATCTCTTTTTAACAAGCTCCAGGGTTGGCGCACCCACAACCTCTGGAGGCAAATCGTCTGCTTTGTAGGGCTGTAACCATCGTCCCTGATTAATACCGGCAGGGGACAGCGGCAATAGATCCTTCTAATGCGGGTTTTTTTTCAAACTTTGGCAACTTTAACCTGTGTGGCCTTCCGTTCCCAGAATTCCCCAGCCAGCATGGGCATGGTGCCTTTTGTGTTTTAGAATCAGAATCATCCCTGGGAGGGATTTTCTCACCCCCCCCCCCAGTATGTGGCAAGGAAAGGGGCATTAATTCATTGCAGGGGCATCAAACTAAATGCAGAGATTATCAGGGTGCTGTGTCACTAATCCCCTTTCTTGCTTCTCTTTTTCCAGGTGAAGCGTTACTACCCCACTGAGGAGCGCAGCTACGCTAAGTCCCTCCTCTTCCTCCTCCTCGCCGTTGTCTTCTTCCAAGTCTACACTGCAGAGGATGACCTCCTCCTGGCTGGAGCCACACTGGAGGACAACACATCCGACTGCTCTCTACAGGGTTGGGAGTCTCAGGTCCCACCTGTCCCTTCGGAACAGCCCGTAATCCCACAGCAAACCATTGTGTCGGTCTCCTTGGAAATCGTCACGGTGGCCAATGCTTCTGGGTGGTCGTGGGGAGAGGACAGGTCTTCCGAATCTGCCCTTGACATTACCCATTTTTTGCAGCAGAATCCAGCCGCTTTCTGAAGATCGATCGGCCTCCCCCATCCCACTGGAGGGAGAAACGGACCAAGAAGTCAAATGGAGGGACTGCCATGCTCGGCGGGGGGAGGGGCCTTCAGAAAAGTCTTTCTGTAAAGCAGAAGTAAAGATGCAGAAAAGGGACAGGCAGTTTGGAGCACAGCCACAGAGGCTGCCAAGCCAGGCTGACGTCATTAGAAACTTGAACTCAACTGACACACGGCATTATGCAAAGGAAAGGGACATTCCTCGTTGCTGCAATTGAAGGAGGGGGAAAAGGGGGAATATTTAATATTTATTATTAATAATAATAATAATAATAATATCTATGTAATTTAAACTGACTTGTATTTATGTGTGAAACTGGGAGGTAGGATGAGAAATGCTGCTCATGTACTGCACTATGCATTTGGAACGAACTCTTTATCATGGTTTTATGTTTCTCTTAGCAAGGTAGAATTTACGCTACGGTTGGCTGGTTGGTCTGATAGGAAGAAGGCTAGATTTTGGAGATCAAGAATCTTTTTTATGATTTGTACTTTGGCGAAGGGGCAACATTTTAGCGAAGATTGAGCTAGGATTTCTGGAATTTTGCAAATAGGGTTGTGATGCTCCAATACTGTACATTTAATGGGGAGGGGGGGAGTTGTGTGACAGGGGAAATAAAAAATAGAAAAACTGACAGGTTAAAAAAAAAAGTTGTCATTGAAGCTGACGGACAAGACTTCTTAGCTTCTGGATAATGGGCACAATAAAAGTTAAGGATGCTTTTATTTTTACTTATTGTAAAAAACATCTGACTGATTTTTTTTTCCCTGATTTGTATGTAAGCCAGAACGTTCTTTGTTATAGTGTTTTCCTTGCTGTGTAACTACCGTATGAGCAGTTTGCAAGGGCTGATGCAGCCATACTAGCATTTCCAAAACTTTAGTAAGTCACTTTTGTGAATTGCACTTTACATGTTAACACTATTCAGGATGAACTGGTTCCACTCTGTATGTTCTGTGAACAAATCAATAAAAAAATGATGTTTTAGTTTTTGCCTGTCTGGGATTTCTGAAAGCTCTGTATAGGAAGAGGGCCTGTATCTGGTCTTGGTGTGGTCATAAATCTTTTAAGAATTTTTTTGAGGAATCAACCAACACACATACACCCTGATCCTGTATTCTAAATTCACAAAATAATCCCTTCACACATTTAAAAAAGAAATTACATATGAAAGAAGAAACAGTGGCAGCTTGGTCATCATTAAGCCAAGCTCAGAGAAGACCAAGAATCCAATTGATTAACCCAGAGTTACATTTGTTTTCTACAATTTGGACCAACAAGAAGAACGAGTCTAGTAAACCATGGCCAATGCATTCTGTTTCAGTTGTAGCTTCTGAGTCACCTTCAAATGGTGCCCCGCCTAGAATGTGCTTCAATAGTTGACCCCACAGCCATGAATATGGGTTACCACCACTTGGGTTTCCTGATCCAGATAGGGCCATATCTGCTCAAAGGCACTCCTTTGTGCTCGTAGAAGCTATGAACTGAGGAGCACCCTTGGTTCAGTCAGGAAACTTAAGGCCATCTGGTTCCATCGATGGAACCAATGTTTCTGTAGCCCAGATGTTTTTGGAAGAACAGTATCTTTGTGTTGCTAGGTTTAATCTGAGTTTGTTTTGCCCTTTCCTGTCCTCACGACTCCCAGGTACTGGCTCATTACTGTAGTTCTAGCTACCCCACCCAATGGTATATTCTCTGCAGATCTGGTAAGCATTCCCTTTACTTCATAAAGAACTAAATTAAGAATAGGATGGGATAGGGATAGGGATAGGGATGGGAATAAGAATAGAATAGAATAGAATAGAATAGAATAGAATAGAATAGAATAGAATAGAATAGAATAGAATAGAATAGAATAGAATAGAATAGAATAGAATAGAATAGAATAACTGAATAAGACTCAAACCATTTACTGAGGCATCCCCCATCTCAATACCTCTCCAACTTGATGAGGATGAGCAATTTTGGGTATGATTTTCAAGACAGCATGTACACCTTTCAGTTTTCAAGCCCACATCTAGCTCGCTTCCTCATTCAAACGAATTATGGTTCTCAAATGCTTTGATGAAATCAAGATACCTTATGACTGCAACATTCCCACAATCTATTAAGGAGGTTACCGGTTAAAAATTCAGATTAGGTTAGTCCGACAGGGTTTGCTCTTGATAAATTCTGCATGACTTTTATTAATTATTGCAATATTATCAAGAGGCTTACAGATCGACCTCTTCATGAGCTGCTCTAAAAATTTACCAGGTATTGATGCCTGTCAAACTGGTCAGAGATTTACTTTCTCCACTTCTTAGGCACTGGTTCTCCTATGCTTATTTTTTTATTTATTATTAAATTTATTTGCCCCCGCATCTCATTTTGAAATGACTCTGACACTTCACCAATTCAACACTTATCTGACACCAATTTGTCAGGATTTCTCAAAGATATTGCATACCGGTAGTCAGTTCATTTAGTGACAGTTCAAAGTTACAATGGCAGTGAAAAAAGTGACTTATGACCGGTTTTTTTTTCACACTTACGACCGCTGCAGCATCCCCATGGCCATGTGATCAACGTTCAAACGCTTGGCAACTGGTTCGTATTTATGACAGTCGCAGTGTCCCAGGGTCATGTGATCAAATTTTGTGAGCTTCTGAGAAGCTGTTACGAACTTAACAGCTGTAGTGATTCACTTAACAACTGAGGCAAGAATAATCGTAAAATGAGACAAAACTCACTTGACAAATGTCTCACTTAGCGAGAGAAGTTATGGGCTCAGTTGTGGGCGAGGACTACCTGTATAGGTTTGGGTAGACCAGCAGATCAAGGCTAGTTGTGATGAAGATAATCTAACAAAATGAATACTGCACCTTTTTTTTTTCTCCCTGTATTTTTAGACAAGTCTGGGGTCAGGCCCAGCTCCTCTCTTTGCCTAATCCTATCAGACCTATACTGACCTGCCCCTGCTCTAGATATTATTATTGTTGTTGTTGTTGTTGTTATTGCAATCTCATCTAAATGAAAGAATAGAAGCTTCCTCTCTCCTCACTCCGTTCAGTCCAAGGGAATTGCAACTTTGCAAGGGAATCGCAACCTAGAAGAATACCCAGTCTTCCATCCTCAAGCAGTCTGATAGCCTCAACATTTCATCTCCTTTAACAAGGGGCTTCTTCAGGTCTGCCTGCCCTCTGAAAGGGCCACTTTGTCTAACAGTAGAAATATCCCCAGGTACACTGACAGGGACCTGCTCAGCTTCCCTAAAACTGGCCCGCAAATCAGGCCCCTAGGATTTCTCACCTTGAGGTCCTCAACTATAAAAGAATCTCTTCCCCAATTCTTTGAGTTCCTCTTTCTCGTAAAGCAGGTGCCCATCCACCATTGCAATAAATGTGGTTTTTTTTTGTTCCTCCTCAGTGTTGTGTACTTCTGCATTTGCCACAATGGTTCCTCAGAATATAATTTAAACCTAGAATTTACCTGTAATTCAAGCAATGGACTCCCTGACTCTCTATTTATTCAATCCTTCTTCTTTCTCTTTTCACAACTTCCTCATAGGGCAAATGTTTAAACTGAAGCAAATTAAAAACTGAGTAGTTCTGCCTTTTCTTTATTGCCATGTCTCTTCTTCACTGAGCACTTATTGTAATGATTTCTCTCTCTCTCTCTCTCTCTTTTTTTAAAAAAGCCCTTTTCTTTTTTTTTGCTTCCTTCATCTACAGCAGTTCATTCTTGATTTTAAGTTTTTCTGACACGAACTCTATAGTTCCTTGTTTGCTTTGTCTACTCTTCCTTGCCAATCTATCCCTTTATCATTTAACAGAATAACAGAGTTGGAAGGGACCTTGGAGGTCTTCTAGTCCAATCCCCTTCTCAAGCAGGAAACTTTATACCATTCCAGACTAGTGGCTGTCCAGTTTCTTCTTAAAAACCTCCAGTGATGAAGCATCCACAACTTCTGGAGCCAAGTCATTCCACTGGCTAATTGTTTTCACTGTCAGGAAATTTCTCCTTAATTCTAGGTTGGATCTCTATGAATGAATAAATAATGAATAATAATAGAGATCTATTCTTCTATGTATTCTTTTCCCTTATCAGATCCTTACTAAGCCTCTTATTCCCCACTTGTTTTCTTCTCCATTTTTGCCTTATCACAGCTATTTGCAATTTCCCTTTTAATATTACATTTTCTGAGTGACCCCCATATTTTGGCTCCTTTTCCCCCTGAACTTCTCCTGCTCTTATTATTTTGTCAGAAGAATTTCCTGGTTCGTTTTCCAGCTGGGAAAAGCCGACGATGAAGAAATTTGAGGACAGCAGCTACCGCAAAGCAGGTCTTTATTACAGGAAGGCAATAAAGTGACAGAGAAGTGACTTCAGCATTCCTGCCTTGCAAGGTGTCCCCCTGGTCCCATGTGTGGCTTTTTATATGCTTTTTCTAGCCTGGGGCTGTGGCTGGGCTGGCTCTTTCTTTTGTGTTTTTAGTGGTTGCTTGATGTTCTTTTCTTTGTCCTAAGTGGTATCTCCTTTGTCCAGTTTCTATTTTGGGGGGCTTAATCCTGTCAGGGGCAGGGCAGGTAGTTCTCCTCAGGGATGTTCCCTTTGTCCTGATTCTATTTTGGGGGTTAATCCCATCAGGGGCAGGGCAGGTAATTCTTTTTTTTTATTTATTTAAAAAGTTTTTTATTAATAATACAAAATTAAAAAAACATTGGACATAGATATGACATCACTGGTTCCATACATCTTCCGTCACTTTACAATAATATTACTATTCATATGAACATATAATTCTTAAGCTTTGTTCATTATTTAAGCAAAATATCATATAGTATTAATACTTTCCCCCTCATTTCTGCATATTTATTTATCTCTTAAACATACATTTGTCTATAATAACATCTATTTTTTTGTTCTAACACTATACATTTGTCTTGGCTACCCTCTTGTTATCTATCCAATCATAAAATTGTTCCCAGATTTTGTAGTACTTAGTTTCACTTTTATCCTTGAGTTCCAAAGTGAGTCTGTCCATTTCTGCGCAGTTGAAAATTTTCAGTAATATTTCCTCTTCAGTAGGAATATCTTCCTCTTTCCATTTTTGAGCGAAGGCTATTCGTGCCTTGATGGCTTTGCTATCTGAGTTTTCCCATTGTTCTTGGTGGTATGCCCACCAGGATTTCAGAAAAAAGGGCTTTTACAGGAAAAAAAAAGTGTGTCTGCATGTTTTTCTAATGGGGATGAGAATATGGCAGTTTTGTCAGGGTAAATCTTCCAACAGTTTCATGACCGATAATATTGTTTGCCAATCTTTGATCAGAGTCATCATTTTTTTAAAAAAAAAAATTGAGTAAACTTTAGAAAACTTCAGTAAACTTTATTTAGGTACATGCAGGTGGTTCATCAATTTTCAAAATGTATTGGTTTCTTTCTTTTTTTAAAAAAAAAAAGTGACCTTTTTTTAATACAGCGTGATTTTTTTTTTTTTTCTGTTTAGTAATCCGTTCCCCAAATTTGGCTTCAATATATCAGAGAGGTCATGCCAGCATCAGTCAATCAGTGACAAATGGGTTTCCTTACAAGCCATTCTGGGGGGAAAACCCTGAAGTTGATGTGGCAAGAGTTGATACATTACAAACAACTCTCTGACTCTCAGCTAATTAATTTTTGCTCTGACTGATGAAGTTGCTTGGATGAGCAACGAAACATCTCAGATTAACTAAGTTTGGTCCAGTTGCCATGATTCAACCTTTAGAGACCTTTGGCCTGGATGATTAAGTCATCACTGATGAATTCTCTTGGAGTTTCTTCAAAACAGACCAATCAGAAGCCTACCAGATGAAGAACCCAGAAGGAACCAGATTTCTTAGATTCCCATGACATAGACAAATCAGGGATTAGTTTGGCAGGTACGAATACACGAGTCCAGCCACCTCTACTTCGGTTGCCTGTGATGATAAATTCACTGCAAAGCAGCTCACCCAGCCTCTGAAATTCCCAGCCACAGCTTCTGGAAAAACACAACTTCTGGAAGTATTAATACCACTTTACAATGCCTTGGTAAGGCCACACTTGGAATGCTGCATCCAGTTTTGGTCACCACGATGTAAAAAAGATGTCGAGACTCTGGAAAGAGTACAGAGAAGAGCAACAAAGATGATCAGGGGACTGGAGGCTAAAACATATAAGGAACGGTTGATGGAATTGGGTATGTCTAATTTAATGAAGAGAAGGACGAGGGGGGACATGATAGCAGTGTTCCAATATCTCAGGGGCTGCCACAAAGAAGAGGGAGTCAAGCTATTCTCCAAAGTGCCTGAAGGTAGGACAAGAAGCAATGGATGGAAACTAACCAAAGAGAGAAACAACCTAGAACTAAGGAGAAACTTCCTGACAGTTAGAACAATTAATCAGTGGAACAACCTGCCTCCAGAAGCTGTCAACGCTCCAACACTGGAAGTTTTTAAGAAGAGACTGGACAGCCATTTGTCTGAAATAGTCTAGGGTTTCCTGCCTGAGCAGAGGTTGGACTAGATGACCTCCAAGGTCCCTTCCATCAACCTCATCATCATCATCATCATCATCATCATCATTATCATCATTATTATTATTATTATTATTATTATTATTATTATTATTATTATTATTATTATTATTATTATTATTATTATTATTATTATTATTATTATTATTATTATTATTATTATTATTATTATTATTATTATTATTATTATTATTATCAAGACACCAGGTGGCCATTCACCCTGAAGCTCATCCTGACTTCATGAGACAAGCAGAAGTAAATATACTTCTCTTTTGTGGAGCACTTTACAAAAAGAATCATGAATATTCCAAGGAAGTAAAAAGAAGGAAATAATGCACAACAGAGCAAACAGCAAGCTTTTTGTTACTGCCCATCCATTTACCAGTTCTAAGACTTAAATTTCAATATAATCCCACAACAATATATGCACAGTCTTATTTAGAGCACAGTTGGCATGGGGGGGGAGGGGGGATAGTTGAAGAAAATGTTATGTTCATATTGTGTTTGATTCTTTCTGTTTACTGTTTTGTGGGGTCCTTGGTGCTCTCTGAGCTTGGTTGTTTTCTTGCAGATGTTTCATTATCCAACTAAGTAACATCATCAGTGCTACAAGTGAGCGAGGTTTGGTCTCTGTTTAGATACAGTGGTTTGCCCTGTCATTGGTGGGAGTGTTGTTGTTTTCTTCTTGCTAGTTCCATGATTAGGTGTGGTTTACAGTCTGATTATTTGTCTGAGATGGTTCCTTGATTAGTGTATTTTTTACTGCTTGATTTTGGTCTGATATTAATGCTGGTGTTAATCTCTGTTTATCTACATGTTGATTGCTGGAGAGGAGCTGTTTTGTTTTTGTTTTGGCATATATGTGCTTAAGGGAATTGATAACTGGTGTACCCCCCCCCCTTATGTCTGCATGTAGAGATATCAGGGGAAAGCATTTTGAGGGTCTTTGCCAAAATATATAACAAGAGTCTTGGTGAGCCTGATTAACATCTCTAGGACTTCTGTGTTTTCTATCTGTGTGTACAGTATTGTCTGTCTAGGATAGGGCATGGCCCATTAACAATTTGTTATCGGGAACCAGCCCAGGAGTTGTGAGTAATTCTCAAAGATAACATGCCTCCAGCCTTCACTTTCCTGGAAAGTTACCATGCCTAAGTGGCTGATGCAAGACAAAAATGTCTGATGAATTGTCTTTTTGAACATGGTCCATTGGCTAGATAAAGCTTCCATTTCCCATAATAGCTTCCTTGAAATGGTGTGTTCACTATGCTACGGTTAGCTGCCTGAACGTAGTGGGGTACTTTCTACCAGACCACATCCATTCTTGGGCATTTCACATAACAAAATAACAGAGTTGGAAGGGATCTTGGAGGTCTTCTAGTCCAACCCCCTACGCAAGCAGGAAACCCTGTACCATTTCAGACAAATGGTTGTCCCATCTCATCTTAAAAACCTCCAGTGTTGGAGCACCCACAACTTCTGGAGGCAAGCCATACCACTGATTAATCGTTCTCACTGTCAGGAAATTTCTCCTTAGTTCTAGCTTGCTTCTCTCCTTGATTAGTGTTTCCATTCATTGCTTCTTGTTCTGCCTTCCGATGCTTTGGAGAATAGGCTGGCTCCCCTCTTCTTTGCGGCAGCCTCTTCGATATTGAAACACTGCTGTCATGTTACTCCTAATCCTTCTTTTCATTAAACTACTAGACATACCCAATTCCTGTAACTATTTTTCATACGTTTTAGCTCCAGTCCCCTAATCATCTTTGTTGCTCTTCTCTGCACTCTTTCTAGAGTCTCATCTTTTTTTTAATATCATGGCAACCAAAACTCGATGCAATATTCCAAGTGTGTATCATTATAACACTTCACATGATTTCTTCATTTCATGCGTTTCTACAGCTGCTTGATTGACATGAGTATTCTGGCTGGCAAATTAACTAATCATTTCAAAGGCAATTAAAAGGACAGTTCACGTACACAGCAAAACGACACAGAGTAAGTAATCACTGTACTAACAAGGGCTCACCTCATACCAGGACCACTCAGGATGGAAAGCCAGGTCTTCAGCGCCTTTCCCAAGGTTACAAATCTCAAGTAACACTAGGTTCCTTAGGATGGGTGCTGTGATTGAGAAGACATCTTCCTGCCTCCAGGGAAGATGTCTTCTCAACCCACCTTTAGATCATGAAGGGTTTTAAAGGTGGTAATCAGCAGTTTGAAATGTACCTGGAAGCCTACTGGGAGCCAGTGAAGTCTGCAGAATTAGAGGCTTTACATGGATGAACAGAGATATACTCATAACATGTCATGCTGCTGCATTCTGGACCAGTTGCTATGTCCAAGTAGTCTTCAAGGGCAGCCCCAGGTAGAGTGTGTTTTAAAAATTGAAACGGAAAGTTATCAAGGCATAGGTGACAGGGCAGGGCCTCCAAGATTTGGTATACCTAGGCTAGGAGCAAAAGCTTTCCTAGGCACTGCTGCCATCTGCCCTTCAATCAGGAGTTGTGGGTCTTGAAGGACCCCTGAGTTGCACACCAATTTGTTTAGGGAGGAAGGTTTCTCATTCAGAAGCAAAGATAGCATGTCCTAAACATTGAGAAATCCCAAATCTTATAGCAACTTTCTCTTGCCAGATTTGAGAGTGAGTCTTTCCTCAATGAGTCCTCCTTAAGGCCTCCAAAAACAGAAAAGCATCTAGTATTAGATGGCCAGCCTGATGTGGAGATGTAATAACAAAACATCACTGACACTAAACCCTGTGTGCCAGATGACCTCACTCAGAGTTCTTAGGGAGACACTAAACAGGAACAAGGGGAGAGTAGGACTCTGTAGAAGCCCACCTGTCAGGCTTTTAGAGCTGGACTTCCCTTCAACACCAACTGGAACCAATCCCAGAGAAAGGAGAAGACCCATCACAACACTTTGCTTCCTACTCCCAGCCCCAAGTCAGTTAAGAAGATTACTATGATCAGTGCTATCAAAGGCTGCTGAGAAATCAGGATGGATGCACCTTCAGAGATGATGATGATGATGATGATGATGATGATGATGATGATGATGATGATGATGATGATGATGATAATAATAATAATAATAATAATAATTTGAATGTTCAGTTGACTGAGGTTTATGTCTAATGAATAAAAGATAATAATAATAATAATAATAATAATAATAATAATAATAATAATAATAATAATAATAATAATAATAATAATAATAATAATAAAGTTGGAAGGGACCTTGGAGGTCATCTAGTCCAACCCCCTGCTCAGGCAGGAAACCCTATACCATTTCAGACAAATGGCTGTCCAATCTCTTCTTAAAGACTTCCAGTGTTGGAGCATTCACTGCTTCTGGAGGCAGGTTGTTCCACTGGTTAATTGTTCTAACTGTCAGGAAGTTTCTCCTTAGTTCTAGGCTGCTTCTCTCCTTGACCAGTTTCCATCCGTTGCTTCTTGTCCTGCCTTCAGGCACTTTGGAGAAAAGTATTGACTTCTGACTCTCTTTAGCACAATAGAAGACAATAACATTACAGCCTCAACTTTTTAGTTTTACACAGTAACATGTAGTAACCATTTCTATCATAACAAAACTATCTAATCAGCAAAACCCAAAATCAAAGTTTTATTTGGTCCATCACAAACACAAGATCCAGAAGCAGTTTGTGTTTGTTTTTTTGGTTGAAGCAATCAATTTAGCCATCTCTGCTTTTTTCCTTGTGGGAAATAATATATATATATATATTATTATCAGCTTTGTAAATTAAACAATCTTTGTTTTAAGATTTTCATCCCGGTGATCGTTTTTACTTATTTGCTTTACGACATATATATATATTGTTGAAAGAAAAGTCTTCATCAGGGTCCAGTCCAAGCCCAGAATAAACAAAATGGAGACTGCTTTAGAAAGAAGGTTGTAGTTTTTGGAAGAGCAGAGCCAGACAGAAATATGGCTCTGGGAAAGCTGACCACATGTAGCTGGGAGTGGTGGGTTTTTATACCTCCTTGGGCTTTTCTGTTTGGAGTTGTTCCTGCGATAAACTTTGACCTGAGGTTCAATGTGCCTTTCTGGTATTCTAATGGTGGTGGGTTAATCCTATTATGTCCCAAAGGTCATATCCTGCTTCCCTGGGGCTGTGGCTGATGACTATGTCCTGTGTTGTTTTTTTTGGGTGAGGGGTTGTTGATTCTAGGGATCTTTTGTCTTTTTAATCCCATCAGCTCTAAGCTTCCTGGCTCCAATCTTTCTGAAAGGATTATCACATCTGCATTTCTACAGACCTGGCCTCTGCTTGAGACAGAAAGACTGGGGGGGGGGGGGTTCTGCTTAAGATTTTCCATTATTCCTTTGGAGAAATATATTCTGCCTTTTTAATATTCCCCAAAATATTTCTTTCTCGGGGGTGGGCTGACTTCCCACACTATCATCATTTATATTAAGAAAATTCACTACACTCTTTCAAATTCTTTAACCTTAAAGAGAAAAAGTTTTTTTTATTTATTTTGAAACTCCAAACTTTTTATTTTTAAAAAAACACATATTTCTAAATTCGATAAATTCTAAATTCAACAAATTCTAGTTTTTTAAAAAACTTCCTCTTAAGAAGATGATTCCTTGTTTTCATTGTCCATCACAACATCACTGTGGATATTTTGATCTGAGAAATCGTAACAGGTCCCTAATAGTCCTGTGTTTGATTAGGACGAAGTTCAAACGCAAGATACAAAAAAAACCAATCTAATTCTTTCCATTCCGCTCAGTCTCCATATTGTTGTATCCATATTTTTTAAAACTGAGCTTTCCCTTCCCTGCCTTTTAGTGGTAAAACACCTCTACACAAGACCTTTCTTTGCTCTTGGTTGATCTGAAAACATTTCACCTTCAAAAACACACCCCAACAGCCAAACCACTCCTATGCAGGGCTCTGGAATGCAACAATCAACAAATATTACAGATTAACCTCCATAATCACCCACAACACTGTGTCATAATCAGAAGCAAAGAAGATAGGTTGTGTCCAAAACTATCAGGCCTTGGATGCATGCTCCAAGGTTACTCCCAGTTTGACTTTTCACCAAATGCTTTTGGAATTAGTCATAGAAAGGAGAGAGAAAAATATTAGGAAATTTGAAAATGCCACCCACATTGTAAAGACACCAGGCTGCTTCTGAAGTGAAATGCTGTTTGGGGTATAACATCAGGGAGATTATCATCAAGAATAAGATACTTAAAACACTTTAGTATTTGTTGCAGGGGGGGAGGGGGAATACCAGCTTTTCCTATAGATAGTCCTCAACGTACGGTCACAGTTGAGCTCACAGTTTCAGTTGTTAAAGCAAGACAGTTTTTAAGCGAGTTTTGTCCCATTTTACGACCCTTCTTGCCACGGTTGTAAAGTGAATCACTGCAGTTATTAAGTGAGTAACACGGTTATTAAATGAATGTGGTTTCCCCATTGACTTTGTCAGAAGGTCACAAAAGAGGATCACATGACCCCGGGACCCCACAACCCTCCTCAATATGAGCATTGGAATGCTGATTAGGTGACCGTGAGGATGCTGCAATGGTCATAAGTATGAAAAACAGTCATAAGACACTCTTTTCAGTGCCGTTGTAAGTTCAAACGGTCACTAAATGAATGGTTGTAAGTTGAGGACTGCTTGTACTTCTCTGTGCAGGCTGGCCTCCCAATTTTTTCTGTCAAAAGCCACATCAAGCTCTTACATACAGTTTATAAATCTGTGTTCTTCAGCCACATACTTTGGGAACACCAAAAGGAAGCTAAACCGGGTGGGGAAGCACCTATGTTCCCCCCCCCCCCCATTCAGTCAGTATTTTGATGGTCACAACTCAATCCACTAGATTAGCCTGAGAAATGGTGAGTAATTCAAGGACATCCTGTGAATCTCATGCCTCAGTAGGGGTTAAAGCCTTGGTCTTCTTGCTGGCTGAGGAATTCTGGGAGTTGAAGTCCACAAGTTTGGAGACCCCTGTATTAAGCCATTCACCACACTGGATCCACCAGCCATTCTTGTCATCTGAGCAGAACTGGCAAGGAAAGCCTTAGATACTTTGTCTCCTGTGATATCCTGATGGCTGACTATTTTTCCCTGGCAATGGAGAATGAAAACTGTTCATTCATTTAATATTAATATTAATATTAATATTAATATTAATATTAATATTAATATTAATATTAATATTAATATTAATATTAATATTAATATTAATATTAATATTAATATTAATATTAATATTAATATTAATATTAATATTAATATTAATATTGTTATTGTTATTGTTATTGTTATTATTATTATTATTATTATTGTTATTGTTATTATTAATATTAATATTAATATTAATATTAATATTAATATTAATATTAATATTAATATTAATAATAATATTAATAATAATATTAATAATAATATTAATATTAATATTAATAATAATATTAATAATAATAATAACAACAACAATAATAATAATAATAACAACAACAACAACAACAACAACAATAACAATAACAATAATAATAAAGATGGAAGGGATCTTGGAGATCATCTAGTCCAAACCCCTGCTCAGGCAGGAAACCCTATACCATTTCAGACAAATGGCTGTCCAGTCTCTTCTTAAAAACTTCCAGTGTTGAAGCATTCACCGCTTCTGGAGGCAGGTTGTTCCACTGGTTAATTGTTCTAACTGTCAGGAAGTTTCTCCTCAGTTCCAGGTTGCTTCTCTCCTTGATTAGTTTCCATCCATTGCTTCTTGTCCTGCCTTCAGGCGCTTTGGAGAATAGCTTGACTCCCTCTTCTTTCTGGCAGCCCCTGAGATATTGGAACACTGCTATCATGTCATCCCTCATTCTTCTTTTCATTAAACTAGAGATACCCAATTCCGTTCCTTATATGTTTTAGCCTCCAGTCCCCTAATCATCTTTGTTGCTCTTCTCTGCACTGTTTCTAGAGTCTCAACATCTTTTTTTACATCGTGGTGACCAAAACTGGATGCAGTATTCCAAGTGTGGCCTTACTAAGGTGTTATAAAGTGGTATTAACACTTCACGTGATCTTCATTCTATCCCTCTGTTAATGTAGCCCAGCAGCTGCAGTACACTGCTGGCTCATATTTATATAAGTGATTGTCCACTAGGACTCCAGAGATCCGTCTCACAGTTACTACCCCATGCTCAGCAAGAGAGCATATAAATCTGGAGGTTCCATCAGAGGAGCCCATCCAGTCTTTTCTTAAAAACCTCCAGTGATGAAGCACCACAACATCTGAAGGCAAGTCGTTCCACTGGTGAACTGTTCTCACTGTTAGGAAGTTTCTCCTTAGTTCTAGGTTGCTTCTCTCCTTGATTAGTTTCCATCCATAGTTCCTTGGAAACAATGTCAGATTTCTTACAAACTTGTCAGATCTGATGCTGGTTTGTGTAAATCTAAGTTGAGTGCTATTGTAAAAGAGCACTAGACCTGTTTCTTACATATGCCTTTACATTACAGGGGTGTCAAACTGCCGGCCCGCAGGCCGGATGCATCGTAGCAAAACAGCGCCCACCCCATTGCCAGCAATGGCAAAAAAAAAACGTGATACGTTGCGATACGCCACATGACTTGCGAGTTTGACACCCCTGCTTTACAACAAATCATTGTAAGTCGAGGACTACCTCTATTCCCTGCAGTTTTCTTGGCAAGGTATTTTAGCAGTGACTTGTCATTGCCTTTTTCATAGGGCTGAGAGAGAGTGACTGGCTCAAGGTCACCCAGCTAGCTTTGTGCCTATGTCAGGACTAAAACTCATGGTCTCCTGGTTTCTAACTTAAGCACTACACCAAACTGGTTCTCCCTTTATTGTATACTTTAACCTAAATTTTAAAAAAATGAAATCCTGGTTAACATCCCCATCCCCACACAGGACAAGGCCATTGCATTCATTCTTGAGCATTGAGTGAAAAGCAGGAGAAGAGAGAAGGTGATCTCATGTTTCTCTGCTGTTTGTGATGGAAAAAAGACTCATGATATCATCTTAAACAACTGATATTTCATTGTGCATTATGAGGAATAAACTGTAGATAAAGCTTCCACCTCAATCACACAACACCACCATTCCACCTCTCTTGACAAGGCTCTCCTCAAGGGTCACTTCGGATATTATCAAGTTACAACTCACACCCTTGGTCACTGTGTGTCTTTGAGGTCGCAAGCCAGCTGCTTCTTGTGGGAAGATAGCATCCTGCTATGAACTCTGGAGTGCTGATTTCAAGGTCAACAACAAGCTGTGAAGAACTACAATGGCTAAGGGTGTCCCTGGGGGAAGGCAAAACAGGCAAGATGGCTCCATGGCTGTGTGATCAAAGCTCCAGTGTGTGGAAAAAAGGGTGTGCTGCAATTTTAATTGCACAGATACCATCCTGACTTCCCTGTGGATGTTTCTGCCAATGATTATGTGGTCAAAAAACCCCATAATTTAAGTTAAGGCCAGTACAATCTCTCTCTTAAAACATGCTCCTATATTTGGCCCTTCTTAAATATGTAACCAAAGTCAGCCAAGTTCTTCCCCAAAGTATTTTCTTCTTCAAGTCAAAAAAAGATGGTGTCCTCTGTGTGAACTAGTGAGTTTTACAGCCTAAGTAAATATCATGATGTTTTTATAGACGGACATTTCATTTCATTTCAGAGGATGATCTCATGATGGTGGGAATCTTGTTCTTTTGAACTGTGAGGCAAGTTCACAGATGTGACTGAAGAGGAAATCAAAGCTAGGGAAGATGTTATAGCAGTCTTACAACATATAAGGGTCTACCCCAAAGAAGAGGGAGTCAACCTGTTCTCCAAAGTACCTGAAGGCAGAAGAAGCAATGGATGGAAACTATAAGGAACGGTTGCTGGAATTGAGTATGTCTAGTTTAACGAAGAGAAGGATGAGGGGGGACATGATAGCAGTGTTCCAATATCTCAGGGGCTGCCACAAAGAAGAGGGAGTCAAGCTATTCTCCAAAGCGCCTGAAGGCAGGACAAGACGCAACGGATGGAAACTAATCAAGGAGAGAAGTAACCTAGAACTAAGGAGAAACTTCCTGACAGTTAGAACAATTAACCAGTGGAACAACCTGCCTCCAGAAGCGGTGAATGCTCCAACACTGGAAGTTTTTAAGAAGAGACTGGACAGCCATTTGTCCGAAATGGTGTAGGGTTTCCTGCCTGAGCAGGGGGTTGGACTCGATGACGTCCAAGGTCCCTTCCAACTTTATTATTATTATTATTATTAATCAAGGAGAGAAGCAACCTAGAACTAAGGAGACATTTCCTGACAGTGAGAATAATTAGCCAGTGGAACGACTTGCCTCCAGAAGTTGTGAATGCTCCAACACTGGAGGTTTTAAAGAAGAGATTGGACAACCATTTGTCTGAAATGGTATGGGATAGGGTCTCCTGCTTGAACGAGGGATTGGACTAGAAGACATCTAAGGTCCCTTAGAAGGGACTCTGTTATTCTGTTAAAATTAATTATACTGCAGCTAAGGGCAATAGCAGATCTGGACAAGTCATTCTGGCTGCATTGGATGAAGTTGGACATGACTCCACAAAAGTTTTAATTTATATTTTGGGGGGGGGGCGTTCAATAGGTTTCAAAGATTGTCTATGCACCTCTCTCATGTTCATGTCTTTGCACCAGGAAGAGATATAAAGATTGCAAGGAAATCCTTGGACTTGGGAAAGGGACCAAGTTGTCTGAAATGGTATAGGGTCTCCTGCTTGAGCAGCGGGTTGGACTAGAACAGGGGTAGGCAACCTTGGCTCTTTTATGACTCGTGGACTTCAACTCCCAGAATTCCTGAGCCAGCCATGCTGAGGGGAAAGGGAGAGGTTTCCAAGCTGAGCCATGCTGGCTCAGGAATTCTGGGAGTTGAAGTCCATGAGTCATAAAAGAGCCAAGGTCGCCTAACCCTGGGCTAGAAGACCTCCAAGGACCCTTCAAACTCTGTTATTCTGTTATTCTGCTACAATATGGAAAACGGACCTTCTGATCTACACACCTTGGTCCCCCTCGTTTCACAACATCCAGAGAAGGAGGGAAGCAAGGAAGTGAAATGATTTGGTTCAGAGATTAAGGAGGGATATGATTTCACAATACACTTGACACCTCAAAGGAGATAGAGAAGAAATATGTACAAAGGCAATTACAAAAGTACGAAAGGTTGCACCTGTATGAAATGTCATGACCGAGAGCTCGGCAACAGGAAATAACAAAAAAAAAAAGACATCCTTACAATAAAACACCCTAGACAAAGGCAAACTTTTGTTCTTTGGGAATGTGTAAATATCTATATCCTTCAGGAGTTTGTGAAATCTGCTTCGTGAAAAAACATGAGCTGTTTCCGGGAACAATAGTTTGATTTAGTTCCTTTAAAGCAGACTACAAGTTACACTTAATGTGTGAAATATGCACATGTTGCTTTTTTTTTAAAAAAAAAAATGAATTACTAGTGCTGGGGGTAACTCTTACTGGCAACACAGTGTGCAAGAAGGGGATATTTAATGCTTCGTTTCCCAACCACAATAAGAACAACTATTAAGACATTTCCGGGGGGGGGGGATTCTATTGGTGCAAATTTATATCAACTGGTTAATCGGCTGTTATCTTAGAGCACTAGTCCCGTCGAAAACAAAGTTGCAGACAGAGTACAGGCTGTCCTTGTGCAGATTGGCAAAAAGGAGAAAAAGATGAGGGTATTGGTAAAGTTTTAATTATCAGCTTCTTCAGTTGGGTCTAAGGAAGCTGCCAAGAATACCTGAAGGGGTGACGTGTTCAGAATAATGTCCCAAAGGTGCTTTTTTTAAAAAAAGAACTGAAGAAGCTTCTTGGATGAGCAGCGAAACCTCTTCGAGGGAAAACGAAGAAAGATCAGTGGTCTTTTGAAAAAGCACCTGTCAAACCTGCCCCAGCAGGGTCCCTAGGAAAGGAAGACCCTCCACTCCATTTTGTTGAAGTGATGGGTTCTTTGACTAAAGATTGCTGGCTGCAGGAAAGGCAGGCTAGAACTGAGGTTCCCATGCAAAAGGTTACAAGCTTTTCCCCTTCATCCTGGCCCACGAAGCTGAAGACGGCAGAGCTGACGGCACCTTTGGGACAATCATGACCTGGATGATTGAGAATCTCCATAGACATGTTCAGAACAACAGAGGAGGGACAGTTAAATTAATCAACCCATTTTGATAAAATAAAAAGGCGATAGGTGACATGGTCCAAAGGAAGGTTGCAAAGTAATGATTATTTGGAGAACTGTAATTCCAGCCATGTTTAGAACATGCCAAGTTAGGAACAACCAACATAATGGTCGTCCACCTTAATATCTTGCACAACTATTGCATTCAGACGTGCGCCTCTGGTGTAACCTAAGCAGATTGTTGGTTAAGAAAAGACAAATTTAACTCATTCCGCTTAAATGAGAACCATCCTCAAAGCTCGAAATCAGTCATCCATACTGCGAAGGGGCTGCCATAGCAGTGGTGCCAAAACTAACTACAATAACAATGGTCACTTACTTTAAATGTGTGGACGGAGGACTGGGGCCATGGTTATTAAGTGAATCAGTGCAGTTCAATGAATCGTTTGGTGGTTAAGTGAACCTGGCTTCCCCCATTGACTTTGCTTGGCAGAAGCCAGCTGGGAAGGTCTTAAATGGCAATAACCTGATCCTGGGATGCTGCGATTGTAAATATATGCCAGTTGCCAAGTGCCCGAATTTTGATCACATTGTTGTGAGTCCGTGCCAGCCAGTGGACCCAGCAGCTGAGTCCGGGGAATCAGAGGAGGAGGAGGAAGGGCCTGGAGAGCCATCAGAATCGGAGGAAGGCTCTGATGAGCTCCAGGACTTGCAGTCTGATGAAGAGCCTGGCCCCTCCAATCGTGCTCAGGCTGAGACCCAGCTGTGCGGGGAAGCTGAGTCAGACTCTGAGGACTCACAGCTGGAAGACATCATAGACGCTCGCAAACGCAGACAGGCAACAAGAGCAGGACAATAGAGATAGTAAACTCTTCCATAATATATTTCTGATGCTCAGCCCTTTTCACCTATGTTGTCTCAGCAACGCTTAGGATAGGCTTGCAAGCTTGCTTCTATCTCTGCACTGCCAGTCGGACATTTTGGAAAGTGTGGATTTTCTAGAAGAAATTGAATGAATGAATGAATGAATGAATGAATGAATGAATGAATGAATGAATGAATGAATGAATGAATGGTTTGTTTGTTTGTTTGTTTGTTTGTTTGTTTGTTTGTTTGTTTGGAAATTTTATATTGCCGCCTACTTGCTCATGGCAACCCAAGGCAGCTTACAGGAAATGATTAAGGCAATGCTGTCATGCAAGGAAACGAAAGGGGAGCTTCTCTAATTCTTGCCTCTGAACATACAGTAGTCGGGGACAGGAAGGCCCACGGGAATGTGAAGAGGGTCATGCCTTGTGCCTCCAACCCCAGATGATGAATCATATTGCAGCTTAACCTTCAGAGAGGCTTAGGGTGGCCTTTAAAAATAGACTAGACTAGACTAGACTAGACTAGACTAGACTAGACTAGACTAGACTAGACTAGACTAGACTAGACTAGACTAGACTAGACTAGACTAGACTAGAATAGAATAGAATAGAATAGAATAGAATAGAATAGAATAGAATAGAGCTGGAAGGGACCTTGGAGGTCTTCTAGTCCAGCCCCCTGCTCAAGCAGGAGGACCTATACCATCTCAGACAGGTGATTGTCCAGTCTCTATTTAAAAACTTTCAGCAATGGAGCACCCACGATTTCTGGGGGTAAGCTGTTCCACTGATTGATTGTTCTCACTGTCAGGAAGTTTCTCCTTAATTCCAGGTTGCTTCTCTCTTTGATCAGCTTCCAGCCATTGTTTCTCGTCCTTGCCTCTGGTGCTCTGGTGAACAACTGACCCCCTCTTCTTTGTGGCAGCCCCTCAGGTACTGGAATACTGCTATCAGGTCTCCCCTATCTCTCCTTTTCTTTAGACTGGGCAAACCCAAGTTCCGCACCCGTTCTTCGTACGTTTTGGTCTCCCGGCTTTTGATCATCTTAGTTCTTCGTTTTGATCATCTTCTCTGAATTTTTTCCAGACTCTCAACATCTTTTTTGTGATATGGTGACCAAAATTGGCTGCAGTATTCCAGGTGCGGTCTTACTAGGGCTTTATAAAGTGGTAGTAGTACTTCGTGTGATCTTGATTCTATGCCTCTGTTTATACAACCCAGGATTGTATTAGCTTTTTTGGTTGCTGCTGCACACTTCCGGCTTCATAGTTAAGTGATCGTCCACCAGGATTCCAAGGTCTCTCTCACAGTTACTGCCTCCAAGCCAGGTCTCGCCCAATCTGTATTTGTTCCTTTGGTTTTTCCTGCCTAAGTGTAAGACTTTGCTTTTCTCCACGTTGAAACTCATTTTGTTGGATAGGGCCCATTGTTCGAGTTTGTCAAGATCTTTTTGGATCCTGAGTTTGTTTTCTGGAGTGTTGGTTACTCCTGCCAGTTTGGTGTCATCTGCGAATTTGATGAGTTCCCCTTCCAGGAAGTGAACTCTGGATAATGAGGAATGAGGTGTGTCCAACCACCAGTCCCCATGTGGCGCTGGACAACTAATAATGCGGCCTCACCAACTTTTAACATTATTATGTGCATTTATCTACATTAACTATATTATGCATTTTATATGGGGCCCAAGACAATTCCTCTTCACTCAATGAGGCCCAACTAAGCCAAGAGGTTGGAGATGCCTGATTTAGAGGGTGTTAACATTTTTAGACACCAGGTATCAAAAGCAATTTTGAAAAAGGGTTAAGTCACAGAATTATGAAACCTTTGCAACTCTCTGACAATTCATCCACCGGATCTTATAAGATGCTGGCATTCTTGCACAACAAACGTCTCATGCAGAATCAGAAGAAACATCAACATTTCACGAGGTTTTTTTTTCTTAAGAACCTTGCAGAAAATCAACTGTTGAACACATTTTAGGATTCTTTAGAAGCCATCTGGGAGAGTTGAGAGTGTTACGATATGGCTGCAAAACTGCTACAATTGCCCTTGAAAATTTCTGTTGTAACCCTTCAACACAATGACATTGTTGAATGAAGATGGGATATGGGATGAGCAGATAAATGTTTGTAGTTTTAGAGATGCTGAAGAGTCACTAAATTTGTTTATACTTGTCATGAACGTTGGAAGTCACTTCTTCATATATTTCTTTTCTCTTTATTATATTCTTCTTTTCCCTTTCTTCTCTTTTTTTCCTTGCATTTTACTCCTTCTTTCGCTTATCTTCTCTTTCTTTATGTTTAGTTTGTATTAAGAGTTTATTATTATAACCCAAGAGCCAATCTGGTGCAGTGGTTAAAGCAGTAGGCTAGAAATCAGAAGACTGTGAATTCTAGTCCAGCTTGGTGAACTTGGGCCAGTCACTCTCTCTCAGCCCTAGGAAGGAGGCAATGGCAAGCTGCTTTGAAAAATCTTGCCAAGAAAACTGCAGGGACTGTTCCAGGCAGTCTCTTGGGAATTGGACACTATTGAACAGAAGAAAAATAGAATAGAATAGAATAGAATAGAATAGAATAGAATAGAATAGAATAGAATAGAATAGAATAGAATAGAATAGAATAGAATAGAATAGAATAGAATAGAATAGAATAGAATAGAATAGAAACTGTCCAAAAGAGAGGAAGCATTGATGCTGTCCCAGCTTGGAAAGCAAAGTTTTGGTTTCCGTTGGGCAAGGATGGACCCATTGCAATTTGATGGAAGAAGAGATGAGCCACTGGTTATCCTGATGCCTCAAGGATGATATACAAGGCAGAGATGGAGGGTGAAAAAGTGAAAAAGCAGAAGAAAGTTGAAAGATTACAAAGATTTACAAAAGATGGCTCAAAAAGATTGTTATTGTTGGCTTTCTCCTTTACTGTACTAAGAAGGAAGGAACAACTTTGTTGTTTCTCAATTTGTTAACTTCCTGGATGTGCATCACTCTTAGCTTAACTAAGAATTGCAGGAAAAGGAGAACCGTCTTAGCACCAAACGGAAGCGGCCTCTAGAAGTGACAGCGGTCTCCTGACCACAGAGCAGGGGTGCAATTGAAGGAAGCAGAACTCAAAAAGGCAACGTAAGGAGAAGCAAGGGAAGGAATATGTGACTTGTCACCGTCCACATACAATTCAGCTTTTTTAGAGAAGAAAAATGAATGCAGAAGCATGATGGTGTTGTCTCACAGCCTGCACTGTTGTCATTTTTAAAAATTCTTTTTCATTCTGTGTGTGGAGGTTGGATGGACGGATGGATGGACGGATAGATTAGACATGGATATGGATATAGTGAGCTTAAATGGACTCCAGAAGATGGTAGAGGAAAGGAAGACCTGGAGGAACACTGTCCATGGGGTCGCAATGGGTCAGACATGACTTTGCAACTAACAACAATGGATACAGATATAGATGGATAGAGAGATGGATGGATAGAAAGATAGATATGGATAGATGGATGGAAAGAAAGAAAGATGGATGGAATGATGGAGAGAGAGATGGAGAGATGATAGATAGATAGATAGATAGATAGATAGATAGATAGATAGATAGATAGATAGATAGATAGATAGACAGACAGATAGACAGACAGACAGACAGACAGACAGACAGACAGACAGACAGACAGACAGACAGACAGACAGACAGACAGACAGACAGACAGAGACAGGCAGGCAGGCAGGCAGGCAGGCAGGCAGGCAGGCAGGCAGAGATAGACAGATAGATAGACAGACAGATAGATATAGACAGATGATAGATAGAGATATAGATAGATGGAGGGAGAGAGAGAGAAAGAGAGAGAGAGAGAATACTGTATATGTGTTGACTCTTTATCAGATTGATGTCAACTCTTAGCTGTTGCAGAAAACCACAAGACTCAGATCCCGGAATCAAAAGAAGTTGGTTTTATTTGCGCAAAGGTTCAGAGCAAAAATCATAACAACATCTGAACACCTTCTCATGGAACAACAAGTACATATATACTCTTTTAGAAGCAGCAAAACACGGAAATGTAACTTGTTAGCATTAATTGGTTACTTGAATTTCAGCCCCCATTACAGCCCCCTGTTGCTATGCTAAAATAGCTAAATATCTTGTCCCCCTCTCATTAATCGAGGTCACAGGTTTCTTGCCAAAGCATCTAAGTTTCCGGCAGTTCATTTGTGGTTAGCTACCAGCGAGAGCGAGACATAGAAGCGAGACGTATGTGGTTACCTGTAACAGAGCTTCATGCTTGACACTTTTATGTGACCGACAGATGAATTTGTGGCTTGACATTTTCCATTTTCTTGTTCTTTTTCTAATACACACATTTCACTATCTATCACTATTTCTTTAAAAGCAATCTTTATGTCCTTCTTTATGTCCTGCCTCATAGCAACCACATACAATTTTTCAGACAGTCTGTCCCATCCTGGTCCTTCCACAGACCATTGTGGAATGACAGATGTGAGGACCTAAGGCAAGATGAACTACTTTTCTGTAATTCTCTTCCTTCTTTTAATGTGGAAGGTTGTTGTTGTTTTTTGAAAAAAAAATATTGCCAGGAAGAGGTTACCAGATGGCGAGAACATGGCTAAGAAGTATCTGTCAGGAGGGAGAAGCCCCTTCCTCATCCTCCACCTCCCCCCTTAATTGACTTGCTATAGCTCTGACATTGCATGAAGTTGTTCTTTCAGGAATTTAGAGCTCGCAAGCCAACTTCTTGTAGCAACAGTATCTGCTCTTCTTGGAAGACCATGGACTGACCCTAAGGAGTCCAACTTTCACTTCTAATGTGTCACGGGGCAAACCATAATATGGAATAGAACATATATTCTGCATTGAATATTGATTATTGTCTGATTATGCACCATCAAGTTGATATCAACTCTTTGTAACAGCATAGACTTCTCCACAGTGATCTGTCCCTAGCCTGTTCCTTCAGATCTTCCAATAGTGATATACGGTATAATACAGATGTTTATATATGCTATACACTATATATGATATATACAATATACACTGTGAAGTTTCCTTTGCGTCAAGCTTGATTACTGCTGACTTTATAGATGTATGTTTAGGCTTTATTTATTTGTTTGTTTATTTGTTTGTTTACATTGTGTCTCATACAATGACTCTAGGCAGCTCACAACAATCTATAAAACAAAGTTAAAACAAATGTGCCCCTCAGTGTGCTGCAGCTGCCAAAAAGGCCAACACAGTGCTAGGCTGCATTAACAGAGGGATAGAATCAAGATCACGTGAAGTATTAATACCCCTTTACAATGCTTTGGTAAGGCCACACTTGGAATACTGCATCCAGTTTTGGTCACTACGATGTAAAAAAGATGTTGAGACTCTAGAAAGAGTACAGAGAAGAGTAACAAACATGATTAGGGGACTGGAGGCTAAAGCATATAAGGAACGTTTGCTGGAATTGGATATGTCTAATTCAGTGGTGGCGAACCTATGGCACGGGTGCCAGAGGCGGCACTCAGAGCCCTCTCTGTGGGCACACGTGCCGTCGCCCCAGTCCTAGGCCTTCAGCTGGGTTTTATAAAACCTTTTCGCTTTAGGCCTCCGCTGCCGTGTGCAAAAAAAAAAAAAGGTTCAATCAGTCAATTTCAATTTCTCACGGAAAAAAAAAAAGATCTTGCAAAGTTGGAATTGATTGAACTTTTTAGTCCCACCCAGTCTACCGTTACCACCGCAGCCATGCCCACCCAATTGGCCACGCCCACCCAATTGGCCACACCCAGCCAATGGGCCACACCCACCCGGCACTTGACGATGCATAAGTGGGTTTTGGGTTGCAGTTTGGGCACTCAGTCTCTAAAAGGTTCGCCATTACGGGTCTAGTTTAATGAAGAGAAGGACGAGGGGGGACATGATAGCAGTGTTCCAATATCTCAGGGGCTGCCACAAGGAAGAGGGAATCAAGCTATTCTCCAAAGCGCCTGAAGGCAGGACAAGAAGCCACGGATGGAAACTAACCAAGGAGAGAAGCAACCTAGAACTAAGGAGAAACTTCCTGACAGTTAGAACAATTAACCAGTGGAACAACCTGCCTCCAGAAGCGGTGAATGCTCCAACACTGGAAGTTTTTAAGAAGAGACTGGACAGCCATTTGTCCGAAATGGTGTAGGGTTTCCTGCCTGAGCAGGGGGTTGGACTAGATGACCTCCAAGGTCCCTTCCAATTTTATTATTATTATTATTATTGTTGTTGTTGTTGTTATCATCATGTTGGTTTCTCAGCAACAATGTGGAGATTCTTCTCAATTGCCTTCTTCTGGGACAGTTTTTCAACTTTCAATCTAGTCTGGGGCCCTAGTAATGGTGGGATTCAGCCGGTTCGCACCACTTCGGAAGAACCGGTAGCTAATTTTTTGTTGCCCAGGCCCAGAATGGACTTCCGGAAGCGGCATCCACACAGAGAACCGGTTGTTCACATATTTAATAACAACAACAACAACAACAACAACAGCAACAATAATAATAATAATAATAATAATAATAATAATAATAATAATAATAATAATAATAATAATAATAATAATAATAATAATAATAATAATAATAATAATAATAATAATAATAATAATAATAAAGTTGGAAGGGACCTTGGAGGTCATCGAATCCAACTCCCTGCTCAGGCAGGAAACCCTATACCATTTCGGACAAATGGCTGTCCCCTGGCATTTCCTTGTTGCCACCTATCCCAAAATAAATAGCAATAGCACTTAAGACTTATATACCGCTTCACCGTGCTTTATAGCCCTCTCTAAGCGGTTTTACAGAGTCAGCACAGTGTCCCCAACAATCTTGGTCCTCATTTTACTGACCTTGGAAGGATGGAAGGCTGAGTCAACCTTGAGCCGGTCAGGATCGAACTGCTGGCTGTGGGCAGTGAGTTAGCCTGCATTCTAACCATGGTGCCACCAGGGCTCCTGGTAAAAATAAACACTTGGGACCCTGTTTAGCATTTCAAGATCATCCAGAGTTGGTTAAATTCTGGCCTCCAGCTGGGCAATACAATGTATTTGGATGGTACAATGCTTTGGATTCATTCCAAAGGGGCATTTCGAAGTGCATGGCAGTACAGGAAGAAATAGCCCTCGAGTTACAACAGTTCATTTAGTGACCGTTTGAAGCTACAACGGTACTGAAAAAAGTGACTTATGACCTTTTTTCACACTTGCGACCGTTGCAAGCATTCCCGTGGTCACGTAATCAAAATTCAAGCACTTAGCAATTGGCATGAATATATGACGGCTGCAGTGTCCAAGGGATCATGTGATCACCTTTTGTGACTTTCTGACAAGCAAAGTCAATGGGGGAAGTTCATTAATAACCATCTTACTAACTTAACAATTGCAGTGAATCACTTAACAACTGTGGCAAAAAATAAGATCATAGAATGGGGCAAAACTCACTTTACAACTGTCTCGCTTAGCAGCAGAAATTTGGGGGGTCAATTGAGGTCATAAGTCGAGGACTACCTGTATCTGATTCTCCTTCCTAGATCATGTGATTGTGTGCGTGTGTGTGTGTGCACATGTGGGTGCGCACGTGCACGCACGTCCATTGTAACTCCGCAAACAGGTCATAAGTAGCTCTGGCTACTTCAAACGATTGTTAAGTGATCAGTCCTAAATTGAGGACTACATATAATTATGTATAGTACAAATCAGTCAGAGCATAAAGAAATGGGAAGTTAGACATTAAATACTTATTTTTTTTCCAAGCAGCCCCTTTTTTATCCTTTTTTCTTTTTTCCTCCTTTTTAACATTCATAGATATTTATTTACTTTCATTCTATTACTGTATTAAATTTGTTTGCCGCCCATCTTGCTGCAAGGTGACTATGATCAGCTAAAATAACAATTAATATGGAGACCTTAGTATGAAGCTCAAAGACAGGGACCTTTTTATAATATAAAATATTTTAATACATTTTGCAATTGTCTGTCAACACTGTACTTAGCTTTAACTGTACAATTCAAGCAGCCTTATGTTTATTAACATTTTATAAACTACATTTAACATTGTCAACTTTTTTTCTCCTTGTTTTAGAGGTTTAAGATCCCAACCATCCTAGTGTTAACAGCTTCTAGTTTATATTGCATAAATACCACGGTACCCAGCTAGAATTTACATTTTGTGAGAGATTCTTTGTAAATAAAATAATGTATAATTATTTGTAAACAATGAGTTGGGGAAGATAGGGGACGGGTTAACTTATGATGTAGCTCCACTATTAACATCGCTCCGTCTCTTATTTTCTTTTCCTGTTTCAGTTCTGCTTTTATAATTTTTACTGCTTTTTAAAAATAATTATTACATAACGGTTTTAGGTAATGATCATTTATAGATTTACTCTTTTGACTGGATTGCTGTACGCCAACCAGAGTCACTTTCCAGAACACGGGTGGCCACATAAACCTGATTAATAAATAAAATATATATATTAACAACTGCATATTGTTCTGTGCCACAAAGAAACAGGGGCACTTTGAAAGCCGATGAGCACAATTCCAGACTGACTGATTTATTTCATTTATTTCATTGACAGGATGTCCTCAACCTACGATCAGTCACTTAATTCAAAGTTCTGACAGACCTACTTGGGGAATACTTGCAACTCAGATTCAAAGTTCTGACAGTCAGCCCCTCCCCCCCGGCAGTCATGTGACCCCCCACCTCAGGCACTTGGCAACCAGATCGTATTTATGGCCGTTTGCCACATTCTACAGTCATGTGACCGTGTTTTACATTTTTTGCTGAAATCCGGCATTGAGCTCCATTGGTTTGCTTAACAACCAATGTTCGCTTAATGACCCCCGTAAAAAAAAGTCTGTAAAATTGTAAAAATTGACATAATTTATAAAAGGCCATAAAATTATGACTGGGATGGGCAGTCTCCCATGATGATCGTAATTCAAGGACTATCTACAAATAGCATTCTGAGTCAAGCCGTAGAATTACTCATTCGGGTGCTGTTTATCCTCCAAAATTTTTCTTAGGCTTAGCATAATTTTAGTGCCACTGCATCTTAGTATAAAGTTACTCAGGGAAAACCCAGAGTTTCCTTTAAGTACAGTATGTAATCAGTAGGAAACGGCATAGAATTCTGTCCCCTTACCCCGTCTCGAAAATTTGCAGTCCTTTCATTCCTTCTTTACATTTGTAACAGTGTTAAGTAAGATCTCTCATATTATTCTGTGAAGATTTGTCTTTTTTTTTTCCTGAAATGTCTGAATGATCAGGGATTTGCAGCCCAGCTACCACCCGCCCCTACGTCTGAGCCACACAGCAGAGATCAACCCTTATCCCAAATGTAATTCATTCAGATGTGTTTCAGCTACAATGTCCAGCATCCCTCATCACTGGCCAGGCTGTTTTGTAGCTTCCAGGTTCTGTAGTTTTAGTAATATCTGGAGGCCCACAAATTCTTTACTTCTGAGAACCAAAGTAAAGCAGGAAGAACAACCAAACAGAAAGGAAGGAGAGGGATATTAAAAGAAGTTTATTTCTTTATTACAGCAGAAGGACCAATTGCAATATTGTTCATACGAGGTGAACCCAGGAGGTCCAAGAATCAATAGATAAAACTTTTTTTTACACACTGTTATGGATCCATTGGTTCTTAGTGGCTGTTCTCTCAGTGAACCGGAACAGGAGTCAAGCTTCAGACAGATGTACTGTAATGAATAATTCTATCAAGATATTATCTCAGCCACGTGCAATTCTGTCATTCTCAATCTTCCGAAACCAACATGGACCAAAAGTATTGGGGTGTCCCAAATCCTGGTTTGGTACACTGGAATGTGAGGTCATCCAACTTTTAGGTGGTGCCAAGTTGGTGAATCTGAATTACGTGGCATATGAGGTGACACTAATGAGCTCCCATATTGCCTGCAGATTTCAGTGAAACAAGGAAATGTGACTAATAGCTGAGCCTTCTTGAGAGCAATATCCTCCAGATGTATTGCAATAACTTTTTTTTCCAAATCTCTAGCAGTAAGGACTCTGTTAACCTGCTTCCAGAGTTCCTACCTTTTGATTGTTAGTGCATGAATGGGAGACCACAAGGAAATCCCAGGATTACAGAATAGGCTAGGGAAGCAAACTAATATTTCGAAGAAGGCCATGGCAAATCCTTCCACATTTCGGTCAAGAAATCCAAATACTGTAGTTGGAGTAATCGAGTTTCTGAGATTCGCTTAAAGAAAGTTGACTTTTTGCCTCTCGTGGAACATAATAGACAAAATTTGTAATCCAGAAGTTGATCAACATACACCTTACAATCGCCAGGTGTATACAATTACACATAGTTCTCGATTAATAATAATAATAACAACAACAACAACAACAACAACAACAACAACAATAACAATAACAATAACAACAATAACAATAATAATAATAATAATAATAATAATAATAATAATAATAATAATAATAATAATAATAATAATAATAATAATAATAATAATAATAATAATAATAATAATAATAAAGTTGGAAGGGACCTTGAATGTCACCTAGTCTCAACCCCCTGCTCAGGCATAAACCTCTTACCATTTCGACAAATGGCTGTCCCGTCTCTTCTTAAAAACAATTCCAGTGTTGGAGCATTCACCACCGCTTCTGGAGGCAGGTTGTTCCACTGGTTAATTGTTCTAACTGTCAGAAAATTTCTCCTTAGTTCTAAGTTGCTTCTCTCTTTGGTTAGTTTCCATCCATTGCTTCTTGTCCTGCCTTCAGGTGCTTTGGAGAATAGCTTGACTCCCTCTTCTTTGTGGCAGCCACAAAGCGGAACACAATTGAGCCTAAAATTTATGTTGCTAAGTGAGACATATGTTAAGTGAGTTTTGCCCCATTTTACGATCTTTCTTTCCACAGTTGTGAAGTGAATCACTGCAGTTGTTCAGTTAGTAAAAATGGTTAAGTGAATCTGGCTTCCCCATTAACTTTGCTTGTCAGAAGTCGCAAAAGCAGATCATGTGATAAATAAATATGAACAGTCGTCATAAATATGAACCAGTTGCCAAGCATCCGAATTTTGACCAAGGGGATGCTGCAACGACTGTGAAAAACATCATAAGTCATTTTTTTCAGCGCTGTTGTAACTTTGAACACTCACTGAATGAATTGTTGTAAATACAGGACTATCTGTATATGTCCTCTGATCAGGTTTAGCTAATCTGTGTGCACCATCTACTGGCTACAAAGGGTATTGTCATCTGCCTCTGGATTAAAAAGTGCTGTGTTTGCATATAGCATTTTGAACACATTCAAAGCAGCATTTCCCAGATTACAGGGAAATTCAATCTTAATCTTAATCCTCACGCTGGTTGGAAATTATGGCAATTGGGACTCTAGCACATCGTTTTGCAAACTTGGCAACTCCCAGAATTCCTCAGCCATTCAAAGCCCTGAAGACTGAAAAAAAATACAGAAGACTATCCTCTCTGGCAGTGACGAAATAAGGGGTGTATGTGTCTGTGTGTGTCAATTTTTACATTTTTATGCTGCAGCTATCAATTACCAAAGGATATCACATTCATTGGTTAGAGAGGACATGCGGTGGGGATGATGGATAAAATAAGGACATTTCCGCACTGTGTCTCTCCAAGGGACAAACTTCCACCACGGCAACTTTTTAATCTTCTTTCAATGTTGCTTTCAGCTCATGAATGAGCAGCCTTAAGTCTGTAAAAATTGAAGAACTAAGCGCTAATTCTCTGACTTTTCTCTTCCCGAACTCCTTCTACTTTTATTCTTTCTTTCACTTTTCTTTTTTTCTTTCATGTCCATTCGCCCCATAGATCCACTCTTAGCACTTAAGATCGTGAGAATTGGAGCCACTTAGTGACCACTATGGGGAAAGCAGGGATTGTGGTCATTAAGCAAAGCAATCATGTAGGCACCTCCCTTAATGACTGCCCTGACTTACGACCATAATTCTGGACTCAATTGTGGTCGTAAGTCGAGGACTACCTGTAATCAAAATGAACCATGTTTTTGATTCATTCCTTTTTATGTGTGAATCACCCTGTCATCCCAATATCAAGCTATTTAAATTTAATAAATTATTATTAATTCTCTTATACTGTTTTACCTCCCCATCCCTTTATGTCATTGAGCGGAGTCATCTTCCTCACCCTCACCCTACATTCATTCAGACTATTGCCCCATTTCTCCCCAGGTTAAGCATGTCCTCTCAGCTGCAGATCTGGTATCTCCCACCCTTTTAGTCTTCCTTAAAGAGCTTTTAAAAAGCAGGGACAGGGATGAGGCTGCAGCCCAGTGATTTGAGACTGTTTTTGAATTGGGGAGGATCGTTTTAGAGGCACCCAGATTTCTTTTGCTTGGATGTTGGTTTTTATCACTTCTTCTATGTTTTTATTGCTGTTGGTAGGAGCCACCCAGAGTTATGGCATGAAAAGTGGACAACCCTCTAAGTATCTTAACTCAGGGCTTTTCAACCAGTGGTACGGGTACCACCTGTGATACATTGGCACCTGGCAGGTGGTACGCGACCATCCTAGAAAAGTAGCGGGGGAGGGGAATGAGCTGAACAGGTGGCAGCACTGCACAAGCCTGAGCCAGAGATGGCTGGAGCTGCAGGGCTGTCAGAGCTCAGCAGAAGCGCCAGGATCAGTGCTGCTTTCCAGCTGATTGGCACTTCTTCGGGGCTGTCAGGGCTTAGTGGAAGCGCCAGGATCAGCGCCAGGCTCCAACTGGAGCTCGGCGCTGATCCTGGTGCTTCTGCTGAGCCCTGAAGAAGCACCAATCAGCTGGAAAGCAGCACTGATCCTGGCACTTCTGCTGAGCCCAGAAGAAGCGCCGATCAGCTGGAATGTTGCAGCATCTCCAGGGTCTTGTGATTTACATTCAGATGCTTGGCAACTGATTCATAGTTATGACGGTCACAGTGTCCCAGGGTCATGTGAAGTGACCAAAACCTGCTGCAACCACCCAGCAGACGGGGGGAATAAAAACCAAACACCCCCACCCCACCCCCGCTGCCAATCCTCAACAGAAATGCTCACAACAATGAAAACCTCGGACAGGAGGAAGAGCATTGCTGGGTGGGCAGGCAGGTGTCTTGCTCCGCTGTGGCTTGGGGGGCACTTTTTTCAGTGCCATTGTAACTTCGAACAGTCACTAAGTGAACTATTTTAAGTCGAGGACTACCTGTACTTTATCACTTTTTTCTGTGGTTTTTTTTTGGTCATCAAGTTTTTGACACCTTGCTAGGCGACTGGTGGTACTCGGATATTGCCATATCCTAAAAGTGGTACAATGGATGAAAATGTTGAAAAGCCCTGTCTTAACTCAATCAATCAATAATTACTTAGCATGCAACTTTTGCCAACCTATAGATTCCTACTTTTATGCTCACCCACAATAAGTGAGGGGACATCAGTTCACACTTTCTGACACACCTCACTTCTCCATGTTCATTCAATTGTACAAGATGAACTTCTCTTCATTCCAATTGATTGCATCTTTCCTTTTTTTCATTATTTCTTCATTCATCCCTTTCTCTTCCCTTTTCTTACCCTTCCTCTCGCCTTTCTTTCTCTCTCCACCTCCCTCCCTCCCTTCTCCAGTTCTTTTCCCTCTTCCTTTCTTCCTCCTTCATCTCTTTCCCCCTCCTGCCTTTTCCCCTCCTTTCCTCATCTCTTTTCCCTTCTCCTCTCTCTCCTTCTTTCCTTCTCCATCTCCTTCATTCCCTTCCCACTCGTTATTTTCTCCTTTCCATACTTCCTTCTCCACCTTTTTCCTTCCTTCCTTCCTTCCTTCCTTCCTTCCTTCCTTCCTTCCTTCCTTCCTCTTCCTATCTTCCTTTCCTTCCTTCCTTTCTTTCCTTCCTTCCTTCCTCCCTCTTAGTTCTTTCCCATTCTGCCTTCCCTCCCTCCTTCCTCCCTCCCTCCCTCTTCTTTCCTTCATCTTCTGCCTTCCTTCTTTCCTTTTCTTCCTTCTTCCTTTCCTTCCTCCCTCTCTCCCTACCATCCCTCCCTCCCTCCCTCCCCCTCCCTTCCCATTCCAGCCCCTCCCCTCCCACGTTCAGCCTCAATTTCCCATATTCTTAGTGGCCACCAGGTGCGGATCTACGCCGCTTCGCCCAGCGGAGGACTCAGCGACTCCGCCTGCCAGCCAAAGGCGAGCGCGGGCGGGCCAGCGAGGCGGCGCCGTCGCTCCCCTCCCGCGATCAGCCGCCCTTCCGACTCGCGGCCACCTCCAGCAGGCGCCGCGCTTGTGGAAAAGCGAAAGTGAGCCGCCAGCGAGGGCTGCCGGGAAAGGCGCGGCGTCGGAAGGAAGGGTGCGCCTGTTTGGAGCAGAAGCGAGCGGGCGCGGGTCCTGGGAAGGCAGGTAGGGCCCGGGCGTCGGGAAGCCGGGAAGGGGATTGCGCGAACGAGCAGCGTGCAAGGGAGAAAAAAAGCGGGCACAGTATTCAGGATAGCACGCAGCCCCGTTGGGGGTCCTACTCGCTCTCCTTGCGCTTTTGGCGAAATGCACATAAATAAGAGGCCTGCTTCTGCCTTTTTTCAGAGAGGAGTGGTTTTTCTCGGGCTGTGTCCTCAGCGAATTTATAGCATAATTAAGCCGTCGTGAGGCCAATGTATCCCTAGGAAAAAAAAGCTTCATGTTATCACTGAAAAATTCCATACTACAGGGTGTGGAAGTTGCCATCATCCTGTAGTGTGGAAATTCCCTGGATCGTCTTCCTCTTTGGGAGTGGTTCTTTTGAATTAACTAGCAGCTAGTCCTCGTGATCTGCCCGCCTTAGCAAAGCTCACAGCTCTGGTTTTCATCTAAACACCCCGTGGCTAAATTACATTTTCCTTTGGAAAATGGCTCCAGGTTGTTGGGTTGGGATTGGCCGGGGATGGGGGTGGGTGGGGGGGAATAGCCTCTGCCATGGTTGGCGTATTTAGAAAAAATATGCATCGAAAAGCAACACACGATGGGGAGCGGTGGATGGCAATTAAAAGGCATGAGAATCTGGGTAATTAGGAGGAATTAGAATTATTGAGCATTGAAATGCTCTGCTGAGAATAATGGTGCTGGTGCTGGATGGTTTCCTTTCACAGAATCTTGTCCTGAGAAGGGGGTTGGACTAGGTGACCTCTCTGATCCCTTCCACTTTATGTATAAATGCATATTTCACCCACTGCAAAAGCTCTGGGCAATGTACATTACAGGTAGACCTCAACTTACAACCATAATTGAGCCCAAAATTTTGGTTGCTAAGCAAGGTGGTTAAATGTACCCCATTTTACAACCTCTATTGCCACAGTTGTTAAGTGACTCACTCCATTTGTTAAGTGAATCATGCGATCATTAAGCGAATCTGGCTTCCCCCCTTGACTTTGCTTGTCGGAAGCCATATGGGAAGGGTACAAGTGGTGATCACATGACCACAGGATATCATAAATGCATGGCAGTTGCCAAGCACCCAAACTTTGATCATATGATCATGCAATGGTCATAAGTGTGAAAACTGTTCATAAGTCACTTTTTTCTACACGACTGTAACTTCAAACAGGTGCTAAATGAATTGTTATAAGTCAAGGACTACCTGTATTTTATGTAACATTCAACATTCTATAACCATCCAACATTGTAAAATAACCTAACCTTCAAAACACTAAAACTGTAGGTCAAGGTTTCTGAACCTTAGTGACTTTTAAGATTTGTGGACTTCAACTCCCAGAATTCTTCAGCCAGCCCATGCTGGCTGGGGATTTCTGGAAGTTAAAAAAACAAAATCAACATTTTAAAGTTACCAAGTTTGAGAAACACTGCTCTTAGGATGTGTTAGAAATGAATATCTATTGCACTGACATTTAACAAGTGTTCTTGTAGAATGATGTTCTTCATCCAACCACTTTTGACACAGTTTCTTGTCAGGATGTATTGTAAGGTGGGATTGCCTTCAAAAGTGTTCTGGAAGGTTTAGATAAACTCAAAACGCGAGCTTAGCTAACTAGACTTGGGGGTGGAGATAACTTCCTTACCTTGTCTTGGAGATGAATCCAAAAGTCAGTCATGAACTTCAAAGCTCTTCTAAGGCTTGGAATTTGTATATTTTGCCCCTTTTCATATTGGCCAATCCAAAGTCCAGTTCCAAGCATCTCCACCATGTGAAAAGGTTTGGTAACTATGGAAACATGAGATCTTGATAGTGGTGATCGCATCACATCCAGTGGTGGGATTCAGCCAGTTCGCACCAGTTCGGCAGAACCAGTAGCTAATTTTTTGTTGCCCAGGCCCAGAATGGACTTCCGGAAGCGGCATCCACACGGAGAACCAATTGTTCACATATTTGAATCCCACCACTGATCGCATCTCATTTCTTCTGATTGAAGGAATATAAGTAGTCCTTGGCTTAACAACAGTGGAGCCCAAAATTTCTGTTGCTAAGCAAGACAGTGGTTAATTTTGCCCCATTTTACGATCTTTCCACAGTGGTGAAGTGAATCACCGCATTTGTTATGTTAGTAACATGGTTGCTAAGTGAATCTGGCATCCCCATTGACTTCGATTGTCAGAAGGTCCCAAAAGGGGATCACAGGAACTTGGGACACTGCAACCCTCATATATATGAACCAGTTGCCAAGCATCCAAATTTTGATCACATGACCATGAGGATGCTGCCATGGTCGTAGGTGTGAAAAATAGTCATAAGTCTATTTTGAGTGCCATTGTAAGTTCGAACAGTCACTAAATGAACTGTTGTAAGTCGAAGACTAGGTGTATTGGAGAAGACCTCCATGGAGCACAATATTTTTTTCCACTGCAGATAAAACTGCATTTTAATATGTTATTAGTTTTTTGATAGTTTTGATAGACTTTAAAGCTAATAAATAAATGGAAGCAGACTTGGAAAGGTGGGGCCCAGACAATTTCTGACTAATTTCCTCTGGAGTTAAAGAGATAACAAACTTCTTCTGAGCGTCTTTTGCTGTTTATATATGTGTCTTTTCAAGTTTTTGAATGTAAGGGTGTCTTTTCATTTTGGCTCAGTGTACACATAAATATAAACCAGAATTTTAACCATGGCTTGCTGAGAAAACCATGATGTCCTAGTTCAGGGGTAGGCAACCTTGGCTCTTTTATGACTCATGGACTTCAACTCCCAGAATTCCTGAGCCAGCATGGCTCAGCTTGAAAACCTCTCCCTTTCCCCTCAGCATGGCTGGCTCAGGAATTCTGGGAGTTGAGGTCCACGAGTCATAAAAGAGCCAAGATTGCCTACCCCTAATAATAATAATAAAGTTGGAAGGGACCTTGGAGGTCATCTAGTCCAACCCCCTGCTCAGGCAGGAAACGTTATACCATTTTGGACAAATGGCTGTCCAGTCTCTTCTTAAAAACTTCCAGTGTTGGAGCATTCACCGCTTCTGGAGGCAGGTTGTTCCACTGGTTAATTGTTCTAACTGTCAGGAAGTTTCTCCTTAGTTCTAGGTTGCTTCTCTCCTTGATTAGTTTCCATCCGTTGCTTCTTGTCCTGCCTTCAGGCGCTTTGGAGAATAGCTTGACTCCCTCTTCTTTGTGGCAGCCCCTGAGATATTGGAACACTGCTATCATATCCCCCCTCGTCCTTCTCTTCATTAGTTGATACAAAATTGCGTAGCTCAGCCATCAGATGTAAGCTAAGAACAAACCAGCCATCTGTTGGGTTACTATAATGTATGGTCCCAGTCTCCTGCAAGAGCCACCACAGATTGAAAAGGTTCTCGGGTCAGAAATAACAATAACGAAGAGAAACCCATAACTCGTCTCTGGCTATACTCATTGCAATAGAACAGGGCTCTCCAAACTTTTCAACTTTAAGATTTGTGGACTTCAAGTCCCAGAATTCCTCAGTCAGCATGTAGACCAACTCTCAGAATTCCTCAGCCAGCGTGGTGGGTTGAGGAATTCCGGGAGTTGAAGTCCACAAATCTTAAAAGTTGCCAAGTTTGGAGATCCCTGCAGTAAAAGTTCAGCAGCAATGGACAAACTCTCATTCAAGCAAGGTTTTGTTTTGATTGCCAGATTTGTGATCTGATCTATAAAGGAGATTCTTTCAGTCAGGTGCCCTTCAGGTGTGTTTGTGTTATAGTTACAGTTCAAATGGAAAATGAGGGAGTGGACTTAACACATCTACAGGGCACCTGGTTGAGGAAGGTGCTATGTGAATCTTCATAGAAAGAAGCAGTTTCGGCTACACCAGGATTTCCCAATTCTTGACAACTTCCAGGTGTGTGGATTGTGTGACATTCTGGGAGTTGGAATCCATATATTTGGAAGTTGTCAAAATTCCTGGGATAGATCAAGCTCAGTGACCAGTTTAGTTGGCATTGGTGGCTTCATTACCTTCAGTAGAGTATCAAGAATTCTTCATTCATAAGAACTCTTTGGTGTTTCCTGCAAGGATCTTTTCATACTCTTAAGTTGAGTTGATTTTAAGGAATCTATTTGCCTTGCAAGCTTGGCTAGCAGATTTAACCATTGGGTAGTTCATTGATTCCTAGGACTGAATCTGCTTAATTTGACTGGGGAAGATTAATTGTGTGTGTGTGTGTATAGATAGATAACCTTTATTGTCATTTTTTACTGTGGGTACAACGGCACACATTAAAAATGGAATTTAGTTGCTTGCTCTCAAAGTATACACATACATAACACACATATAAACATGCTATATACAACATACGTATATACCTACACCCTTACATATAAATAAGATATAAATATTAATCATTGTCCATCTTGAATACATAACGGAAAGAGGAAGCTTTAGGTTAATACTGTATGGAACGAAACTGTGACTGAATCTGGATGTTCTGCTTCGGATACCACGAAGCCTCCTCCCAGAAGGTAACAAGAAAAACAGGTCGTGAAGAGGATGTGTTGTGTCCCAGACAATCTTGCGGACCCTGCTCAAAGTGTGTGTGTGTGTAGGGGTGTAGTGTATTTTAATTCTGGATGAGGATGAAAAAAACCTTTTAGTCGAGTGAATTGTATCTCCCATTATTGGACATCTGGGAATTCAGTAACATCTGGAGGGCTTCATATTGCCCCACCCTGTTGCATGCAGGATGTATCACAACAGGGGAAACAGGCCAGATATGAAATAAGACATGAAATATGAGCAACAAAGAGGATTAGGGGACTGAAGGCTAAAACATATGAAAGACGGTTGCTGGAACTGGGTATGTCTAGTTTAATGAAAAGAAGGACTAGAGGGTGATGTGATAGCAGCTTTCCAATATTTGAGGGGCTGCCTCAAAGAAGGGGGAGCCAACCTATTCTCCAAAGCACCTGAAGGCAGGACAAAAAGCGATGGATGGAAACTAATCAAGGAGACAACCAACCTAGAAAAAAGGGGAAATTTCCTGACAGTTAAAACAATTAATCAGTAGAGCCTCCGGAAGTTGTGGGTGCTCCATCACAGGAGGTTCTCAAGAAGAGATTGGAGAGCCATTTGTCTGCACTGGTATAGGGTCTGCTGCTTGAGCAAGGGGGTTGGACTAGAAGACCTCCAAGGTTCTGCTATTCTGAAATCCCAGTTTCCTGTTCCTTTTCCAGACTCCCTAAGCGTCAAGATGTTCTTTACTTGTGGCCCCAACGAAGCCATGGTTGTCTCAGGTAAGTGCTCCATTTTCTGTTCCTCTTTCTTAGCTTTTTTATCTGATCAGATCAGCCATCAGAGCGGCAACAAAATGTGGCAATGTGCCTTTGCTCAGACTAGCCACGATCCAGAGTGCATGGATCACTTTGCACATTCAACCATCTTTGGGCTGTTCAGGTGAAGTTTGCGCTTTAGGACTTCATTTGGAGATACTGTTTTCTCCTCACTTTCTTTTAGGCCTTCTGTGTTTTTATTTTCACAAATAAAAACTCCAGCAAGGGCTTTCCCCTTGATTGTGCCTGCTTCCCGTTTCCCAACAATTATATTTTGCCCGCACAGCCATTAAAGCAGGGGTCCCCCAACCCCCAGTCCATGGACCGGCATCAGTCCGCGGCACGCCAGAAACCAGTCCGCGCAAACAAATGAAGCCCCATCCGGTCCGGTCCACGGAAAAGCCTCTCTCCACGGATCCGGTCCCTGGTGCCCAAAAGCTTGGGGGCTGCTGCATTACAGCACAGACTCAAGCTTGTTATAGGGCTGTGCAGGAAAAGACGTAGCTGCTTTAAAGAGTTACGGAAGAGTGTTAGGATCATGACCCTACACTTTCTAAAGCAGATTTTTGGAACAGGAGCCAAAGCATTTCACAGTCCTATGGAGTAGTTTATGTAGGGGATCTATAAAAAAAAAATCCTGTGCTGTTGAATGCTCTTGCTCAGCACTCTTTTTAGTATACAGGTAGTCCTCAACTTACGGCGACAGTTGGGACCAGAATTTCCACTGCTAAGCAGGGTTGTTCTTAAGTGAGTCGTGCCCAGTTTTCACGACTTTTTTGCCACAGTTATTAAGCAAACCGCTGCGGTTGTTAAGTGAGTCGTGCAGCCATTAAGTAAATCATGGTTTTTGCTTGTTGTAAACCGGTTGGGAAGGTGGCAAGTGTTGATCACATGACTCCGGGGTGCTGCAACCGTCATATATAACTAGCCTTTTACAAAATGCCTGCATTTTGACCACATGACCACGGAGATGCTGCAATGGTTGTAATTGTGAGGACCAATCATCTATCACTTTTTTTCAATGCTGTTGTAACTTCAAACGGTCACTAAACAAATGGTTGTAAGTCAAGGACTACCTGTACTTCCCCATTACTTGGGGAAAATGAAAAAAAAAATGTCCAATTAAAGGAAGATACAGGTATTCCATTCTGTTTCCTCTTCCTTTAATTGGACTTTTTTTTTTCATTTTCCCCAAGTAATGGACAGCTTCCTTGACTGCTAAATACTCTTCTATTTTTGTTTTTTATTATCAGTTACTAATAATAATAATAATAATAATAATAATATAGTAAGAGGCGCCTTGGGTGCAATCCTGAAACAACTGGAGCACCACTTGAACACCATTGGCATTGACAAATTTGCCATCAGTCAATTGCAAATGGCGGCCTTACTAGGAACTGCTTCCATCCTGCGACGATATCTGTAATACCATCAAACATCCACATCTGCCTATCCCAGGACCTTGGTAAGGACTCGATAGGTAGACAAAAATGCCAAATCCAGTCTGAACATCTGGCTGACTGTGCGATGATCAATAATAATAATAATAATAATAATAATAATAATAATAATAATAATAATAATAATAATAATAATAACAATAACAATAATAATAATTAATAATAATTAATAATAATAATTAATAATAATAATAATATGAACATTTGACCCAACGATCTGATCGACCGGGCTGACTGAGGGATCTGATTGGCCTGGGCAGATTCTGCACTGTTTTATCACTTTCCCTAGGTTTTTGCCGCAGCCCCCCAGTGATGATTGCTGGTGGCCGTGTGTTTGTGGTACCGTGCGTCCAACAGATCCAGAGGTAAATCTTTCTGCAGAGGCTGTATTTAAAAGCACCCAGGATGTCACCAAGGCTTGGTCACACTTTTAACCGAGCAAAGGTATCCCCTTGGTGTCATTTCAGTTGCCCATCTAAATGCTAATCCTTCTTAGCTTCTGAGATCAGCCAAGATTGGAAAGATACTGAGCCGTTCAACCATGTTGGTGTCCTTCAAACACTAACCTTACTGGGTTTCAAACAGAATAAAAGATTGCTCTATTTGCTCTCGTTGAGTTCACTGATAGAAATACAGGGTGACATTTTTGTTAGATGCTGATGGATGTGTAGCTTATGTATGCATTAACCCTTTCCGTCCTGCTCTTTATAGGATCTCACTTAACACCCTGACCCTCAATGTGAAGAGTGAGAAAGTTTACACCCGACATGGAGTCCCCATTTCAGTCACTGGCATCGCGCAGGTAATTTTTTTTTCCCCCAGCAATACACTGAAGGATATTGTATAAAGCAACCTACTGCTGGGGAAAAACAGGATTACAATCCCCACTGAATTCATTTTATTTTATTTTTTTATTCCTTTGGTGGCTTGTAGTTAACATTTCGGCCATTCCCGAAATGACTTATTATCTTCCACTGGCTTCCTTGTGCAAAATGCATCCAACGGTGCGTCAGTTGTGCCCAGCGTTAATCACACAATATAGGTAGCCCTTGAGTTAACAACTGTAAAGGAACCTGCCCATCACAGTCATAACTCGGGACAGTTGTAAATCGGATCGCTCACACGACCGACCTGATTTGGCAACTTTTTTTTTTGCAGCGGACATTTAAGTGAACCAGTGGTTTGCTATGGGCTGGTTTTGCCCCAAACTGGAAGTAAATGCCAGTTTTGGGCAAAAATTTGTAAAATGCAGCCACGTAGCCACAAGACGCTACAAACAGCCTGATCGCTGAATGCCTAAAGTGTGGTCACAAATCCCTGGGAACTTTGAATCCGGGTCCTAAGTTCCCTCAGGGAGCTCTGTCTTAATTTTGACTAGTCACTAAATAACTGGTCATAAGTTGAGGACTATCTGCATAAGGTCGGAGGGACCTTAGAGCAGGGGTCCCTAACCCCTGGTCTGTGGACTGGCACCGATTCTAGGGCATGTCGGAAACCGGGCCAGGCAAACAAGCGAAGCTCCATCTGTGAGATGCAGGCAGCCTGCAAAACCACTGGTCTGCGGAAAAATCTTTCTCCATGGAACCAGTCCCTGGTGCCCAAGAGGTCGGGGTGCCTCGGAGGTCTTCAACCTTCTGCCCAGGGCAGAATCCCCATACCAGACAAAGCAACCGTTACTTGATTTGATTTGATGGAACTCTCTTCTGGAACGGAGAGGACAACACCAACTGCTTGGAAGAGAAACTCCCCCCCCCCCTTAGTCTGACAAACCCCATGTGGAGGGTGAGATATAAGCAGGGGCCGCTTCCCATCCTTTCTTCTTTTACTTTCTACACCAGTGATGGCGAACCTTTTAGAGACCGAGTGCCCAAACTGCAACCCAAAACCCACTTATTTATCGCCAGGTGGGACGTGGCCCACTGGGTGGGCGTGGCTGTGGTGGTCATGGCAGACTGGGTGGGTGTGGCCAAGGTGGGCGTGGTCACCTCGATGTTGCTCGTGGGGAGGGACGCCTGTGGGGGCCGGGCAGGGTTGGGGGAAATCCAGGGGGTCTCTGGCAGGTGGGGCGGTGGGCAGGAGGCTCATCCTGTGGGGTGAGGTGAGACGGGGTGGGGGTGCCATTGTCGCAGGGCACAGCGAGGCAGAGGCCGGGGTGGCTGCTGCCTGACACCATCGGCCCCCGCACACAGAGGCCAGCGAGCGACACAGGGGCCGACGGTGTCGATCAGCAGCCACAGCCTGCCGGCCCCTCGACCGGCGCACTCTGGGGCTCCGTAGCCCGCCACCAGTAGTTCAGAGAAGCTGCCTCTGAGCTGGACGGACAGCCGACAGCTGAGGAGGCGATGCAGTGGGTCGTGCCCGGGAAAAGGAGAGCATGCGAGCCCAGGAGGGAGGGGACGGGGGGAGGAAAACCAGCTGGGATGCCTCACCTACATAGGAGAGTGGACAGACGCCCAAACCCTTAGCCCCGCAGACCATTCTATCGCCCAGGTGCGGGATCAGATTGGTCTCAGCCTTTCCAGCCATTTTTCCCCAGGTCAGATCGCCAGACGGATCGGCCTGCCCCCAGATTCCGTCAGCAGCCCCATTCCAAACGGCCCTTTCGGGGCGCGGGAGGCCGTCCTTTTAGAAGACACAAGTGACTCTCGAAGATCCCTTCCGATTGGGGGCAGACTCACCGTTTTTCTCCCCGAATGGGAAGCAGTCACTTCAGATGTGTGGGTCCTCAACACCATCAGGGACGGTCTCCCCCTCGAATTTCTATCCCTCCCTCCGGAGCGTTTCGTCTCTTGCCCGGTTTCCAGGGACCCGAGCAAGACCCGACTCATGTCCAAGGCTATCAGACGTCTCTTAGAGTTCACAGCCATAGAGCCCGTGCCAGCTGGTCAGACCTGTCGAGGTTTTTACTCCATTCTCTTTGTAGTCCCAAAGACGTCAGGAGGATGGAGGGCGAGTTAGCGGGCGGCTGGTTGAAGAGGGACGGTTGCCATCTCCGGGGCATGGCGCGCGTGCCCACCGAGAGGGCTCTGAGTGCCGCCTCTAGCACCCGTGCCATAGGTTGGCCACCACTGCTCTACACCGTCTTTCCCACCTAGGTGAAGATCCAGGGCCAGAACAAGGAGATGTTGGCAGCCGCTTGCCAAATGTTCCTGGGGAAGTCTGAAGCAGAAATTACCCATATTGCTCTGGAGACCCTGGAAGGGCATCAGAGAGCCATCATGGCCCATATGACAGTGGAGGTAAGGTTGCTTGTGGGAATGTATGTGTGTGTGTGTGATGTCGCCGCTGGTTGAAGAATGGGTGAGGTGAGGTGGAAACTAATCAAGGAGAGAAGCAATCTAGAACTAAGGAGAAATTTCTTGAAAGTGAGAACAATTAATCAGTGGAATGACTTGCCTCCAGAAGTTGTGGGTGCTCCATCTCTAGAGATTTTTAACAAGAGATTGGACAGCCATTTGCCTAAAGTGGTATAGGCTTTCCTGCTTGAGCAGGGGGTTGGGCTAGAAGGCCTTCAAGGTCCCTTCCAACTCTGTTATTCTTAAAAGCTTAGATGTTTCGTCTCCAGGTGTGTACACTGGGCTGTTACTTTAATCTAGCTTTTCAACAGTCGGGTATCCAATTGAATTAAATCGGGGGTATCCGAAAGAGGGGGCCAAAAAAGTTGTGGCAACCACGACCATGTGATTATAACCTCACCCCTTTTTTCACAAGACACATTAACAAGGGATAGCGTGGTTGTGACCATCCTCTTGTCTATTTTGTTCCCCTCCCTGTAGACCAGGGGTCTTCAAACCTGGCCCTTTTATGACTTGTGGACTTCAACTCCCAGAATTCCTCAGCCAGGCACGCTGGCTGAGGAATTCTGGGAGTTGAAGTCCACAAGTCATAAAAGGGCCAAGTTTGAAGACCCCTCCCTGTAGACAATCCTGCACTGAATTATGATTTCCATTAGCCATGGGACGGTGGGGCCTTGGGAGCCCAACCCCCATGAAGAGAGTTCAGTGAGGAAAGGCTGCTTTGAGAGTTCACAAACAAAAGACACAACCCCAGGCTATAGGATAAAAAGAAAAGCTGACGCTACTTTGCTTATGGGCTTAAAAACTGGTGATCAGAGTCTCTGCTTGGTCCTGACGTGGTTACCTCCCTTTGTTAAATAGGAAATCTACAAGGACCGTCAGAAGTTTTCAGAGCAGGTCTTCAAAGTGGCCTCGTCTGACCTAGTCAACATGGGGATCAGTGTGGTCAGTTACACCCTCAAGGATATCCACGATGACCAGGTGCACATGTGCTGTCTTGTGTTGAAGCAAATTACTGTCCTTGTCGCTGAGAACGCCTGATCACAGGGATATGGTAGGCAGGAGATTGCTAAGGACGTCCGATTCACAGTCTTTCAGCAATAGAAACAGAAGACCATCATCATCAACTTGTCCCATCGCCAAATGGAATTGCTTGATCCATTTTTTTTTCTCTTGTTAATGAAAAGATGACATAAGAGTTCCTTTTGATACTAACAACCAAGTTTGGGGCTGAGCGTATTTATTGACTGATTGGATTTATATCTGTCACTTCTCCAAGGTTGGTCAGGTGAAGAAATAAATTTCTATACGTTTGACTGCAAGTCTAGTTTATGGTAAAGGCTATAGCACAAACTTGGTCCTTTTATGACTTGTGGACTTCAACTCCCAGAATTCCTCAGCCAGCGTGCCTGGCTGAGGAATTCTGGGAGTTGAAGTCCACAAGTCATAAAAGGGCCAGGTTTGAAGACCCCTGGGCTATAGTAACAAAATCTTGAAAGTTTTCCTTTCCTATAGTGCAGGGGTAGGCAACCTTGGCTCTTTTATGACTCGTGGATTTCAACTCCCAGAATTCCTGAGCCAGCCAAGCTTGGCTGGCTCAGGAATTCTGGGAGTTGAAGTCCACGAGTCATAAAAGAGCCAAGGTTGCCTACCCCGGCTATAGTGAAATAAGATGGAGCCAAATTGAGTTGTTTCCTCGGTTTCCTGGGCTTAACATATGTTTTTTGTTGTTGCAACCATCATTTCCACATTGTTTTCCACTTCAGAAGATCAAGGTAGCATACATATTGCTCTCTTCCTATTTTTCTCCACAACAACCTTGTGAGGTAGGTTGGGCCGAGAGAGAAGGATTAGTTCAGCGAATTTCCATGGTTGAGGGAGGATTAGAACCTGGGTCTCCCCATTGCCTAGAACTGCAACTGTTCAATAACTCAAAAATAATTCAGCATTATCAGATTTTTTTTGCAAAACGGGCATTTTCTTGACGCTAGATTTTGGGTTGCTTTTCTTGACCATCACCTCCCCCCTCTTGTCAATTGTAGGATTATCTTCATTCCCTGGGGAAAGCCCGAACTGCTCAGGTACAGAAGGATGCCAGGATCGGAGAAGCTGAAGCCAAGAGGGATGCTGGCATCAAGGTGAACTCTCAGGCCAGTGGTGGCGAACCTATGGCACGCGTGCCAGAGGCGGCACTCGGAGCCCTCTCTGTGGGCACGCGCGCTGTCGCCCCAGCCCCGCTTCCCCCTGCGGCCCCCTCCTCAACAGCAGCCCCCCCGGAGGAGAGTCGCCCCCAGGTGCGGCCTGCACGGAGCAGCGCAGCCAAGGACATGGCAGTCGGGATAAGACTCCGCCCTCGCGCCCCGTCGCATGCAGATGATGTTGCAGGGTGTGGGCGGAGGGCGTGGCTGCCATGGCGCTGCAGGGCCGCCTGGGCGATCTGCGGCGGGCCATGGAGGCGGTGGGTGGCCGGCTGGGCAGGGCAGGGGCGGAGCAGGCAGGGTGGGAGGCGGAGCAGGGGGGCGGGTTTTGGGCACTCGGTCTCTAAAAGGTTCGCCATCACTGTCTCGGGCCATTGTGGAAGGACAGAGTTGAGATGGACTCTGCCTGTGTGTGACTATCTACCTTGATTTAGAGATAGCTGGAGGTTTTTAAGAAAAGATTGGATAGCCCCATTTCTCCAGCATGGAATAAGGTCCCCTGCCTTGGGTAGGGAATTGGATAGGAGACCTCCAAGGTCCCTTTATGCCCTATGATTCTAAGCAAGTTCAGATCTGGGTATTAATTGGATGGGGGACCACTAGGAAACCCCAGAGCTGAAGAAAGGAAGGCAGCGACTGCCAAATGATTTCCCAATAGTACCAACAATCCAAAATAGACTTGCCCATAAAATCACTAGGAGTCAAACGGAACTTGAGAATCTTTTTTTAATCAAACCTCCTTTGATGACCAAAGCTTTTGCGCCACCGTTAAGTTTTTGCCTTTCTCTCTCTTCCTGTCGGGCCTTGCCTCTTGAGTTCTTCCATCTTTCCGCCTCTAGGAAGCAAAGGCCAAGCAAGAGAAATTGTCTGCTCAGTTCTTGAATGATATTGAGATGGCCAAAGCCCACCGAGATTACGAGCTGAAGAAGGCTACTTACGATATCGAGGTGAACACACGGAAAGCAGAATCTGACTTGGCCTATCAGCTCCAGGTGAGCCACCCACCCTGCAGCCAGTCAAGGGGAATATGCTGGAATATGTTGTAGCCTATTTTATTCGCAAATGAAACATGCATAGGAAAATATTTGTGGTTCTTACCCCTGGGCCTGTCCACATCCTTCATCCAGAGCAGAGATGTCCAACCTTTTTGGATTGGCAGCCCGAGGGAGGGGCAGGCGCCTTACATACACATGTGCAAACGTGAATGTGACCACATGTGCATGTGCACAAGGCTCTCAGTGACGGCGCCTGTGAGGTTGTGGCGGTGCCGCCGCCGCCAGGATCGCAGCGATGCTACCACAAGCGCAGTGCTCACGCGGCCTGCAGCAGTGCTGCCCCCGGCGCAAGAATCATGCCACAGCCCGCAGCGATGCCGTCGCGGCACGAAGTTCGTGCCACCGCCCTGGCGCGAGGCTTGCACTACCGTTCCCACGCGAGGCTCATGCCGCAGCACACCTGCCGCTTGTGGCGTTGCCGCCGCCCACACAAGGTTCGTGGCAATGCCGCCACCTGCGTGGTGCACCGCCACCCACCTGCCCCTTGCGGCATTGTCGCCCCCCCAGGCAAGGTTCATGGCAATGCCGCCGCCCATGCAATAGTAGCGGTGCTGCCACCTCCCGCACAACACTCGCGGCAACAGCACAAGGGGGGGTGAGCATGCGCACTTCCCTGTGCACTGCCCAGCTACTCACGCGGCCAAGAGACCACAGCCCGGTAATGGACCGCGGCCCATAGGTTGGGGACCTCTGATCTAAAGCAGAGATGTCCAACTTTGGCAACTTTTAAGACCTGTGGACTTCAACTCCCAGAATTCCCCAGCCAGCATCTCTGCTCTACAGCATAAGCATCAGCTCTAAATTTGCCGGATGTTGACCAGGGAGTTTCCAAACCCTTCAGGGTGTTTTTCTGTATCCTTCATGCAGGTGGCCAAGACCAAGCAGAAAATCGAAGAGGAGAAGATGCAGGTCTTGGTGGTGGAGCGAACCCAGCAGATTCAGATCCAGGAGCAGGAGATGACCCGTAAGGAACGTGAGCTGGAGGCCAGGGTCAAGAAACCAGCCGAAGCAGAGCGTTACCGGTTGGAGAAATTAGCCGAGGCTGAAAGGCACGGGCATCAAGGCTCCCCTATTCCCCTCTTTTTCCTTCCTATCCAGAATCTTCTCTTATTCACCACAGAAGAGCACTTTTCAAGGAGGGAACTGATTCTGGCTGTACCCCTTTAGAGCAGAGTTCCCCAACCTTTCACGGCAGGGGGAGGGGGGAAATAAGGGATGGTTTTGTGGGGGTGTGAATGCATGCACCTGAACACCTGTTGCTCACACGAGTGGGGCCGTGAGTACTGACGCGAGTGGGGCCGCAAGTGCCCGTGATACAGTCACGTGAGTTCTCAAAATGGGGCTGCAAACGCCCATGGTGACGCGAATGCTTGAACGAGTGGGGACGTAAGTGTTCACGCGAGTGGCACTGTGAGCACTCACATGAGTGGGGCCACAAGTACCCATGACGCTCGCGTGAGTGGGGCCACAAACGCCCGCGGTGCTTGTGGCCACGCAAACGCAAGGGGCTGTGCGCACGCGCACTGACCAGCCACTCACGTGGCCCGGTGGACAACAGGCCTCAGCCTGGTAGTAGGCCGTGGCCCACAGGTTGGGGAACCCTGCTTTAGAGTAAAACTGGAGGATTAAATAATGGAATGAATCTCCACAAAAATAATACAGTTGATCCTCGAGTTATGACCATAATGGAACCTGCCTGGTCATTAAGCAAGCCAGTGGTTCGCAACAGGTGCAGTTTTGCCAAAAGCCCAAAGTAAATGATGTTTTTTTGGCAAAACTGTCGTAAAATGCAGTCAGGTGACCACGGGACTCTGCAAACAACCATAAATGTGGCCTGATTGTTGGACTCCTGAAGTACGGTCACATAATTGCGGAGGGTGGGGATGGGCAACTGTCAGTACTTCAAATCCGGGTCGTAAGTACCCCAGAGGTAGGTCTGTCCGAGCTTCGAATGGCCACTAAACGACTGGTCATAAGACAAGGACTACCTGTACTCCCCACTCACATGAGGTGCATAATCAGAAAGAGTAGAATTCAAAAATACCTCGTCATACAAGGTGCTGATGTGTTTGGGCTACGCAGGGAGCTGATCTATGGCAAAACCATCCTTGGACTGTACCATTTGAGAATTCGTTTAAGGAGGGCTTGCATGGCTGAACTCTTAATTTTCAATCACACATCTCAGGATTCCTGCACAGCAATGCAGTGTGTCAGGAAGACAGCTACCACAGCATTCTTGCTGAGGTACTTTTTCTAACTTCAAAAGTCCCTTTTCACAATCCTGTAGTCCCTGTTTGGGATAGAGTCAGGGTGACTGGGTGGAGCTGAGCGTTTACTGGCCGGATGCCCTTCCTGACGCCATGTGGAGTTCGCAGCAATACATTTTCTTCGCACCCTAGGAGAGAAACATCTGCCGCTACCTAGGATTGAACTCTCAGCCTTCCAAGTTGGAGGCGAGCGTCTTCACCACTAGGCCGCTAATTTTTCTAACTTCAAAGAGGTCTAACTTTCATCCTTTAGATAGAACACCATTTGGTCCCGTTCTACGATTGGCAGCCCATACATTTCCCATCCTTTGTCTCAAAGGTGCTTATTCAAAAGGCCACTGCGCTGTTTTTATTCCTGGAGAAAGATAGCTGTGTTTGTTTCTGAGGAAAAAAGGGGGGAAAAACAATCCAGTTGCCTTTTGAAAAAGCATCTTTGAGACAACTGTGGATGACTTAAGAATCTCCACAGACATTCCTATCCTTTGCTGTTTGGTGCAGAGAAGCCTCCTGGCCTGCATATAATCATTTTTGATTTCCTGCAACTAACTCTCCAGTTGCAAACCAGGGATGGTTACCATGCTGGGCCCTAGAATAATACGCCTGTTTTCTTGCTGCAGTTTTGTCACCTCAGGCTGCTCTCACACCCTCTCACTTACTGGTCCTCCCCTCCATTTTGAAAGGCCAAAAATGGCTGTTGGATGCTGGGCACAGGGGTAACCGTGTCCCTGTTTTCTTCCCAAACAGGATGCAGCTCATCATGCAGGCGGAGGCGGAGGCAGAGGCCATCCGGGTGAGCCATTTCTTCTTCTCTACCTCATGGGACAAAGAGCAGGAAGAGGTGGATGAGAACCCAGCTTACCCTGAAATCCCGTTTTCGTTTTTAGGTGAAGGGCGAGGCTCAGGCCTACGCAGTTGAGGCCAAGGCCCGGGCTGATGCTGAGCAGATGTCTAAGAAGGCAGAAGCTTTTAAGCAGTATCAAGAGGTCGCCATGGTGGACATGCTTCTGGAGAAGCTTCCGGAGGTAAGCATGTCCTCGTGTAATCCCAAGGAGAAAAGAAGGGAGATGAAGGCTTTGACGAATGAAGGTCCCAGGATAATGTTGGTCACTGACCAGAGGTTTATTTTTCCAAGCTTTTGGGCTCGTGCTGGAACCCGTCATCGGGGAACTTCTCTCTCTCCAGAATGTGTGCACTGGGCTGTTCTACGTGGTTCCTGGTTGTGTATAGCTTTTAGTTGTTAATTAAGGTATTGATGGCTGGATATGAAGTCATTAATTGTGCTTTCCTTGTGCCGCTGCACCCTCAAAGGCTTGAAGGCTTTGACATAAAAGAGTGGTATTATCGAAGGAAGACGGCATCTGAACAAAATCACAGTGAGATTGGTTAATTGGACAAAGCTGCCCATTATTTCTCGTATAGATAAAGGAGAATATTTGTAGCTCAGGGTTGAAATGAGGGGTCCTTGGTGCTCTCTGAGCTTGCTTGTTTTCTTGCAGACGTTTCATTACCCAAACTAGGTAACATCTTCTGTGCAGCACCGATGATGTTACCTAGTTTGGGTAATGAAACATTTGCAACAAAACAACCAGGCAGGAAGCGTCTTGGGTTTACAACAGCAACCAGGATTGCCCAGGATTGCTGTTACTAAGCAATGTGGTCAAGTAATGTGTGCTTGCAATTGACGTCATAACCTGAGGACTATCTGTACAGGATAGTCCTTGATTTACAACCACAATTGAGCCCAAAATTTCTGTCGCTAAGCAAGACAGTTGTTAAGTGAGTGTTCCCCATTTTACAACCTTTCTTGCCACCGTTAAGTGAATCGCTGCAGTTGTTAACTTAGCAACACGGTTGTTAAGTGAATCTGGCTTCCCCATTGACTTTGCTGGTCAGAAGGTCACAAAAGGTGATCACATGACCTCGGGACAGTGCAACCGTCATAAGTATGAACCAGTTGCCAAGGATCTGAATTTTGGGGATGCTTCAATGGTCATAAAAAACAGTCATGTCACTTTTTTCAGTGGCGTTGTAAGTTCAAATGGTCTCTAAATGTAAGTTGAGGACTAGCTGCAATTCGGAAAAACTGGTGGATACGGTTGTGGACCGTGGGCCTTTTGCAGCTATCCTTAGTCTAAATGATTCCTTTGATGGTGATAATCTTTTTTTTGCCTTTATGTACTATTTTGCACTGGAAAAGTCTTAAATTAGAATTTTTCCTAATTTATTTTCCCACCCCAACCACCTTGTAAGGTAGGTTGGACAGAGAAAGAAGCCCAAAGTCATCCACTGCTCTCCTGATCAAATAGGGACTTGAACCGTAATCTCTATCCAGGTTTGCTATCCGAATCCTTGGACTACACTCTTGTCTTTGCCTTCCCTTCACAGATAGCTGAAGAGATCAGCAAACCGTTGGCTTCCGTGAATAAGATCACCATGGTGTCGAGCGGAAACGGAGATGTGGGTGCCGCGAAGATCACTGGGGAAGTGCTGGAAATCATGAATAAGCTGCCTGACACTGTTGAGAAACTGACCGGTGTTAGCATCTCTCAGGTATCGCTCAAGGATTGCTCAGCTGTGGGGAGGAAGGGGTGGAGCCAGTATGAAGCCCTTCTCGGTGGCAACTGGCTATAGAGTAAATTATGTAGTTACTATCCTGGCTTCCATTCCATATTTAGTGGACCAAGTAGAACCCAAAATCTGGGCTGTATGGAAGGAGGAAAAATAATTGGTTGGAGACAAAAGAGGCATTCCTTAATTAGCCAAAGGGATGAGCAATAACCTTGTTGTTGTTTCGCCTTTAATGATTGTGCTTCCTAGGGATGCTGGGAGTTGTAGTTTTTCAACATCTGGAATGTCACAGGTTGCTTATGCATATGCAGAACTTCTATATTGTAGTGGCTATTCTGTCTCAATCAGCCTTGCCCGATCTGAGCACCCTGCAGATGTGAGCCCTTCAGTTCCCAGAATCCCCCAGCCAACTCTTAAAAGAAACACTGCATATTTCAGTGGGGAAAGGCTCCATGTTCATGGGAGTGGTGACTGAATTTTAATTTTTTTTTGGGGGGGGGGGGGTGTCTCTCCAGCAGATGAATCGGAAGAAACCGGGACGGATGAACTGAGTGAGGACAAGGAAAAGTCTTAAGAGTGAACATCCGAGATCATCATCAATATGCACCCATATTTAGCATTCCTCCTATCGTCACCCTCCTGTGAATGCCAAACCTTTATTATGGAAAAGATTGTTGCATGTTGATCAGTATCCACAAATGCTGAGGTCTTGTCACTCCGCTGTACCACTGTGATAGCTGGGTTTGTCACAGTGTAGACCTGGCAATATATTGATTTCCACCATCACTTGTAAAACAGGACCCCGTTGTTCCTTTCCTTGATGCTGTTTTTGCTGCCTGGAGTCTGCTGTCCACTAGATATTTCTTTCCCCCCCCCAAATAACCTATCCTAGAGGATCTAACAGTGGCTCTGCTTCTACAAAGGCTGGGAAGGATGCAAGAATGGAGTAAGGATAAAGGTGAAATCCAAGATCTGTTTTTTTTTTTAAGGCTGGACAGTGGCTTTGTTTCAGGGATTTCTGACAAGGTAAAGTCATTCAGGGCTTTGTTGAGTAGTTTCCCTAAGGAGTTGCCACCTATGTAGAGAGAGGGATTCGGTTTTACAATCCTTATTAAACCTAGTGATGCGTGGGGTTTCCCAGTTCTGTTTATCTAAACCAGGGGTGGGGAAGGAGGGCCCTTTTACGACTTGTGGACTTCAACTCCCAGAATTCCTGAGCCAGCTCAGGAATTCTGGGAGTTGAAGTCCACAAGTGGTAAAGGGGCCCTCGTTCCCCACCCCTGATCTGAACCTTCACAGCTTGCTTGATATATCAACATTTTCTCCATTTGTGCCATAGTGTTTGGTGCTACGCATAGCTAAGATTCCTCTACTTAGCAAACTTCCTCCATTTTGGTCTTTGTCTTTTTTCTTCTGTTCTCTCTTCATCACCACCCCGACTCTCCCAGTCCTTAATCTCACTTTTTGGGGGGAGCCTGTGTCCATAGCAGCTTTCCTGTATTAAATCAGAAAGGTCTCCCTGCCAGAGAGACAATCCACACTGCAACAGGAGATCCCTCAGGATGAACGTTCTAATAAGCGTCTTTTCTGCTTGCATGTTCATCTCTTAAAATCATCATCTGAACGTGCCTTATATCTGTTTTAACTAATGGAGTAGTTATACATCATCATTTCCCTAAAAGGGGGAAACGTGAAGGGTCCTCATTTTCACTGCTTTGTTACCTCTCCCCGAAGCTTTTCAGTTTTGTACCCTGACTTCTGACGCTATCATCTTTGCTCATTGTCCCAAACTGTTATAGGGGCCATCTGCTCACATCTTCATGAAGCACACTTGATCAGACGGAAGCCCTTCTACAATTGTGTAAATATCACCCTGGACCTGTGCTTCTGAATTCACATATGCCGGGTTTGGACTGCTTGCTTGTGTGTTGTGGTCTCAGCATGGTGCCTTGCCTATGTTCGTCCTTGATGCTACTGAGATCGTTGACTAAGAATAAAGTCCAAGATTAATACCTGTGGTGGCCCTTCTGTGTATCCATTTCTACTTTCTGGTCCACGTTTTCACAATCTAATATCTGAACCTAAGAAATATTTACTATTGAGTATAGAAAATACATGGAGGAAACTGTATTGCTTCTGTTTTTTACACGTGAATCTGCTTTATCAGCATAGGTATAATATGAATTTTGTCTGCATAATCTCTAACATTCCTTTGGGTTGCAATTGGAGTTATTATTATTATGGTTGGTTGCACAGCCAGCCAGATGGTTAGACTGGGTTTTGCATTTTTATCCACCTATCGAGTTCTTCCCGAGGACCTGAGATAGGCACACATTGTTTAATATTAAAGGTATCATCACAGAATATAAGCTGTTCCAAGTAAAGCTGCCTTTTGCAATTGACCAGTAGTGATTTTTGTCAATGCCAATGGTGGTCAAGTGGTGCTTGAGATTATTATTATAGCACACATTTATGGTCAATGGAAGGGAGAGAACATACCTAATACTCCTGCTTTTTGTATTCTCCACAACAACAACCCTGTGGGGAGGGTTGGGCTGAGAGAAAGTGACTGGCCCAAAGTCACCCAGCCTCCTTTCATGACTAAGACAGGATTGAAACTCATAGTTTCCTTGGCTTCTAGGCCAGCATCTTAACTACTATATCTAACCGGCTCTAACCATGAGTACGTAGGAGTCCCAAATGGTATCTCTCTCAGTGTCTAAGCCAGTGATGGCGAACCTTTTAGAGACTGAGTGCCCAAACTGCAACCCAAAGCCCAATTATTTATCGCCGGGTGCCAGGTGGTCGTGGCCCACTGGGTGGGCGTGGCTGTGGTCATGGCAGACGGTGGGTGTGGCCAAGGTGGGCGTGATCACCTTGATGTTGCTCATGGGGACACCTGTGGGGGCCGGGCAGGGTTGGGGGAGATCCAGGGGGTCTCTGGCAGGTGGGGCGGTAGGCAGGAGGTTCATCCTGCAGGATGAGGCAAGGCAAGATAGGGCGGGGGTGCCATTGTCACAAGGCGAGGCAGGGGCCAGGGCGGCTGCTACCTGACACCATCAGCCCCTGCACACACAGGCCAGCAAGCGCATGGGTGCTGGGATGCATCCGGCCACATGGGACCTCGGCGAGTTAGCGGGTGGCTGGTTGAAGAGGGACAGTTGCCATCTCTGGGGCATGGCACGCATGCCCACAGAGAGGGCTCTGAGTGCCGCCTCGCACCCGTGCCATAGGTTCGCCACCACTGGTCTAAGCCATGCAAGCTGCTATGTAAAGAGAAGTTGAGTGGTCAGGAATTTTTACTGTGGATAATAAGAGATCATTTAGCTAGTTTAGTGGATGGTTTCACATATTCCGTGAAGCCATAATATGGCTTCATTTGTTTTTTGTTCAGTATGTATGAACGCAGTCACTTGTTTGTAAATCAGAGTGTATGGCAAAATATACGGATTGAGCCATTAAAAGAAACCTTTGTTTAGCGTGATCAATAAATGCAACTGGGCTTAGTATAAGGGAGTGTACAAGATGTGTGAACTTCAACTCCCAGAATTCCCCAGCCAGCATAGCTGAAATAAGGCAACCTTCTATGGGTAACCCATTTAGCCAAAAATACTCCATCTAGCAAGTGGACCATTTACACCTTGCTGCAAAGAGGAAATGTAACAATAGCACTTAGACTTACATACCGCTTCATAGTGCTTTATAGCCCTCTCTAAAGTGGTTTACAGAGTCAACATATTGCCCTCAACAATCTGGGTCCTCATTTTACCGGCCTCAGAAGGATGGAAGGCCGAGTCAACCTTGAGTCTGGTGAGACTCGAACTCCTGGCAGTGAGCAGTGAGTTAGTCTGAAGTACTGCATTCTAACTCAGAGCCGTGGTGGCGCAGTGGTTAGAATGCTTATTGCAGGCTAACTCACTGCTCACTGCCAGGAGTTCAATTTTGAATGGCTCAAGGTTGACTCAGCCTTCCATCCTCCCGAGGTCGGTAAAATGAGGACCCAGATTGTTGGGGGCAAATATGCTGACTCTGTAAACCAGTTAGAGAGGGCTGTAAGTGCTATTGCTAAATGTAATTCAAAAAGAGGAGATAGAAGGGCACAGTTCCAAATCCAATGCAAATTCAGAATGCGTGATGGGTTTAAATAGAAATACAGGGTATTGGACACAAACGGGGATGACTACCAACTTCATCCACCTTCCCAAACATGCTGTTGATGAATACATAACTAAATTCTCGGTCCAATCTGGTTGTCTAAAAACAGTTTTGTAATCCCAACAGTTTTGTTGGGATTACGGCTTCCACAATTGCTGGCACTGAATGTTCTGGAGGCCCACACACACACTCGGGAGAGCACCTCCTTGGGAAAGGTTTGCATTAGAACAGGGGTGTCAAACTGCCAGCCCATGGGCCGGATGCACCATAGCAAAACCGTGCCCGCCTCATTGCCGGCAATGGAAAAAAAGTCACGATACGTCGCGTCACGTGACGTTGCGAGTTTGACACCCCTGCATTACAGGACTCCCATCAAGTGGATTTCTGCTGTCACATTGCATTTCAGAGGTGTATTCTCTGTAACAAGCGGGCAGTGACTCGGTGGTTAAGAGGCTGAGCTTGTTGGCAAATAATATCTGATTTTACAGTGCCTGACAATATGTGACACACAGATAGTGGATTACAAGTTTGTCTAGTGGTCAAGTTTTCAAAATATTGCCTCAGGTTTGATGCACATGTAGCGATCATATTTCAACAGGGGGATAGTATCAAGATCACGAGAAGTGTTAGTATTGCTTTATACTGCACTGGTAAGACCACCTTTGGAATACTGCATCTGGTTTTGGTCACCACGATACCCAAAAGATGTTGAGACACGAGAAAGTGCAGCGAAAAGCAACAAAGACACCAGGTCTGGAGGCTAAAGAGAGAAGTATTAGGGATATGATGTCTGATAGCCGTCTTCCAACATTTGAGAGACTAACACAAAGAAGAGGGGGACAACCTGTTCTCCAAAGCACCCAAGGGCAAGACAAGAAGTAACCGATGGAAGCTTATCAAGGAGACTTCCAACCTAGAACTAAGTAGAAATTTCATGACAGGGAAGACAGTTAACCAGTGGAACAACCTGCCTCCAAAAGTTGTGGTTGCTCCAACACTGGAAGTTTTTAAGAAGAGATTGCACAACCATTTGTCTGAAATGGTATAGGGCAGTGGTGGCGAACCTATGGCACGGGTGCCAGAGGCGGCACTCAGAGCCCTCTCTGTGGGCACGCGCGCCGTCGCCCCAGTCCTAGGCCTTCAGCTGGGTTTTATGAAACCTTTTCGCTTTAGGCCTCCGCCGCCGTGTGCAAAAAAGAAAAAAGGTTCAATCACTCAATTTCAACTTCTCGCGGGGAAAAAAAAAGATCTTGCAAAGTTGGAATTGATTGATTGAACTTTTTAGTCCCACCCAGTCTGCCGTTACCACCGCAGCCATGCCCACCCAATGGGCCACGCCCACCCAATGGGCCACACCCACCCAATGGGCCACACCCACCCGGCACTTGACAATGCATAAGTGGGTTTTGGGTTGCAGTTTGGGCACTCAGTCTTTAAAAGGTTCGCCGTCACTGGTATAGGGTTTGCTGATTGAGCAGCGGGGTGGATCAGAAGATCTCCAAGGTCCCTTCCAAACTCTGTTATTCTGTATTCTGTTTATGACTCATTCTAGATAGGATTATCTCTTGGCTTTGATTCCCTCCTTTCCCACTCCTAACACACTGCAGCTGAAACAGGCTTCTCATTTAACTCAGCAGTTTTTTAATCCCACACTCGGCTTCTTGGATCCAGACACTAAGCAGCCGTTCCTGAGCTCCAATCCCTGTGTTTGATTTAGTGGAGAAATGAAATGAGCTGGTCCAGGACTGTGCAGCTGTGTGTGAGCACAATTCAACAATGAGACGGCAGCTGCAAAGGGCACTGGATTTCACAGCAGCCCTGAAAGACACAACGTGACAGATGTGTGGTTGCAAAAGAATAGCAGTGAACAAAAAGAACGTCTGCTGGGGCCCCTTCGTATGACTCACAGCTGTTTCCTCTCCAGGATGATGAAATTCACACATCCTGCTTGCAAAGGGATGAAAATCCATCAGGCTGCTTGCTGTCAGCTCTTTAGCCAGCATGAAATTATTATTATTTTTTTCCTAGTCTGTGAGGGGAACAGGAAAGAAAGCAGATTAGAAAGCAGTGTACTTCCTTTTAACCATTCTTGAATGTAAATTTTCTAAGTTCCCGCCCATCCAGGATCATCAGAATTCTGGTCGGTTTCCATTAGTTCCATATGCTGCTATCTGGCACTTGGCCCAGTTTGGGTCTAACCACAGTTTCCATAAGCCACAGCGCCTCTGAGATTGCATCTGCGTAAAACTCACTCCAGGCTATTTCAAGAGATGCAAAACCAGCTCATATTATACTGTTGGCATTAACAGATACCTTATTAGGATCTACCCAAAAAAACCACCTCAGCATAGGCAGCTTTCCTTCGATAGCTCAGCTGGTAGAGCGGAGGACTGTAGAAGTCTGCTTGAGTCATCCTTAGGTCGCTGGTTCGATTCCGGCTCGAAGGAAATTGTTTTTGGAACCATTTTGGATCTAGTGGTTAAAGCACCTGGCTGGAAAACAGTGAGTTCTAATCCTGCCTTCGGCACAAAGCCAACCTTGGGCCAGCCACTGTCTCTCAGCCCAACCTACCTCATAGGGTTGTTGTTCTGAGGAAAATAGGAGGAAGGTGTGTTGGATATGAGGGAGAAGGATAGTTCAGAAATATGAAACACAAATAAATAAATCTCTGCCGCCTTGAGTTATTAGTAAAAATAAAGGTAGGATACAAACAAACTAGAGAGTATGTTCCCTTTAACATGGAAGTAAAGGCCTGTAGCTCTGATGCCGCCAGATGACTCAATTTAGTTAGACCCTCTTCCCTAAAGTACACTTTTTCATTTCCCAGCAATTACAATCTCAATACATGAGGTTATCTAACATAGGGCTTTTCAACCTTTTCACCGATAGTACCACTTTTAGGATATGGCAGTATTCGAGTACCACCTAGCAAGGTGTCAAAAACTTGACCAAAAAAAAAACCTGTTCAAAGTTGTAATTGCACTGAAATGACTTATGACCATTTTCACACTTATGACCATTGCAGCATGCCCAGGGTCATGTGATTTATATTTGGATGCTTGGCAACTGATTCATATTTATGATGGTCACAGTGTCCCAGGGTCATGTGATCCCCTTTTGCAACCTTTTGACAAGTAAAGTCAATGGCAGGGCTGCTGGTGGCCAAGTGCTAAGGCAGGACTTCCCTCCCTCCCTCCTTCCCTGCCTCCCTCTTTCTCGTGCCCACCTCCTTCTGAAGGAAGAATTTGAAACCCCCCCCCCATATTTTTTCTCTTCCATATATTCATCAAACAAGGAAAAGCCTCCAGAAACAGAAAAGACAAAGTGCTGAGTGAACTAGCTTAAAAGGGCACATTTCCCTTTAAGAATTAGCTACTGGCTAGAAAGGAAAGTAAGGAAGAAAAAAAAACATAGTAAGTATTGGCTGGGGGCTAAGGCAGCCTCCCCAAATGGCTCCATTCATAAGTAAAGGCAAAATCCATTCAGGAGAAAAATACTTCAAAATCCCTTGCAGCAAAACTTATAGCTAACAATAGCAGAGCAATAGAAGCTAACACCAGCCATCAGCCATCAGCCATCAGCCAAATAGAAATTGCCAAACACTCCTTAAGAACACAAAGCCCACATTGCACAAATCTCAGAACTTCAAAGTCACAAAAGCACATAAGAATCCTTCCACTCTCCATCTCCCTCCCTCCTTCCTTCTCTCCTCCGTGCCTCTGCAGCTCCAGAGGACTCTCTCACTGTAAGTCCTTGCCTGTGCTGGCTCTTTCCCTCCCCCACTACACTTGGCTAGGCAGGGCTGCGTACCACCTGCCACTCGTTAATGTACCACAAGTGGTACACATACCACAGGTTGAAAAGCCCTGATCTAACATAAATGTATACAGGTGACTTACGACCACAACTGAGCCCCAAATTTCTGTTGCTAAGCGAGACAGTTGTTAAGTGAACTTTGCCCCATTATACGACCTTTCTTGCCACAGTTTTTAAGCAAATCACTGCAGTTGTTAAGTTAGTAACACGGCCGTTAAGTGAATCCGATTTCTCCATTGACTTTGCTTGTCAGAAGGTCGCAAAAGGGGATCACGTGACCCCGGGACGCTGCAACCGCCATAAATACATGCCCGTTGCCAAGCGCCTTAATTTTGATCACATGACCACAGGGGTGCTGCAATGGTCATAAGTGTGAAAAACAGCCCTAGGTCACTTTTTTTCAGTTCCGTTGTAACTTCAAATGGTCACTAAATGAATGGCTGTAAGTCGAGGACCACCTGTAGTCAGATTTTATATTTTTCCCTCCATCTGTGTGTTTTTCAACCTCGAAAGCGTCACAATGTGCGGACTTCCAGTTCCCAACAAGGACCTTACATGCTGCATTTTATGATTGTATATGTCCAGGATACTTTGTTAAAAAGGCAAGCTAGTGAAAGCACCAACATAGTGATTTTCATAGTTTACTAAGTCAGCCAAACCCCAAATAACTGATTCTGGTTCGTATACATTCAAAATTAATCTACCATGAATCTACAGTGTTTTTTTTAACTAGGCAAGTTTAAGAGACGTGGACTTCAACTCCCAGAATTCCCCCAGCCAACTTCTTGTTTTCAAGGGAAAAAAAAAAATCAAGATAGCCCAGTTGCCTTTTGGAAAAGCACCTTTGGGACAACCATGACCTGGATGACTGAGAATCTCCATAAGACAGACTCAAAAGTATTGTTAAGCATTTCCTAGCATAAAAAGGCATGGGTCAACACAGTTGATTCTGCAATTCGTTAACCAAATTGTGTCAAAATAAAGCTTTGTTTGCATTTTCCAACACGCTAAGCCTACTTGGACCAAGAGTATAAAATCAAATCCCCCAAGTTTAAAATGAAATATTTAAATGACAAAGATTTCTTTCATGCTTACAGATGTTTGCCATTTATCTTCCTTTGAATGATGACACATTCAAAGGTTCTATTGATTAATCATTTTGGTTAAAAAAAAAATGTAGACCAGGATATGTGCCTTAAATAGACCCATATTTAAGTTGAAGTCCAGCCATCTTAAAGTTGCCAAGGTTGAAAAACACATAACAGAATAACAAAGTTGGAAGGGACCTTGGAGGTCTTCTAATCCAACCCCCTGCTCAAGCAGGAGACCCTATTATTTCAGACAAATGGTTATCCAATCTCTTCTTAAAAGCCTCCAGTGATGGAGCACCCATGACTTCTGAAGGCAAACCGTTCCATTGGGTTATGGTGCTCACTGTCAGGAAATCTCTCCTTAATTCTAGGTTGCTTCTCTTCTTGATTAGTTTCCATCCATTCCTTCTTATTTTGCCTTCAGGTGCTTTGGAGAATAGGTTGACCCCCTCTTCTTTGTGGCAGCTCTTTAGATATTGAAACACTGCTGTTGTGTCATCCCTAGTCCTTCTTTTCACTAGACTAGAAAAACCCAATTCGTATAGCCGTTCTTCATGTTTTAGCTCCAACCCTCTAATCATCTTTGTTGCTCTTCTCTGCATTCTTTGCAGAGTCTCAACATCTCAACACTAGAAGCATATGAAATGGCTTGCTAATCCCGAAAGAAGTACGGCTACCTTATATGATGCAACCGGTTCATTGCAAACACCTTTACACATTCTGCTCCTTGGCCCGCTAGTAATATGGATTAGCTTGTCTCCCGCCCCCTAACACATACCCTTCTATTCTATATTCTATTCATTTTCTCAGCAAGTTGGAAGTATCAGTCAGAATAGAACTGGAAGGGACCTTGGAGGTCTTCTAGTCCAACCCCCTCTTCAATCAGGAGACCCTATACCATTTCAGACAAATAGCTCTCCAGTCTTTTCTTAAAAACCTCCGGTGATGAAGCACCCACAACTTCGGAAGGCAAGCTGGTGAATTGTTCTCACTGTTGGGAAGTTTCTCCTTAATTCCAGGTTGCTTCTCTCCTTGATTAGTTTCCATCCACCATTTCTTGTCTTGCCTTCCTTTCCGTTCTCAACCTATTAATTGCTCCTGCAAGCAACAGAGCCAATCTCTCCAGTGGTGTGGTTAGAACATAAATCTGATGAAGCACGCACAAAGTATGATAGCTCAACACAGCGTGACCCGCTGGAGTCCGGCTGCTACCATGTATAGAAAGGCTGAGCCCAACCCCACCTCCCTCCCCCCCTTCTCTCTCCAGCCTCTTTCCCATCTGCCACATGCATGGAGTGCCCTGTTTAGCACTTCCTCCATCTCCTTTTGGCAGCCTTTGTTAACAGAGGAGAAAAAAAGAACAGCCCAGAACAGGGGTCTTCAAACTTGGCCTTTTTATGACTTGTGGACTTCCAACTCCCAGAATTCCTCAGCCAGGCATGCTGGCTGAGGAATTCTGGGAGTTGAAGTCCACAAGTCATAAAAGGGCCAAGTTTGAAGACCCCTGGCCAGAAGGAAAAATAGGGTGTTTTCCTCTCCTCTACCCCTGAGCAAAAACAGAAGGCAGTTCGAAAACTGCTGTGAGCTGGGGCTGTTACCTGAGGTGAAAGCTAGCCTCAGAGCTTATTTTGAAAGGCAAAGCTTAACTCAGGGTTGAGTAAAATATTACTCAAGATCTGAGGACTGGGGTGTTATATATAGGTAGTCCTCGACCACAACTGAGATCAAAATTTCTGTCGCTAAGCTTTCTGTTAAGTGAGTTTTGCCCCATTTTACGGCCTATCTTGCCACAGGTGTTAAGCGAAGCCCTGCAGTGGTTAAGTTAGTAACCCAGTTGTTAAGTGAATCTGGCTTCCCCATTGACTTTGCTTGTCAGAAGGTCGCCAATCTTCAGAGCCGGCGGTGGGAGGGGGCTGTCACTATTAATTGACACCTAAACTGATGTCCTTCAGATGTGCTAGGCTGTCATTTTCATGGTTTGGGTATAAATGGAATTGCAACTTGAGACATTTGAAGGGCACTCGGACAGGATCGCATTGAGTAGAGAGCCAGTTTGGTGTAGTGATTAAAGGGGCTGGCTTAGAAACAAAGGAGGCTGCAAGTTCAAGTCCTGCTTTAGGCACAAACGCCAGTTGGGTGAGTTTGGGCCAGTTAACTCTCTCCCAACCCAATCCACCATTGTTTTGGGGAAAATAGGAGGAAGGAAGGAATATTAGGTATGTTTGGGTTACTTATAAAATAATAAAGGTGGGATAAAAATCTAATAAATCTTGGCCGATCCTCAATTCAAGCCGAATTTGATCTCTTTAGGACATGGCAGTGGTGGGGGACAGCAGGAAATCTTGAGGCCACGCACTAGACTGGGAATTTGAAATCCTTGAAATCTTTTATCATTATTAAGATATGAATGTGCCCATTTAGTTATCTGGAGGCAACTTCACTTGAAGCAATCTCTGCCTTTAGAACAGCAGAGGTTTTAGGCATCTGAGGTTTGCTGTAACTGAGCCTAAGTGAACCATAGTTCAGTGTTCAAATGCCAGCCTTTTCTGGGTAGGTGGTCTCTGATCCTGGTCTATCCAATGCATTTTTTAAAAAAACTTTTCTTTTGAAATGCAGGTTTCTGCCAACAAGGGGGGGGGGGAGAGGCAGATCAGTGACTCTGCAAATATATGACGATTTAACTAAAATGCCAGTGGAGTTATGAAGATTAACTAAAATAGCAATAGCGCTTAGACTTATATACCGCTTCACAGTGCTTTACAGCCCTCTCTAAGCAGTTTAGTCAGCATATTGGCCCCCAACAATCTGGGTCCTCCTTTTACCAATCTCGGAAGGCTGAAAGGCTGAGTCAACCTTGAGCCGGTCAGGATCGAACTGCTGACAGTGAGCAAAGATAAGACTGCAATACTGCATTCTAACTACTGCGCCACCCACAGCTCATTTAAATGCCAATGGAGTTATTCAGGACAGAGGCCCATCAAGTCAACCAGCTTCTCCTGTTTAATTGCTTCTAGAAAGTCCCACCACTCATGATGGCTCACCTGGCTGGCCAACAAGGCTGATTTAACAAGGTAATAGTATAGCATGTTCCTTCATGTACAAGTTAGGTTGCATTGTTTAATGCATCAAGTGTCTCCCCAGTGATGGGTGACAAAATATCGAGTTTTGTGGTCATTTGTGTAAAAAGGATTGAGTTTTCTCCTTTCCATCCTTTCTGGCATTTTTCCATCTAAATAATTTACCACTGTAGCTGGTAGCATATTTTCTAGTCAATATTTGCTGATCAGGTTTCTAGCTCTTCTTAAAGCAGCCTAGTCCAGAATCTGCACGCTCTTCCTTAATTCCAACTGGCTAGCCTTCCCATTCCTCCGAGTTCAGGGAACATTTTTTACCCAACCCGACAGATAATAATAAAGTTGGAAGGGACCTTGGAGGTCATCTAGTCCAACCCTCTGCTCAGGCAGGAAACCCTATACCATTTCGGACAAATGGCTGTCCAGTCTCTTCTTAAAAACTTCCAGTGTTGGAGCATTCACCGCTTCTGGAGGCAGGTTGACCCTACCAGTGTTAGGAAATCCCACTTTTTTGTTTTTTTAATGGATGAATGAGGCTCTTCCCACAAGGTGATCAGATTCACTCAATGGAAAGAAAACATTTAAAAAAAACAACTTTTATTTGTTCACAGGACTTTTCAAATATGAACAAACAGGGATTTTTTTAAGAAGGAAAAGCAAAAAAGGCAAATGAGTGGAACAGGCGAGAAGAAAAGTTGGGTCAACAAGCAGGAGAAAGGCAAGAAAGAGTTCATGCATCTTGAAGTTGAGAAATACTGGTATATGGTAATCTTCTATGGGTGACCTATCTAGCCAAAAATAGCATTTGGAGGGAAAGAGCGAATGCATCTTATGCCCTTCCACTTAGGCCTCACTAACCCCATAAAAATGGCCTCTCTGTATTTGGTGCTTGTTTAAGCAACACATTGGCAGCCTGCAACAAGATGGCAAGTCGTATATTATTAACCAAACCTGAAGCAAATATTTGAACACCATCACGGGTAAAGATAAATCCATCCCATCAGCACATTTGCTCCTTTGCACACCCTGTAACATTTGAACTTCCTTCATATTTTTTTTGGAGTAGACATACCTTCAACACACTCTCTCTACAGCTCTCCCTGAAACGAATTTAAATCATTAGCACTTATACGGCACCTTCCCTTCTTCTGATTTAATAGAACTGCTTCTTTAAGCAACAATTGAGTGATCGTTTCTTTACAGAATTTTAACGGGATGGAAGTGAGCTTTCTTGTAATGCAACTTATCCCAGGATTGTTCCAACTATATTAAAATTCATACTTAAAAATATGCATGTACCATAATGATCCTAAACTGACACTCATCCTAATTTCTCCACCTATACTATTAAGACAAGTCTCAAATCTTATTTAGGGCATTTGCAAATGGGACACTTCTTTGGAACATAGATGGGATTATATCTGAAATTAGAGTGGTTAGCAATTTTCAACTAATAAATTTAATTTAGGATTAGGAGTGATTTAAAAGTTAAAGTCTGAACAAAGGCCGGCTATAAAAGAGCAAGATAGTACTTTTGAGGCTGGACTGTTAATTTTTTTTTCCTTTAGTTTTGGCAAGACATGAAGCTGTGACAAACATCCTTAGATTTAGTCACAGATTTGAAAGATGTCAACCCCAAGTGAGATAAGTCGGGAGGGACGGACAGATGGGACACGAAACACTGATGGAAAAAAAAGAGAGCCAAATCCAGCCCACACAAGGATTTTTTTTTCCATTGCAAATACAGAGGATGAATGCCTTTAAGGCAAAGCCAGGAAGATAAAAGGAGCATTTGGCAGAACAAGGAAGTGGTTTACATTTTTAAAACATCTGTTTTCCCTTAAACAAGTCTGCTTCAAACTGTCTACTTCCTTATCATAGCTGGAGGCCTTCGAGACTGCAAGTTTTACTTAAGTTGGCAACAGAGATATTGAAGGTTGGGGAATAATAAATACAGTAAGTAAGAATATGATCAAGGAAGGGAGCTGCATCTTTTCCCAGTGTCTCACACACAGCCTCCCCTTACCCGATTTTACTGGGTACCTGCCTCTACTAAAGAGTAATACATGTAAAAGCCAAGCCAACCTTAAACCATTGTTAGAGGCTGCACCGTAAAAAAAAAAAAAAAGTCTGAAAAGAGAGCTGACAGGTTAGGTTTTTGAGAAGAAGGAGATAAGAAACAGAGCGTGGAGATGCAATTTTTTTTATTTTTATTTTGTGCGGACTTATTGAACAGGTGTCGAAAGGGCGTGAGATTTAACCTCAAGCTTCTTCCTCTGCCTCTTCTCCAAAATCCTCCTCTTCCTCAGCCGTGGCATCCTGGTATTGTTGATATTCAGAGACGAGGTCATTCATGTTGCTCTCTGCTTCTGTGAACTCCATCTCGTCCATGCCCTCACCTGTGTACCAGTGTAGGAAAGCTTTACGGCGGAACATGGCCGTGAACTGCTCGGAGATGCGCTTGAAGAGCTCCTGGATGGCTGTGCTGTTGCCAATGAAGGTGACCGCCATCTTCAAGCCACGGGGAGGGATGTCGCACACGGCCGTCTTGACGTTGTTGGGGATCCATTCCACGAAGTAGCTGCTATTCTTGTTCTGCACGTTCAACATCTGTTCGTCCACCTCCTTCATGGACATACGGCCTCGGAAGACGGCTGCCACTGTTAGGTAGCGTCCATGGCGGGGATCACAGGCTGCCATCATGTTCTTGGCATCGAAAACTTGCTGCGTTAACTCTGGGACTGTTAAGGCCCGGTACTGTTGGCTGCCACGGCTGGTCAAGGGAGCAAAGCCGGGCATGAAAAAGTGGAGCCGGGGGAATGGAACCATGTTCACAGCAAGCTTGCGGAGATCGGCGTTCAGCTGTCCGGGAAAGCGGAGGCAGGTCGTCACACCACTCATGGTGGCAGAGACCAGGTGGTTAAGATCCCCGTAGGTTGGAGTGGTCAGCTTGAGGGTACGGAAACAGATGTCATAGAGGGCTTCGTTGTCGATGCAGTAGGTCTCATCTGTGTTCTCCACCAGCTGGTGGACTGAGAGGGTAGCATTGTAAGGCTCCACCACGGTATCTGAGACCTTGGGAGAGGGCACCACGCTGAAGGTATTCATGATACGGTCAGGGTACTCTTCGCGGATCTTGCTGATCAGTAAGGTGCCCATCCCAGAACCGGTTCCACCCCCTAGAGAGTGGGTCAGCTGGAATCCTTGCAGGCAGTCACAACTCTCGGCTTCCTTCCTCACAACATCTAGGACTGAATCCACCAACTCAGCACCTTCTGTATAATGACCTTTGGCCCAGTTGTTACCAGCTCCGCTCTGGCCTGAAAGGGACAGAAGAAGAAGATGAGGAATAAATCATTACGTTGGGTTAGGTAGCCACCCTTCCCCTTTGACTGCAAGCTACTTACTTCTGCTTTCCTGGCCTTTTCCCATCAGATTCATACAGATTATCTTCTTGAACGTGCAATGCTATTCTTCAAACCCACCACAGGAGGAACCTTCAGACCAAGTTCTGAGATCCTGTTTTAATGGAGCCTTGGCCCTTACCTTTCTCTAAGGGACTCTGATCAATTATATTGGGAGGATAAAATAAATTACTTAATTTTTATTTGTATCCTGCCCTTTATTATTATTTTTATAAATAACTCCAGGCGGCAAGCATGCCTAATATTTCTTCCATTTTCCCCCGCAACAACAACCCTGTGAGGTGAGCTGGGCTGAGAATGACTGACCCCACCCAGTTTTTTACGCCCAAGGCAGGACTAGAACTCATTGTCTTTTGGTTTCTAGTCTAGCATCTTAACCACTAGACCAGTGATGGCGAACCTTTTAGAGACCGAGTGCCCAAACTGCAACCCAAAACCTACCTATGTATCGTCGGGTGGGCGTGGCCAATTGGGAGGGCGTGGCCCATTGGGTGGGCGTGGCTGCGGTGGTAACGGCAGACAGGGTGGGACTAAAAAGTTCAATCAATCAATTCCAACTTTGCAAGATCTTTTTTTTTCCCAAGAGAAGTTGAAATTGACTGATTGATTGAACCTTTTTTTTTTTTTTTGCACACGGCGACAGAGGCCTAAAGCGAAAAGGTTTTATAAAACCCAGCTGAAGGCCTAGGACTGGGGTGACGGCGCGCGTGCCCACAGAGAGGGCTCTGAGTGCCGCCTCTGGCACCCGTGCCATAGGTTCGCCACCACTGCACTAGACCGAACTGGCTCTCTATTCAATACAGTCCTCTCTACAGTGTCCCCCAAATATCTCGGGTTGCAATTCTGTTTATACCCAAGCCATGAAAATGACAGCCTAGCTGCACATCTGGAAGGCATCAGTTTAGGTATCAATGAACTGCGACAGTCTCCTACAAATTAGGTGGGCTTCAATTCCCAGAATCCTTAGTGTGCCAGCTCAGGAATTCTGGGAATTGAAGCTTACACAGTGGAGACATCGAAAACCTGGAAGGCAAAACCGAGCATTCCAGAAGAAATAACTAATCCCAGCTTGCCCTGAAAACACTTAACTTTGCCTGCCCCTCCCAATGCTCTGTAAAGACCTCTTCAATTCCTCCTTCAATAGCAACGTAAGTTATCAACCCAGATTCCTAATTTGACTAAAGACATTGCTCAAACCCAGACAGGTATAGTCCTTCTATATTTTCCCCCATCAAATGTAGCTACAAGTAGCAAAGGGTGCAGGGAAAGAGGTAAGATTCTTACCAAATACAAAATTATCTGGTCGAAATATCTGTCCAAAAGGTCCAGAACGCACTGAGTCCATGGTTCCTGGCTCCAAATCAACCAAGATGGCACGAGGGACATATTTGCCACCTAGAGAAAGAAACAAAGGTTTAATGCCCAGATGTAATAGATTTAAGTCCATTGCAGTAGCAAACTGAACTTCCTCTGATGAAAAACCAAATTACATTTGGGTCCTCGCTTTCGAATAGCTTGCTTTTGCCTAGTTGTTAGATTTCAAAGGAAAGGCCACAGTGTTGGTAAGTCAGTCAATGAAATTAAAGGATGTCAGACATTCCTTATCTATAGCAGGGGGCCTCCAAAGTTGGCAACTTTAAGATTGTGGACTTCAATTCCCAGAATTCCCCAGTCAGTATAATATGACTGGCTAAGGAATTCTGGGAGTTGAAGTCCGCAAGCCTTAAAAGTTGCCAAATTTGGAGACCCTCGATACATAGGATGGGTGGAAGGAACACAGAAGCGGGTATCAGAGGTACAAAAAGAGGGAGAGGAAGAAAAAAAAAAAGAGGCATTTCAATATGGTATTAAAAATATTATAAAATAATCATTTCCCCAATACATGTTAGCGTACACCTTTCTCAATCCAATTTATTAGGCTACGTTTGTAGGATTAGATGAAGTTTAAACCTGAGCCAGGCTTTTTAATTTAATAGAGGTAGTCCTCAAATTACAACCGTAATGGAGCCTGCCCGGTATGGTCATACGATTGTTAACGGTTGTACAACTACAGTTTTATGTCACAGGACAGACCCGATTTTTAACAAACTTTTTTTTGCAGCAGTTGTTAAGTGAATACGGCAGTCGTAAAGCAAATCCCATGGCCATTAAGCAAACCCATGGGGGTGTGGTTTTGCCAAAAATCAGAAGTACCAGTTTTCAGCAAAACTGTCTCTGTCAGCTTCCACGTCATGCTTGCACTTCGCAACCATTCAAGTATCAGCTGCCATGAACTCAAGGGGGGGGGCCTAGATGGGAGGAAGGAGGCTTCAAGGGAAACATCTCTCTGAGAAGAGTATCAAGGCTAAATGGCTGGGAACGGAACAGAGCTACATGCAAGTCCTATCCCTGATGTGACCATTCTAAAAACATCTTTTTTTTAAAAAAAATTGATTGGACTTGGAGGAACCAGTGACGGGAGGCAACTAAGGGAGGGAAAAGTTAGACTGGGGGATTTTGGCACACGAACTTCAGTTCTGGCTTTGCTCTACTGCAATTCACTTGACCTTTTGTAAACTATACCTTTCTCAACAAATGGAGTTAAGGATCGTTCTTGCCTTTTAAAGGTTCGGGTTGAGGCAGGTCTGACACTGTCATAAAATGCAGCCACATGGCCACGGAATGCTGCAAAAGTCTTAAACGCAACAGTGTTGCAAACGCAGTGTGTTGCCAAGTTGCCACGTGCCTGTGGTGGTCACATCACCACAGGAAGGGAGAGAGCACCTTAGGAATTTAGGATCTGGGTCATAAGTCCCCTTTTTGGGGTTGGTCGTAAGTCCACAGGTAAGAAATAACTATTAGAACAGGGGTCTTCAAACTTGGCCCTTTTATGACTTGTGGACTTCAACTCCCAGAATTCCTCAGCCAGCGTGCCTGGCTGAGGAATTCTGGGAGTTGAAGTCCACAAGTCATAAAAGGGCCAAGTTTGAAGACCTCTGTATTAGAAGCTTACTTTTAAGTTCACATAATGAATGTTGAGATTCTTAGCAAGCTCAGGCTATAACTTTCTGCCCATATACTTACTTCTATATTCCTCTCATGTTCCATTTCAATACACAAGGACATAACAGAAAAAAAATTATTCTAGAGGAGACAATGAGGAAATTCAACAAAGGTTCATATTTATTTGTCGGAAAACATTTGGATCAAATCATGCCAATACAGTGAGGGAGGGGGAAGAGGAGAGGAAGGCTCTTACCAGTGGCCTCATTGTAGTAAACACTGATGCGATCAAGTTGTAGATCACTGTCCCCATGGTAGGTTCCAGTTGGGTCAATTCCATGTTCATCACTGATCACTTCCCAGAACTTCCCAAGGATAAATAAAAAGAGAAAAGATTTGGGTTAGGATGAAAAAGAAAAGCTGTGTATTCCAGCAGCACATTCCAACTTATCTACAAAAGGAAGAATGATCTCCCCCCCCCCTTTCCAAATTATATGGCAATTTAGGAGACACACATTCTTGGAACAATCTGTCATGAAATTTATCTGCCCTACACTGTGAGACACACCCCTTAAAAAGTCCCAAGTAGATATCCTGTGCCAAGTTTTCCCCCACTTGGTGCCCATCTGTGATAATACTACAACTAAACGCCTTCTCACTTAACAAGAGTGACTGAGGCCAATTTATAAGGCCCAGTATGAAAGAAGGAACGAAGTCCACAAAATCTCTATCCTAACTAGAAACTACCACCCTTTCCCTAATCTAGTGCTGTACAGCTGTAATGGAATCTCTAGCCCTGTTGGCAGGGAATTCTGAGTATGATAAACCATCTGGAGAACAACAGACCAACAAAATGAGGAAAAGAACCCCAAAAGAGAGGTCTTCTCAGAGGAAAAGGTGGGAGGAAAATATAAGAATCTCTTTCCTGACACTGAGATTTATTCAAATCACATATTTGCATAGGGCAGGGGTCTTCAAACTTGGCAACTTTAAGACTTGTGGACTTCAACTCCCAGAATTCCTCAGCCAGACATGCTGGCTGAGGAATTCTGGGAGTTGAAGTCCACAAGTCTTAAAGTTGCCAAGTTTGAAGACCCCTGGCCTAGGGCATAGACCTAATTGGCTGCAGCACCTTTGAGCCAAGAGCTCTCCGTCCTCAATGGTAAGAAGAGTGAATTCAAGATATGCTCAGAATCCAATGCTATCCCTTTAACAGCTGCAAGCTGGAACCTGGGCCTTGTAAGTAGACTTCAGGGCTCCGCTCCTAACCAGCCAAGACTTGGACATGCAATTATGGGGAAAACAACATGAATGCAAGCGAGAAGGATTTATGCCTATTTTAAAAGGCCCAGCCATCCTAAGGCACCAATGATCTTCACATTAATCACGGTCCCCTCTTTTAAAGCAGCAACAAAACTTCCCTCTTAAAGGACAGAGGAGCGGACTAAGCAGCTGCAACAGCCCATACAAGCCCTGCTTTGTTCTTTATGAAGGCCGGGCTTCATCAAAGTAGCTTTTAGCCATAGTGTAATCCTGTCTATTGGCCCTTCTCCTCCGTTGTCCAAGGCAAATCCATCTTAGTGTGCAGACTGCATCTCCCACCATCCCATCTTTAGAAAACAACTGTCCTTGCTTATTCATCGGAGGAGAAGATCTGATGGACCTGCAAAGATTCCTAACCCTGTTTGAAATGGTCTCTTAGCCATGAGCTCAGGAATGACACACACACGCACACGCACACACCTCTTGGTCCTTAAGAACTTCTTGAAGACTATCCTTTTCTGCAGGATACTTTGTCATCAATAGCGGATGGATTTCCCTAAATAGGCTTAGAAACTGTTTTCATTTATTCTGTCTGCTCCACTTTCTCTTGATTGAAAATTGCCTTGAATGTTAAGAAGCAGGAGGTATTCTGGGCAGAACTTCTCAATACCTTGCATCTCGGCTTACATTAGACTTCAGGAGGATCTAAGCTGATTTAGCTCCAAATATACCCAAAAGCCAGACTGCTAAACCTTGCCTTGGAAAAGAGGCCCCCAATCTTTGGCTGATGCTAGGAAGGAAAATTTGGGATTCTGAGGGCAAAAAATAGCTGCGTATTCACAAAATGGTGGCCATTTATATGATGATCCATCACAAAATATAAACTGATGGTATTGCTTTAGTGTTTTGATCACATCTTCATCCATTCTAAGCTTATCCTCACCTCATCTCTTTCTGGGGGAGAGGTCGAATCTTAGGAACTAGACTATAGACATCTGTTCTCTTTTTCTGGTTATGATGGATAAAGTCTTCATAGACTTCAGAGGGGGATCCCAACCTTAGAACAATCCTAGGAGGTGACATATTGCAGTGAAGGGAAGGTCTCTTAGGGCAGCTTGTCCATCAATTGTAATCTTCTCCCTTCAGAAACTGTATGGACTTTTCTAAGCAAGGTTAAGATTGTATAAGCTCTGCTCAACAGTCCAGGGTTCTCACTCTCTCTCATTTTTCCACAGCCTTGGCTGAAACAGATTTCACTTATTAAAATAAATCAAAACCCAATACCTTTGAACATTCACCAACGCTCACACACAATATTTGATTCAGCCAACTAATTCAACTACTGTTTCTCCAAAAAGTAAGACCTACCCCAAAAATAAGCCCTACCTTATTTTTTTGGGGGGTGGGCCTAATATAAGCCCTACCCCAAAAATAAGCCCTAGTTTTGGGGCGAGGTGCACACCTAAAAATCAAGCTAGGGTGGGGGTGGAGCTTACCATTGCAGCCAGGCCTCCCCTGGATCGACACTTGCCTCGCCAGTAGACTTCTTCTGCGGCCGAAGGAGCAGCCTCATTCTGCAGCTGAGAATGGAGCTCCGGCCTCCATTTTGCAGTCAGAGGCCTTTCCGGAAGGCCGCTGCAGCCGAGAACCAAGCTATGGTAGTTCTCGGCTGCAGAAGCCTTCCAGAGAGGCCTCTGATAGCGAAATGCAGGCCTGAGCTCCATTCTCAGCTGCAGAATGAGGCTGCTCCTTCGGCCGCAGAAGAAGTGGGCCGGCTGGGCGGGGCTGTCGGGGCGTGGAAAAGACACCACCACCCCGAAAATAAGACCTGATGTCTCTTTTGGAGACAAAAATAAAAAATAAGACCGGGTCTTATTTTCGGGAAAACACAGTACATCAATAAAACTAACTAAATTGACTAACCCAGGGGTAGGCAACCTTGGCTCTTTTATGACTCGTGGACTTCAACTCCCAGAATTCCTGAGCCAGCATGGCTCAGCTTGGAAACCTCTCCCTTTCCCCTCAGCATGGCTGGCTCAGGAATTCTGGGAGTTGAAGTCCACGAGTCATAAAAGAGCCAAGGTTACCTACCCCTGGACTAACCATCCATCCATCATAATAGGCGATATGTTTTTGGATCCTTAGGAAAAGGTGTTACAAGCCAGCTAGCTATCGATTTAGTTCAATAGCTAGTTATTGGTTTAACAGATGTTTGGCTTAGCACACTGTGCAAGCCCAATTCCAAATAAGACCCCAAATAAACCACATTTTGGCTTAGCGCCATTCGTGAGGCCAGTCTACTTGTGCACATTAAACCCACAATAAACACATGCTTGAGCCTTTTAACCTGGCAGCAAAGATGTCCTTTAAAATAGCTTCTCTCTTTGGAGATTGAGAAGAGAGATGGTTCTCACTATCCTACCAGCTTTTATTCCATGGACGACTTGTATCTGGTCTCTGGAGATAAATTCTCCACAAGGCATTTGTTAATGTTTTGATTAACCCAAAATTCCCAAGGTCCACAGCAAGAGAAAGAAAGAGCAGAGTGATGAGGCATCTTATGGGACTGAAGCAGGCCAACAGCCAGAAGCTCCAATTTAAGAGAGACAACCTCTGAAAGCTACATCCCATCTGCTCCTAGACAGCGCCAGATTGGTCCAGTAAGTTGAAAACAGAGTGCTAACAAATACAGGAACTCACAGCAAACTTGCCTAAAGCTTTCACCAAACCTCTCCAGAGGGACAGTGCATCCAAGTGCATCAATAAAGTTGAGGAGAAACCACTGAGCTTATGGCCACTAATGTGTCTGTTCCACTGCTACCTTTCCAGACTCTTGACCCAAGATCCTTGGAAGTAAATAATTGGGAAGTTGATATGTTCAAAGACTCTGGCATCACCTGCATTTGCAAGAATACGTGTCAGGGCCACAAAGATCCCTTTAAAGAGTTTGTGGAGTCCTGGGCGCTTTCTGAACTTGGCTGTCTACTTGCAGACATTTCCTTACCCAACTAGGTAATATTATCATCATCAGTGCTACTGAGTATGGGCCTTGCTCCCTCTTTGTATTCTGTAGCTTGCTCTGCCAATGCTGGTGGCATTGTGATCTTCTCCTTGATTATTGTTTTCTGCTTGATTGTCTCCTTAGCAGTTCCTTGACTAGGGTAGTTTTCTGCTTCATTATTTGTCTGGTGTTAATCCTGGCTTATCTTAGCGTGGATACTAAAGAGTGTGTTTTTGTTTCTTTCTTAGCTTTTTATTGTCTCTTTTGAATGGTGTGTAATGGTTTACCTCAAAAGGGTTAATAAGGTGGAGTTGCCAGTTTCTGGCACCAAAATGCACACTGAGGTATATGGATTCTAACTTACAACTGGGTGATTTGCTTAGTGATTGTCATGAAGTCATAAAACTGGGTCTGATCATGTGGGTGCCTCAACTTACAACCAAAATTCTGGTCCCAGTTGTGATCGTAAGTCAAGGACTTGTACAACTGCTGTGTTCTGCACTGAGCAAGCATATTAATGTTCCTGACTCATCTTCATGTAGCTTCTATCCTCTTTCCCATTTGAGGGAAGTCACTGTAGCTACTCAAAGCAGCAAGCGACCCCTGATAATCATTCTTGGGGAGATGAAAGGTAGATGGAAGATTTTTCACTATTTCACTTCAAGCAAGCTTTTTAAAAATAGACCGGGATATCTAATAAAAACATCTAGAATTGGATCCAGGCAGGATATTTTTAGAGGCGTCTGCTGACTAAGGATTGTAGAAGCTGAAGTTCAATACAATTTGGAAAAAAAACAGATTGGGGGAATTACTCTAGAGACTTGGAATTTAGTCTCTAACATACATCTGTATGCCTGCTTTGATAGAATAGGGAATAATTAAAGATGCCAAGAACTAAAAACACCCATTTCCAATTTAGTGTCTCTCTGTTGGCTGCAAATTATAATTATAGTATGAAGAGAAACTAGTCTTAATGTTCCAATTTCCCAAAGAGTGTAGGGAGAATCTAATTCTGCAACAATTCAGCATCAATTGCAAAGATGAGTGCGTAGCTAACCAAAATGCTAACAACACAGAGGCAACTATGGTTCTGGGCAATTTTCCAATGCTAGAATAAACTTGCAGGCTATTGCAACTTATTTGTACTAATGTGCAACTTATCTGTGTTTATGTGCTACTTCCTATACTGCATCCATAGATCAACTCATGGATTAAGGGCCATCTCATACTTCTCCTAAGTGCCCCATCTTATTTATTTAAAGATGATGAGTCACCTCATCTAAGCTGGCTCTACTGGGGCAAAGTGCTGAGCAAGAGTTGGCAATGACACATTAGCTAAACAATCAGCAATGCTAGTTGTGGGGTCCTTGGTGCTCCATGAGCTTGGTTGTCTCCTTGTAGACATTTCACTACCCAACTAGAATGGTGTTACCTAATGTGCACATATGTGCATAGCCCAGATCCCTCATTTCTACATTTTCTTTTAGGTAACACTAAAGCAATTGGATCCAAGTTGCATCCATCATTAAAAAGATTTCCCTGTCCAGTCGTGTCCAACTCTAGGGCACGACGCTCATCTGTTTCTTAGTCGAGGAAGCCAGCATTGTCTGAAGACATTTTCCGTGGTCACGTGGCCAGCATGGCTGTACACCAAAAGCGCGCGGAATGCTGTTACCTTCCCACCCAAGTGGTATCTATTTATCTACTCGCATTTGCGTGCTTTTCAACTGCTAGGTGAGCAGGAGCTGGGGCCAGAACGGGAGCTCACCCTGTTGCGAGGCACTCAGGTCTCAAAGCAGGCTGTCAGCTTTCCAGCTGACAAGCTCAGCATCTTTAACTGTTACTTTGTGATAAATAGGGAGGAAGCAAGACTTCTTCTCTAAATCCTCAGTAGGATCCATCTCAAGATGCAGGAAAACAACCTCTTTATCACTCTCTAGGCCAGGGGTCTTCAAACTTGGCCCTTTTATGACTTGTGGACTTCAACTCCCAGAATTCCTCAGCCAGCGTGCCTGGCTAAGGAATTCTGGGAGTTGAAGTCCACAAGTCACAAAAGGGCCAAGTTTGAAGACCCCTGCTCTAGGCTCTGACTATCAGTGGTAAGGAAAAGAAACATTCCAAGCATTTTTCTAAAACTAGTAATGGCTGACTTAAAGGACACTCGGGCTCATGAACAGCCTCCATTCATCCCCATTATGTCCCTCAAAGGAACATTTTACAAAGACTTGGAAGGAAAGAAGCAATTTCTAGAGGGATATTGTTTTTACTTCTTGAAAGGGCAAAGAATCTTGCAGCATCTCAAAGGCAAAACTTACTTAAAATTGACCGATGGAATATGTTGTCTTTCAGATGCCAAAATATTCTTACAGGGTTCGGGCAAACTTTAACATCACCTTGGAAAACAACATAGCTAATATGTTTTAGCGTGCAATTGTTGTCCTGTATAAAATCTGGCTTCGTAATGAAGTGCCTGCCCGGACAATCTTTTCCAAGGAGAAGATACTAATTTTGGACGCTATGGGGACCTTTCCCAAGACTAGTGTCTAACTTTCTCCACTCTTAATACATGCAGCGTTCCTCCTTATAAGAGCCAACAAAGGGGCACAAACTTCTTAGGGCAGGGATCTCCAACCTTGGCAACTTTTAAGACTTGTGACCTTCAACTTCCAGAATTCCCTAGCCACCATGGCTGACTGAGGAATTCTGGGAGTTGCAGTCCACAAGCCTTAAAGTGGCCAAGGTTGGAGACACCTGTCTTAAGGTTTGTAGAAAATTTGGAATGTTCAAACCAGGTTGATGGTTACTTCCTCAAAATGCCTGCCATGGAGTGTCTGTTTATTCACAAAATGGCTGCCATAGCATGCATCTTTGTCCCAAAACACCCATTTATCAGAAGGCAAACAGATGGATTTGTTCCCCACAATCCTTGGATATATTCCTTACTTTTTTTTTTACGTATTTCTGGGCAGACAAATGCATTCCTGCACATGATGTTTGCATTGTACTGTTGCCACCAACATTTTTATTTCCTAGGAATGCCTTTGGGCAGTGTGGTATCCCAAAATTTCTTGAAAATAAAGGTGCCAGAAACATTTGGTTTACAACTAATTATTTTTCATTAAAAGAATCCAGAGCAAATAATGCAGAACTAGGGAGAAGGAACATGTAGACACCAGGAGAAAGATTTATTGGCACTAAAATGTTCTCAGATATGCCTTGCTCTCTGGCCAGAAATTCCTCTTCCTCAATTAAATTGCTCAGTCCTTCTCTGAAATCACTTCATCCATGAAGCCAAACAGTAAAAGAAGGGAGCATTTAAGCAAGTCCACAAACGTTTGAACCACGGATTGGTCAGGAAGGGGCCAGGAAGCAAATCAGTGGACAAGCAAAAGCTGAAAACCCTTTTAAAAAGCCACAGCAGATCCAGTGAGTCTCCTTCCCTGCCCACAAATTATATGGTAGTCTCATAATCAAAAATCCTCCTTTAGAGACCCCCAACACAATGTTTTTCAGATAAATGAGACTTTCAATTCCCCAAATTCAGGGAATTTATCAATCCCCCAATGCCAGACTTTGTAAAAGCTGCACTAATCTATTCAAGAAAATATAAGAAGATTCATGCAAATGCAGTTCTAACCTTGTCCCAACCTCCCCTTGAAGGAGATGGCACCTGTCTTCTTTCTCTCTAAATATGAGAATCAATAAACCAAGCTACCCAAAACCGCTTTTAAAGAATGAAAGATAAACTTTCCTTCAATGTAAGTTGAGTTTTGCTCGTTTTATGAACACGCCCATGTAGTCTTGTGGCATGACAATACAGGGAGTATTTCCTAGTCTTTGACTTATGACCATACATTTAAGAACCATTTGAAGTTACGACACAATTGAAAAAAGCAACTTACAATTGGTCCTCACGCTTATAACCATTTCAGCATCCCTGCAGTTACATGATCACAATTCAGGCGCTTAAGCAACCAGCATGTATTTATGATGGCTGTAGCATCCTGAGGTCATGTGATTGCTTTTCCCAAGGTTTCTGACAAGCAGTCAGTGGCGGAAGCCAGATTTGCTTAACAACCATGTGATCTGCTTAATGACCGTAGCAGAAGTCATAAAATTAGGTGCCACTCACTTAACAACTACAGGTTCTGGCCCCAAATGTGGTCATACATTGAGGACTACCTGCATTGCCTTCATCTGAGGTTTTTTTTTCTCAACTTTCTAATTTAGTCAACAGACCAGTAACTCCGTGGATTCTCGCCAATTCCAACACAAGCAAGGTTAGATTCTTGAGATAATATAGGCAAGGGACAATCCAATGAACTATTTTTTTCATTGCATGGATCTTCCAAATTCTTGAAACTTGCATTATGCCCACGTCATCTCTAGAGTAATGTCATGTTGGTTAATAGTTAACATAAATTACCAATGTGTGTAGACATTTATTCGCAGGAGAATTCAATTATCCTGTGAGTTATAATTTAATTTTCATCCATTCTTCCAATAACTACTTGGACCCGGAAAACCTCATCTTAGCGGTTCATAAATTATCTGAGGCAAAGAAGGAGCAAGGGGGAGAGACAATTATCAGAAAATGGTCTTTTTTTCTACAAGTAAGAATGCTAAAATTTGGGAATCCAGACTAGAATGGTAGTTTTAAGAGGAATGGGAGAAAAGCACAAGTAGTCTTGTAATAATTGAGCCCAAAACTTCCATTGCTAAGCAAGACACTTGTTAAAGGAGTTTTGCCCCATTTTACAACATTTCTTGCTACAGTTAAGTGAATGACAACAGTTGTTAGTAACACAGTTAAGTGAATCTGGCTTCCCCACTGCCTTTGCTTGACAGGAGGTCGCAAAAGGTGATCACGTGACCCTGGGACACTGCTACCGTCATAAATACATGGCAATTTCCAAGTGTCCATAGGACCACGGGTGCTGCAATGGTTGCAAATGTAAAAAATGGTCCTAAGTCACTTTTTTCAGGACTGTTTAACTTCAGTCACTAAAAAAAAAGTCTCACGTTGAGGACTACCTATAAAATTATACTGATTCTGTTTGGTAGGGAAGGTAAGAGTGTTGGAGATGTCTACTAGCAATATTTGGAGAGTTTCTGGTTGCCCAACTCTGGCTAGAATTATGGAATTTATTATTTTTAACATAGTCCTCAATTTATGACTAGCTGTTTACAGGAAGTCCTTAACTTATGACCAAAGTTTGATTTGAAATTCATGAGAATCAGAACAATCGTTAAGTTGAGGTGCCCACATGAGGTTTGTGACAATCGTACGTTGAGGCACCAATGACCAGACCCCAATATTACAACCCTTTTTACAACAGTTGTTAAGTGATTCAGGTAGTCGTAAGTCTGAACCCATTCTCCTGAATGGGCGTTTTTGACAAAAACCATAAAAAAAATATATCACAAATTGTCATGGGACAGGGATGCTGCAATCAGTTGTAAATGTGAAATCGGTTGCCAAGATGCTGGGTGTGTGTGACATTTTCTGATGACTGGAAGTGCATTACAGGCCATAAAGCTCTTTTTCTGAGGAATTTCTAACTGCGAAAAGTAATTACAATGTACCCTTTGAGCAGACTTTATATCTCAAAACAGAGAGCTTGGTATAATGTGAAATGGTCCTCTTTGTAAAACCTAGCACTTAGCACATAGACTTTTGTCACACTTTGCACGTTTTTCCGAGACCACGTGATTGATTCTGGGAAATGATGCAGCTGCTTTAAAGAGCTGCACAAAGAAACTGGATTCACAGTTCACCCCTTATTCCAAAGCACCATTTTGGAATCCAATCTAAAGCATTCTACAGCCGTGCCAGGGAACCCATTCATTCTGACACAATAACTTTCTTTCATTGATAATGTTGCTATGGGAGCAGACAATTGGAGACAGTTACCATGCGGTGAATGATGATAAGGCTAGTGATGTAGTGACTGTGGCTACTACCCAGACAAGTGAATACAAATTCAAGACAGCATTCAGTATGGATGTGAAAAATTCATGGATCCAAATAAAGAATGTTGCCAGAGAAATCAGAAATATTTTTTACCTCCAGAACACTCCATTATAGGTGCATTTTGATGGTTTTCAGAAGGAAATGTTCCCAACCAGGAGCGATTTACTGTCGGAAACTGCTTATCTGCTCCCAAAATGGTACAGTTCAGGAAGAAGTCTGGGAAAAACTGCAGGTCCAGAACGTCCCTTTCTTGGATCAATGAATTTTGCATATCTCTAACATTCAGGATTTTAGGTTACGGGCTTATCGTAACATCCTCTGCTAAAGTTTTCTTTTACCGTAAATGCTACATCTTCCCACTCCAGTTTACATTACTGTATATAGACTAAAAAGGAACATTTTTAGATTTGCCATCCTGTACCAGTTGAAGCATTAGGAAGATACCCACAATATCTCCACTACTGCTTTAAAGAGGGTATTGATGGGATCCATTGTGAAAATTCCGAAATGAGTAAAAAGTTCATTGTGACCATTATTGTCATAATCATCATCACTACTACTAGTGTTTCTCAGCCTTGCCACCTTTAAGACATGTGGACTTCAATTCCCAGAATTGAGGGATTCTGGGAATTGAAGTCCACAAGGCTGAGAATCAATGTCTACTGCTATCAGGCCAAATCAATTCACTGCAGAATGAAGCCTTTCCATTGATGAGTAGGGATTGAAATCCACCAATCCAGGTTAGTATCTAGATGTTTTTAAATTCCTTGAAAAACTAAAGAGTGCCAAGAGTGAACAATTGGACCATCTTCCATGCTTATATGAGATCGGAACCTGAATCTCCCTGTTTCTAGCCCAACATTTAATTTAACAAATTATTTCAACTTCACACTTACTCTAATAACTGCCACCAATTTTTCAAGTTTGTTCAAGATGCCCAGAAACCTCACTTAACTAAAGCTTCCAGTTCTTTGTGAGGAAGTGAAACACCAATCTAAATTCAGTTCCTACTAACTCTGACTAAAGGGAGCACTTAGGTGGACAGTCCCTGCAGGTTCAAAAATCCTACTTGGAGTTTGACAAGTCAGAGCAGTTAACAGAATGACAGAGTTGGAAGGGACCTTGGAGGTCTTCTAGTCCACCCCCCTGCTCAAGCAGAAGACCCTGGCCTATACCATTCCAGACAAGTGGCTGTCCAGTCTCTTCTTAAAAGCCTCCAGTGATGGAGCACCCACAACTTCTGAAGGCAAAGCCGCTCCACTGGTTAATTGTTCTCATTGTTAGTTCTAGGTTGCTTCTCTCCTCGATTAGTTTCCATCCATTGCTTCTTGTCTTGCCTTCTGTTGCAATGGGCTAGGCAAACTCAATAACCTAATCTCACCCTGTAGCCCCCAGAGCTAGGAAAATGTAGTACATAATAAAGCTGGGGGCAGCCAAAGATATCATGACTCTTGCCCATGTTCTTTTCAGATATTCTTTTGTCTAATAACTTCCAAAGCAGTGAAGAAAGCAGACTGAACTATGATGAATGATGTTCTCCAACCCATCGAAAAAGGAATGTGCTCTTTTCATAGCAATGAATAGTGGGAAGAACAGAGTAGATACTTCTAAGAAGCAGACTTGGCTTCAAATGTCTTCCTTGTGGTTCTCAGAATCAATAGCCCATTTATAGTTGTCCAGCTTCTAGCATAATAACCTTGTGACTAACCCAAGCAACAAATGAGAGGGTGTGGCCTACTGGCTGCATTTAAATATATATACATATGAAGGATTATAATGAAATATGGCTATTGTTCATTGTAATATTTATGTTAGCATTTTACTTATGTATATTTGCATATGAATATATGCCTTGTAGGCATTTTTTTTTTACTTTTGTTAGTTTCCCCCCACTTTCTATAAGCCTTTGTTTATATTCATTTAATGAAATTTCTTAAAAAGTTTCTATTTGTTGTGTGCCGATTTTAAAAACCCTCATTCAGTCCTAAGGGTTTCAGTTAGGAAGGAATATGTGTGCTGTAGTTTTAAAGTACAATCTTGCATTCATAGGGATACATTTTTTCCCCCAAGGCAGATAATAATGGCATCATTTTTATAAGAAAAGTAATAGATAAAACCTTCAAATATTAAGATTCTCCCTCTAGTATTAAGATTCCTTCATATTGTGTGGGCAAAGACACCTGACAAACCATAGCACAAAATTGTTGTACTCTCTTCCTAGGAGATTATTGCTTACAATGGACCCCTATGCAAATCACTTTGACTTCAGTTTCAGATCTTTTTACAGGCACTATTTGCAAAAAACGAAAACCCACCCTAATCTTGGTTACCCTATTTGCTGGCCAAACACACCCAAGACACTGCAGATACATAAATTTTTAAATACACTAGTGGAGAAGGAGGTGGGGAGTTGGGTCTAGCCCCACCCTGACTGCAGATCTAATCAGGGGGGAAAAACTGCATGCAGCCAGACACAGGACCAAAAAAACCCATTGCACACCATTGGAATGTGCATAGATTCCAAAGCTAGGAATTTTATGGAGGTCCAGTGGGAAGTTATTGTTCTAAAAGATCATGAGTGGGGACTTTTTTTTAATGATGCTCCCCATTATCTAATAAAGACTATAGCTCAGTTAGTTGAGTGCTTTTAACTCATCGGATGCCAGCAAAAACCTGCAGACACACCCTCACGCATACCGAAGTGGATGCGTATACCGCAACGTAGGTCATGTAGAGGTGATCAGGGTGGGGCAGCTGGGAAGGAGCAGACACTGGATTTAGCATCGATGGATCCCAGAATACATCTTAAAGGCTACAGCCTTCCAGGAACAATGCAGCGTTTTGGAAAATGAATAATGATCCCTGGGTATTGATTTTTCTTTCCTTCCCCCCCCCAAAAAAAACATCATATGCACCATAGAAGAGTTTACCAGAAAGAGAACAAAGCATACAGGTCCATCAGCCAATTCTACAAACTGCAGGATTCTGCTTTCTCAATGTATCCCCCATCATTTATCACAAACACTGTACAGGTGCTAAATTATCTTTACTGCTCACAAGTCCATTCCATAACATCTAAAATTATAGAATGATCGAGATCAGGAAAAAAAAGGGAGGACGGGGGGGGGGGGAAGGATGGGTTTTGTCTACAGGAGCAAGACAGCTCCTTGTGAGAATAATCTCCAACCTAGGGAAGTGAATTTTAGCTCCTATTCTAAGGATACAGTTGAATAACTATCTCCAATCTTTTGATGTAAGTAGCACAATGGAGAGAAAACTGACCACTGACCCATCACAATGGATACCGCAGTTGTCTGCTTAATACAATGTCCTAACTTTAAGGAGGGCTAATAGCATGTTGCAGAAACCCAGCTTCACTAAGGATATGGGATAGTGGGTAACCAAGAGGATTTTGAAACGTGGCACCTTGCAACAGAGTTACTTTAACCTCTCGAAGGCTTTTTCTCTGGAGGCCTGGCTGGGCATTCTTCCTGCCTTTCAACATGGATGTAGAGCAGAACAATAAGAGTTGAAAGGGACCTTGGAGGTCTTGTAGTCCAACCCACTGCTCAGGCAGACAATCAGAATTTCTCACGCATCCAGAGAGATTTGATTTTAAAAAGCAAGGATTATTATTTTTTTTAAGATGGGGGTGGGGTTTAGTGTTTATGCTGCTTCAGAAGCCCTTTGATGGTTCATCATGCGAGTGTCCCACAGGCAGAAAGATGCAGGGCATCTATGCCGGGAGTTGGGGAATATGGTGGGCGGGCACCATTGTCTCTAGCTCTGATCTTTCTCTAGACCCTTCAGCTGAAATGCAAAGCAAGTTAAGGTTTCATCCCGGCAGGCTCACTGACTTTTAAGAAGACCTATTCCTTTCTACAGGCTAATAATCCAGGAGAGCAACTGGATGATTTTCCAACAGCTGGGTGGGAGGCTTTCCTATAATCAGGATTTCAAGCCAGTTGACTTGCATACAGACAGCAGAGTGGCAGGGCCAGGGCTCAGCGGCTTGGAAAGCAACTCTGGGGCTTTAAGGCAGCCAAAAAAGGAGAATGTATGTTGAATATATATAAAAAAAAAATAATGATCTGGTATGTAAAATACAGCTCTCCTGCGAAATCTCCACTTTAACCACGCTGCTGCTGCTGCTGCTGCTGCTAGAAAACGCCTTGCCGCCCCTGCCGGGCGTTTTTTTCTTTCTTTCTTTCTTTCTTTTCTTCTTAAGAGTCCCACCCGGGCAGCAGCCATTACACAAACCCACAAACCCTTGTCTACTGTAGCTGCTGCAGCCGAGCAGAAGAGCAACCACCGGGCGGGAAGGAGGCAGGAGAGCTCGGCCAGACAGAGAGAGGATAGAGGGAGGGAAGGGAGGAAGGAGGGAAAGAATGGGAGAGGGAGGGAGGGAAAGAGACGCGAGCGCGCCCGGCGGCCATGTGCTTCTCCGACTGCAGACAAAGACTGCTAGAAATGGTGGGCGGGTTAAAAAAAAAAAAAAGGGGTGGGGTGGGGGGAAGGAGATTTGGCGCCAGTATTATGCATCCGTTCTGCAGTAGAGGAAGTCGATTAAAAAAAAAAAAAACACTATTGCACTAATCGAGCTTTGCAAGCCAGCTTTCCCCAACTTGGCGGGGCCCCCCCACCAATATTCTCGACTCCAGCTCCCATCATCCACCCCACCCCTCAAGTATCCTGCGTATAAGGGACAACGAGAGCGGAAGCCCCAAGACGTCTGAAAAATCGTTACAGGAGATTTTCGCTAGGATTTCCCTTTCAAAGCAACCTTCCCTCTCTTCTCCCTGCGACATTTCAAGCCTCGGGTTGCAACAAAATTACAGGAGGCCGCGTTTCTTTCTTCTTTTTGGCTAATCAGAGGTTACTACACTAGAGGTGCAGCTCCCGTTAGGAGGGTTTTATTTCAAGCCGGGATCCAATGTCAGATAGGAACGTAGAAGCCACGGAACCCCTCGATACTCGAGCCCCCCCTTTAAATAAAAAAGGGGGAAAAGATTTCCCCGAACTTGAATGCTGTTTTATTAACCCTACAAAAAAAATTTGTAAAAAATATTCAAGTATTCCGGGCCCTCCTTTTTTTTGTACGCTTATGGAAATCTTGTAAGGCAGTTTTATTTATACAGATAAGTTATTGCTTTTCAGAACGCCGGTGCAAGACACCTCTTTAAAAACATACCCGGGGGGCTAAGTTTTAAAAAAGGAGCGCGCCTCGTGGGACTTACTCCCGAGTAAGCCTACCCAGGGCCTGCAACCCCAGACGTGCTTTATTAGGAAACGGGTTCAATTAAGTCTCAGGGAGCCGCGCCTTCTGGCGGAAAGCCCCTTGGATTCTCCCATTTTTCTCGATCCGATCTCATTAAACGGATCAGGAAATAGGGGTGGGGCTCGGATAAAAAAAAAAAGGATCGACCGCGTGGAAGGAGGAGACGATCCCAGGGAACGAACTCGGCTCGGAGGAAACCGGATTCGCTCGTCGCAAAAGACGACCGATACGGCGCCGTTGGATTTAGGATCGGGGAGGGGAGGGGGGGAGAGGAGGAAAGTCAACACCCTGTGTGCGAATCCTCCCGTCTTTCTCTCCGGCTGCGTGAGTTCAATCTCAAGCCCTGCTGACCCACTTCGCTCTATTTCGATATGTAGGTCGGCTACGTACACACCCCCTAGAGCCGCCCTTTCTCATCCCCGGCGCTAAAAACAGCACGGCTTTTGTTCTCCTTTCTCACTCTTACCTATTCGGATATGTTTCGAAATTGCACTTCCTTTCCGCAGCCGCTTTGGCGCTAGAATTTACATGCTACGCCGGATTAGCTGGCGGGGCATTTGACCACCCCTCCCCCCCATCACGTTAAGGGAGAAAGGGTGACGTTCACGGATAGACCTCTGCCATTAGGGTCTAATAATCCCATTCATTTCTAAATCGCGGGATTAAAAGGGAAGGACGAACAATAGTGCCAAGACAGAAAGGCAAGGGCCCCTCCCTTTAGAAGGAAAATCAGTAAGATGGTTTTTAGCGGGGAGGGGGATTAGGGGGAGCCGCCTGCCCCAATCTTTTCCCTCCGATTAATAGCTTTAATTTAGAGGTGATTTATATATATATACATATATATATATATAAAAACCACCGTTGTAACCGGGTTTGATAGCGATCGCACCGGGTTTTGCAACGGCGATTAAACAAAAAGTTCCCCTGCAGCCCTTAATTTCAAAAATTAAACGCAGCCACGTGCTTCTCCGCCCCTGAAGCACTTCCGTTTCGCCACCGTGGCAATGAAGAAGAAGCAACAGCGTTTGAGCCGTTCCTGATCCCGCGTCCCGCTATTTTTCATCTTGACTATATTTAAGTTTAACTCTCTGCCCGCTTGGCGGCGGAGGGGGGGGGAGGAAAAAAAATTGACCAGCCTCACCTTTGCTCCGATCTGGTTACCACATTGCCCAGCTTGAATGTGTACGATTTCCCTCATTTTCTCTGCCTTAGTGCCTCGCCCCGCACTTCTGCTTTTAAGAAGATTGCGCTTAGCCGGACGCCGCTGCTCCTTTAAGTACAGAACGTTACGGAGCTCAAGATTCTCTTCTCCGAACGCGGCGGCAACAGCGAAACGTTCTGAGGAGGTAGCGGGGGTAGCCTGCAGAGAACCAGACAAAGCTTTTATAAACTGGCGGTCGGCTCGAGCTCTGATTGGTCGACAGGGATCAGGAGCGCACGCTGATAGGGCAGGGGCAGGAAAAATCACGTGGCTAAAAAAAAGTGGGGGGGGAGGCAGAGTTGGGGCGTGGTAGGCGATAGAGGAGGGGAGAGCCTGAGCGAAAAATGCGATTTTTCTTTTTTGTGTGGCGGTGATAAAATGAGAAGGGGCGTTGGAAAGCTGTCTAATGGACGAGAAATGATAAAACAGCATCGTGCGTACTCCGCATTAAAGTACTACGCCAGGAGATCTCATCTGCTTTTTGTGCTACGTTCAAAGCGTGGTTCTTTCCTTGCTCTGCTCGCCGCCTTGTTTTAAAGAGTTCAGCCATATGGGTGCAAAACGCGTTTGCTATAATGACTTCATTTTTAAAAGGCTTCCAGGGTCTCCGTTCAAAATGCCTAGCTAGCAAAATGCTCTCCTTTGTGGCATGTTGCTTATATCAGGAATAGGGAGGGGTCTTACAGCGTTTGAAAACCGGGAGGGGGCAGAATATAGTTTGGTATCTTCTCCCCCTCCCTCCCCCCGCCAAGGTATTTATTTAGTCTGGAAAAATGCATTTCCACGGAAAATTAGGAGTTAACGTCTTGTACAACGATCTTATGTGTTCCTGGCTTTACCTAATTTGTTTTTATGCAATTTGCTGTCTTTTGTATTACCGCTCTAAAATTAGGCTTAATACAGTAGTGTAGAGTAGTGGTTTCTAAAGTGTGGTCCTAGGACACCCCCCCCCCCAAAAAAAAGCCTCTCGGGTTCTCAAAATCAAAATTATTTGCCAGCCTATATTGAAAAAATAATATATTAAAATCCCGTCGAACAATCCTGAGATGCAAAATAGTGGCTGTGAATGTGTCAATGTTAAATTTTATACAGTAGATATTTATAAATATAACCCTTATAAACGAAAGCTCTCATCCACAATCTTTAAAAGTGAGAAGGAGCCCTGAGAGAAAATGTTTTTTAAGAAATTAGTTTTGGGGTAGTGTGATAATACTTAGCTAGGTGCCACTGAGAGCGAGTGGCAAAATATTTTACAGCCTTAATGTTAAATGTATTCTAATATGTACAGATTGAAGCCTATTTATGATTCTTCCCAAAAATGATTAAAAAATACAGTTGGGAAACTGCAGTAGTCTATGTTAGCCAAAAATCGGGAGACAGTTGGTAATGACTTTTTAGACCCACAAATCTTATTAAAAGGTGTTAGAGTGAACTGTAGCTCCTGAAACTTTATTCCTTTTAGTAAAATCTACTGGACCGGGGGGGGGGTACACTTTCCTGGGGTACACACTAAGGTTTACCTTACTTAGAAAATTAGGAATTAATATTTTGTACAGCAATCTTGTTTATTCTTGGCTTTATATAATTTCTGGGTTCTTAGTTTATAATATAAAGTACAAAAGTACAAAATAAAATAGGAAAATAAGGGAGGGAAAAGGGCAGGGAAAAAAGAAAGAAAAAGCTCATTGACGTCCGACTCCCTTTGGTGCAGTAGAATAAGATAATAACATCAAACCTCCACTTTTTACTTTTACATAATAATAGCTAGTCTATAACAACAAACCTATCTAATTTGTAAATTACTGGGGTTTTGGTTTTTTTTTTAAAAAAATTTCCTCTTAAGCTTCTAGACACAAATGTTACATTGCGTAGGGTGACCATATGTGAGGTTTCACATTGCATCTATCCACTCTTGGGTGAAGGGATTTTTCTGTTATTTTTCCCAGTATATATATAGCTTGTGTTCAAGAGAACTAAGCCAAGCAGAAGCAGGAGGTCCCCAAACAGTTCAGATGTAGCCCCCTTCCCTAAGCAATCAAGCCATTAAAGAAGAAATAGCTTACCATTCAGACACTAATTCTTGATTTGTGAGACTGCCTACCTGAGAAGATCAATTCCCTCAGCTATCAAAAGAATTTCACTGTTGATTTCCCCAAGGAAACCTCTTCCTCTCTGCTCAAATTTCTCTTTGTTTCCTCAGCCCATAAATTTTCATATTCTTTTTCCAAGCTGCTAAATTGCTTTTTCTTTTAAAGTCCCTCAGTTACTACCTGCAGTGAGGGTTTTTTTTGTTTTGTTTTTTGCATCAGTAGCAGTTTCCTTCTGTACATGTTAAGCTCATCTTTCCTGACTCTTCCCTCCTTTGGGCTTCCTTTGTTTTTATACATATGCCTATCCTTGCTCAATTCCCCATAGTTTTCTAATAAGTTGGGCGGGGGGGGGGAGAAACATAAGCCTGCTGGATAATAAAAGCCCATCTCAGTCAATATAAAGGTACTCCTCAATTTACAACCACACTTGAGCTCAAAATTTATGTTGCTCGGTGAAAAATTTGCTAAGTGAGTTTTGCCCCGTTTTACGACTTTTCTTGCCACATTTGTTAAGTGAATCGCTGCAGTTGTTAAATTAATAACATGGTTGTTAAGTGAATCTGGCTTCCCCCTTGACTTGGCTTGTCAGAAGGTTGCAAAAGGGGATCACATAACTCTGGGACACCGCAACTGTCATAAATGTCCATCAGTTGTCAAGCATCCAAATGTAAATCATCCGACCCTTGGGGATGCTGCAACGGTCGTTAAGTGTGAAAAATGGTCATGTCGCTTTTTTCAGTGCCTTTGTAATTTCAGTCACTAAATGAACCGTTGTAAGTCAAGGACTCCCTGTATTTTTCATAAGAATCAACACCCTTTTCCCACTCTTGTTCCTCTACAACTGATATTTGGAGATGGGTTACTCCAAACGCAGAGAGTTCGAACACTGGGCCCTCTCTAACAAAACGAAATTCAATGGTGAGAAAAGTAAGGTTTTATACTTAGGTAAGTAAAACCAAATGTACAGATATGGAATAGGTGGTACTACCTGCTCGTCAGAACATCACAAAAGTTGATCGCATGTTCCCAGGACACTGCAACCATCATAAATACATGCCAGTTGCCAAGTGCCTGAATTTTGATCAGGTGACCATGGAGATGCTGCAATGGTCATAAGTGTGGAAAACGGTCACATGTCCCTTTTTTCAGTGATGTTGCAACTTCAAATGGTCACTAAATGAACGGTTGTAAGTCGAGGACTACCTGTACTCAGAAAGCAGATGGGAGAGGTTGCTTCCTGACATTGTAACTGCTTAAGATGCCCTGGCCAAGGGACATATTTCCAAGCGTAGCAGTGGGCTATAATTAACTGCTCTTCCGTGTTTTGGGGATGCCAATAAACCCAATCTTGGGAATAAAGATGATGCTAGGAGCAGATCCTATATTTTCCGGTATAGGAGTTTAGCCTGTATTGATTTAATTAAAAGAAAGGTGAGTTAAAGTCTGTGTCAGATCTGCCACCATTTAAACCTCTAAATAGACAAGATCATTGGCTCCATTTGTTGAGAAACGTTTATTAGAAGTCAAGTGCATTGCAGTAGTGCTTAGTCAGAACTAAGCATCGCCGCCAAGATCCCTAAGTTCAATTTTTCCCTCCCTCAGTTACCTCCCATTTCCTACCCCATGAGCCCAGTCACATTCAGGTAGGAAGTTTTCGTAATGGTCAGTCCAAGCTGCACAATTTGATATGCAGGTGGTATGCCAGGTGACCTTGAAGCAGCATCTCAAAGAGATACAGAACTTACTTCCATTTCCCCCCTTGCCTTCCCCTGTCGCCACAGTTCATGGCAGTCTGTCATCCTAATGCAGTGAAGCACAAGCAAGCATAAGGTGGCAGCTGACAGTCTGCTGGGTATGGCGAAGATCACGGATCTACTTCAGATCTTGGAAAGAAAGTGTTTCCAATTTCTGTCTCTTTGAGAATTTTCTCTGTATTTTTGTCTATACAGGTAGTCCTTAACTTACAACAGTTCATTTAGTGAGCAAAGCCTTGAAAACAGTGACCTATGACCATTTTTCACACTTATGTCCATTGCAGCATTCCCCAAGATCACGTAATTTACATTGGGATGCTTGACAACTGGTTCATATTTATGACGGTTGCAGGGTCCCTGGGCCATGTGACCATCTTTTGTTACCTGACAAGCAAAGTCAAGTGGGGAAGCCAGATTCACTTAACAACCATGTTACTAATTTAACATCTGCAGTTAATCACTTAACAAATGTGGCAAGAAAAATCATAAAACGGGACAAAACTCACTTAACAAATTTTGCACTTAGCAACATAAATTATGGGCTCAGTTGTGGTCGTAAGTCAAGGACCCCCTGTACTTGGAGGAAATGTTTGAGGACAGCAGGTGAGAAAATGCATACCGAGAGTGATCCTAAGGACCGGTTCACATATTGTACTAACCTGTGTTTTAACCATAGTTGGCTAAATCACAATGGGCTAGGTCTGCACAACATGCATTTTTGTAAGCCACAATGGATAGGCTGGCAGAATATGTTAAGCCAAGACTAAGCAACCTACATTAAATCTAAATATTGTGTGACGATTCTCTCACTGTCTCACATAGACATACCCCTTCTTTTCTGACAGCACAATTTAGAAACAAATGCTTCCTCTTTCCTGCTATTCAGAGCTCCAAAATAGGGAAACATCCATGGAGAACATGTCTTCTTCTGGGTGTCTGTGCATTTGGGCTCTCCAATTAGGTAATATTTTTGATACCGATACATCTAGGCACCTTAATATTGTGCTAGCAAGACTGGTCCTCAACACCACTCCAAGAGAACAACAGACATTAGAAGTATCTTTGAGTAACATCCGTTTATGCATCCTAAACTGTGTATCTTCTAAATATCAAGATAACAACTTTGAGCTTCCGTCATCCAGATTTCTGGTGGTCAACAAAGGTGGGAATGGAAAAATCAACATTTTTATTCCCTAGACAGACCAAATAATATATGGGAAATGCTGAGTCAGTGCAAGCTCAGAACTTTTCATTTAAAAGGACACTTTTCCAAATCAAATCAGAAGTGAATTCCAGAACTTTGGGGAGTTTTTACTTTAACTCAGCCATTAATAGATAAAAACCACATTACCCCAACCTAGGATGCCACTGAAATGGGTAATGTGGTAGCTTTCCGCCCTGCCCATGCTGCAATAAAGCTTTCAAATTATATTAATTTTGGAGGAAGTCTTTTTTTCATTTTGGCTGGGTTTGCTTGATAGCCTGTTGTATCCCAGTGGGTTATATCAACTAGATCATGTGATAAGCTTATAATTGGCAAGTTAATATGTTTAACCTGATAGCTGAATTAAATTATTTTGGTTCATTTAATACATTGAATCATTACCAAATAGCTACCTTCAGTTAAATAGGTGTATTGTAAACATCAGTAAACCCAGCTTAATTGAAAAATATGTAAGTTAATTTAACCATGGCTGTGAAAACCCAGCTATTGCCTTGCAATAATTTCTCACTGGAGACTCATCTGTAGGTCTTGTCTTGTGTTACAACATCCTACTAACCATTTTGATGAAGACATGAACATCAACCTGCCTTGGACCCATCTCCAAAAGACCTCCCCGCTTCCTTTTCTTGCCATGCTTCCAGAGAGGTGTTTTAAGTTGTGCTCTCCAGTTTGTTTGAAATACAAAACATGCTGGACTGTAGGCCCCTTTGAAGGAGCACAGTGGCTCACGTGATGGTTAGGATGCATGGTTGGAAGTTAGCAAGCCCGTGTTCAAGACTTGAGTGCTGCCACTGGGTGGGGTAAGCTCCTATCCTTTGCTCCAGCTCCTGCCAGGGATATGAAAAGAGCCCCCAACTGGACATCCCCGGGCAACAGTAAAATCACCAGCTAATCCATTCAACCCGGAAGCGTTTCTGTGGTTCTGGCAAGAGTGCGATGTGGTAGCCACTTTGTTCCCAGTAGCTATCTGAACCTGCCAACCCTCTGGCTCCTGGCCACTGACTTTCAGGGCCATTTGTCTTTGGGAAGTGGGAAAACTGGGTTTTTCTACTGGGCCACAAGGCTATCTCTTCACTTCTCTGACCAACCCCGAGTGTTAGGAGAAGCAGAAGGAGGAGGAGGAGGATCTTTTGAGTGGCAGTCCTGACACCTGTGGATCTGCTGCTGCAAGCGACTGGCACCAAAGGAGTCATTTTCCATCCTGTCTCATTTGTGGTGGAATCTGACTGAGAGTTGCAGGAGGGGGGGGGGGCTCCTTCCCAAGGAGCTAAGAGGCAAATCAGTCTTGTCCTTGGTATGCAGAAGGAGGGCATGGCATATATATTTCATATATCTGATAGTTTTGCAGAGTGTGCTTTAGTATGGCAAGATTCCTATCTAGGAGTAAACAGCAATAAAGAAACTACTTGGCAATTCAAGGTGTCGTTTTTCATTCCTTGCGCCTGACACATTGCTTTTTTCACAGACAGCAACACTATTCTGTTTCTCACTCTCACACACTCTCTCTTTCTCTCTCTCTCTCTCTCTCTCTCACACACACACACACACACACACGCACAGAGAGAGAGAGAGAGAGAGAGAGAGATCCCATCTGCTTAGTTGTAAGAGTTGAAATTGAGGTCAGCACTTCTTCAAGCTGGCACAGTTTCTTGCCAGTTTCCATCCTGGATGACAGTGGCATTTTACTGCTGAGGTTCAGAAGAGCCCTGAATTTTGTGCTTTGGATCCTTCAGATCAGAAGAAAAAGGAAAATCAAAAGCTCTCATTATCCTGACCATGTGTGGTTTTCATCAGACACCAAGGCCTCGGTTGTTCCCTATTAACATCCCTTTTGATTATACCCTAAAAACAAAATCAAAGCAAATTATCACATTGGGATAAGGGATGTTTTCTTTCCTGAAATAAACCTTAATATCATAGGAAGTAAAGTCATATAATTTGAAATTCTGGTGTCTTTTTTGTTGTCACTCCAGCTGTACATAGAACTGAAACAGCTGGAGGGGTGGCTAAAACATAGACAAGGGAGATCACAAGATCTGTTCTGATTTCTTTTTTAACTAGGATATTGTAGCCTAAACAAGCACAAACTAATTCTTAATCTCTATCATATTGCTTTTCAGCTTTGTAATGTTTTATTTAACATTATACTTTATCTGTTGCTTACATTTTGAGCTAGTCAGTCTCTCTCACTTTACACATTCACACAACTTAGTTTAACTGCACCTCCCATATCCACTACAGAAGCCCAGGTTACAATGGCCAGATTCAGCAATTAAAATGACTGCCACTCTGGATCTGGATAACTCCGAAGCTTAGTCTTTAGATAAAGAGTTATACACAGGGCTTTTTTTGTCATAGAACGCCCAGAACGGAGTTCCGGCACCTTTTTGGGATGGAACCTTGTAGGGTAGGCAAGGCGGGTTGTATGACATGTGTGAGTTCCGGCACCTTTTTTTTTTTTTTTTTTTACAAAAAAAGCACTGGTTATACATAATGTGGATAAAGATGGCATTGCCATACATTTAGACACTTCCTGATTGCCATCTGTTCCTTTCTCCAGTCCCTCTGGAGCAGTTTGCCACAGTCTCCGTATTAAGCAAGTAATATAAATCCCCTTGATCTGTTGAAAACTCTTTTTTTTTTGTAAAATTTTTATTAATTTTTTCCATACAATTCAATAGTACTTATTCAACAATGTGTTGTCTGGGTTTATCATTCACTAATACAAATTTAATTCCTAATCCTTTATTCTTTTCTCCAGCCACTGATAAAACAAGTCCCAAGTCTGATAGTATTCTGTTTCTTCTTTTTCTTTCAACCTCATAGTAAGTCTGTCCATTTCCGCACATTCTAATATTTTTTTAATTATTTCTTCCTCTGATGGTATTTCTTCTTTTTCCAATATTGTGCAAATATGATTCTTGCCACTGTTATCACATGTAAAATCAAATATATACTTTGTTTATCAATCTTTTCTGGCATAATACCTAATAAAAAAAAGTTCAGGTTTAAAATCTACATGTTTTCCCAACATTATTTCTAGCCAAGTATGTATTTTTTCCCAGTACCTCTTTGCTTTAACACATGTTTGTTGAAAACTCTTAAAAACTGAACTCTTTTGGAAGGCCTTATATCTGATCTGATGTGGCCATCTTTATTTTCATTTTAATCCTATTACACTGGGACAGGATATTCCATTGCTAAGCAAGGCAAGGTGAGGGAGTTGTGCCCAATTTTATGAGCTATTTTTTTTTGGGCTACAGTTATTAAGTGAATCACTGCTGTTGTTAAAAAAAAATCCAGCTTCCCCCATTGACCTTGATTGCCGGAACCCAGCTGGGAAGGCCACAGATGGTGATCACATGACTCTGAGATGCTGCAAGCCAACTTTGATCATGTGGCCATGGAGATTCTGTGACCATTGTAAGTGTGAGGAGCAGTTGTAAGTCACTTCTTTCAATGCCATTGTAACTTTGAACGATCGCTAAACGAAAGGCTGTAAATCAAGAAATACATAACAGTAACAAGAGACTTTAGAAAGAGTACAGAGAAGAGCAACAAAGATGATTAGAGGTCTGGAGGCTAAAACATATAAGGAACGGTTGCTGGAATTGGGTATGTCTAGTTTAACGAAGAGAAGGACGAGGGGGGACATGATAGCAGTGTTCCAATATCTCAGGGGCTGCCACAAAGAAGAGGGAGTCAAGCTATTCTCCAAGGCGCCTGAAGGCAGGACAAGAAGCAACGGATGGAAACTAGTCAAGGAGAGAAGCAACCTAGAACTAAGGAGAAACTTCCTGACAGTTAGAACAATTAACCAGTGGAACAACCTGCCTCCAGAAGCGGTGAATGCTCCAACACTGGAAGTTTTTAAGAAGAGACTGGACAGCCATTTGTCTGAAATGGTATAGGGTTTCCTGCCTGAGCAGGGGGTTGGACTAGAATAGATGACCTCCAAGGTCCCTTCCAACTTTATTATTATTATTAGTTATTATGAAAAGCTATCAAGTGTTTAGCCATCCCTATCCTCAAATTTGGACAAAGCAACTTATCCACAGTATCTATATATATATATATATCAGCTGATGCAGCAGCTTAAAATGTCTGACAACTGAGGCAAAAGTGACAATATACACAATCCATCTTGGATCAGGCAAGTGCTATGTGTGAGATGCCTTTCATTAACCCAGCCTTAATATTTCTTGCAACTACGACTATATTCATAGTTAACATTACTTGATACATTATTTTACAATGTAACAGCATTGGAAAGTTTAAGCTGCAAATGTTTCTAATTAATTTATATCCTGCCTTTATTGTTTTTACAAATAACTCAAAGATAATATTCCTCCTATTTTCCCCACGGCAATAACCCTGTGAGATGGGGTTGAGTTGAGAGAGAGTGACTGGCCCAAGGTCACCTGACTGGCTTTCATGGCTAAGGTGGGATTTGAACTCACGGTTTCCCAGTTTCTAGTTTGGTGCCTTAACCACTAGACCAAACTGGCTTCTCTCCCTTCATACAAACAATGCCAGACTGCAAGGGAAACTTCCCCAGTTCATTCCCGAAAGGCTCTCAAAGATGCTTTAAATGTTTTCATTCACAGTAAACTGCTCAGAAGGATTGTTGTTAGTTGCGAAGTCGTGTCCGACCCGTCGCGACCCCATGGACAACGTTCCTCCAGGCCTTCCTGTCCTCTACCATCTTCTGGAGTCCATTTAAGCTCACGCTTACTGCTTCAGTGACTCCATTCAGCCACCTCATTCTCTGTCGTCCCCTTCTTCTATTGCCCTCAATCTTTCCCAGCATTAGGCTCTTCTCCAGCGAGTCCTTTCTTCTCATTAGGTGGCCAAAGTACTTGAGTTTCAACTTCAGGATCTGGCCTTCTAAAGAGCAGTCAGGGTTGATGATCTCTAGGACTGACCAGTTTGATCACCTTGCAATCCAGGGGACTCGCAGGAGTCTTCTCCAGCACCATAGTTCAAAGGCCTCAATTCTTTGGCACTCAGCCTTTCTTATGGTCCAACTTTCACAGCCATACATTGCAACTGGGAAAACCATGGCCTTGACTATGCGCACTTTTGTTGGCAGGGTGATGTCTCTGCTTTTTAGTATGCTGTCTAGATTTGCCATAGCTTTCCTCCCCAGGAGCAAGCGTCATTAAAAGGGCAAGTTGGAAAGTTTTCTTTCGCTCAGAAACAGATTACGTATGTTTCAGAAGTTGAGATGTGTCAGCAGTGGGAGTGAAACAGAGAGCTCAGATCAATGAAAACCAGCCCTCACTTAGATTTCTTATTCGAAAGCAAGCTGCGTTGACATTGGGGGCCATTTATGTACTTTACCTCTGAATAATTTAGGCACCAAGTAATGTCCATTCTGTTCCTCTGCGCTTTTAAAAGCACTTAGGATGTATCCATTTGGCCTCCTTCCAGAACATAGCTTTTGATACGTATCATTTGTTCTGCTTGAAGCTTGGTTTTCATTATTGTGGGAATTTGATCCCCTCTAAAATGGATTTACATGCCATCTCCAGAGCTTGCATACCAGAAAGAGTAATGTAGACCTTCTACTGATGCACTTAAGCAATTTTCAATTCTAGACATAATGGATTTACCAGAATAGGTGGTATCATTATAGGCATCGTTTGATTTTCCACTGTATTGAAGACTTCCCTCTTTATTTTACCGAGTGCAGCTCCAAACGTTTTGCCTGCAAGACCAGCCTTGAAGGAGCCATCCAAATTTTTATTTAAATACCTTCTGCTGTCTCTGGTTGAAAAGAAAAGGAGGCAATGTAGCTGTGTATTATATGGTGAAGGCTAAAGAAGACAGGAGCTGTGCAAAGTAAATGCAATTTGGAAGAGGGATTTTTCAAATACAACTTTCAAAGGTAGAGGAGCTTTCTGTTTTACATGTTAGCATCTCACATGAGGAAACACATAGCTTTCTCTGAATTATTTAAAACAGTGTTTCTCAACATAGGCAATTTTAAGATGTGTGGACTTCAACTCCCAGAATTCCCCAGCCAGCATGCTCACTGGAGAACTCTGGGAGTTGAAGTCCACACATATTTACCTCAAATTAAACAAATGTAGTACAGGTAGTCCTCGAGTTAGAACAGTTCATTTAATGACCTTTCAAAGTTACAACGGCACTGGAAAAAGTGACTTACGACCATTTTTCATAGTTAACAACCTTTGTAGCATCCCCAGGATCATATGATTAAAATTCAGACACTTGGCAACTGGTTCATACTTATGACCGTTGCTGTGTCCCGAGGTCAAGCAAAGTCAATGGGGGAAGCCAGATTCACTTAACAGCCGGGTTACTAACTTATCAACTGCAGTGATTCACTTAACAACTGTGGCAAGAAAGGTCATAAAATGGGGCAAAACTCACTTAACAAATGTCTCACTTAACCACAGAAATTTTGGGTTCAATTGTGGTCATAAATCGAGGACTAACTTTACAATAATAACCAAAAACGAGGAGCAAAAGCTGTGACACCAGGGGGAATCTCCAAACTGTGCATTGGTTCTGAGTGGGAATAACCAGCCACCCTCTACGGAGCCAATGGTTCCAACTCTCCAGTTCCAAGTTCAGAGATGTCCCAGTTCGTGCATGTTCCAGGATCTCCTAAACTCCAGACACTGGGAAAGGACTTGGACAGCATCACCTGGTCTGCTCAGGGTGAAGACATGCAACGGATTATCATCAATCTAGTTAAAGAAGGGATTTAGTTCTGCCTGGAGGCAGAAGTGGAAGAGGGCAAACAGTTATACAGCTATTGCAAGATAGAAAATGTGAGAAAGAGACCCGGAACAGCCCCACCTTAACTTTGTTGTCCTTAAACGGGACAGCTGTGATTCTGGACAGATTTTCCATCTCTACTATATCCTGTAACAATAACATAGAATTCCTCGAATCTGTTTCTTGACTCAGCCTACCTTGAAAACTGATAATACTGATGATACTTCAAGCAGTACCAACTGATGACCTCACTCAGCAACTTCCTATGGATTTAAAGCGGAGAGGGTGGAAACATGAGGCACCCTAGTTTGGAGCCAATGCTGCAGGGAGGATAGAAACCCTGCGCTGAATTTGCATTACCATTTTGTTTCCCCCTTCCTCTTCCCCTTCTCCTTCCTTCTAATTAAGGGTAGTCCTCGACTTATGACCACAATTGAGCCCAAATTTCGCCTGTCAAGTGAGACATTTATTAAGTGACATTTGCCCCGTTTTACGACCTTTCTTGCCGCAGTTGTTAAGTGAATCACTGCGGTTGATAAGTTAGTAACAAGGTTGTTAAGTGAATCTGGCTTCCCCCATTGACTTTGCTTGTCAGATTCTTGCAAAAGGTGATCACATGATCTTGGGACACAACACCGGTCATAAGTAAGAACCAGTTGCCAAGCAATCTTAATTTTGATCCTGGGGAGGCTGGAAAGGTCGTAACTGTGAAAAAATGGTCATGTTACTTTTTCAGTGCCGTTATAACTTTGAACGGTCACTAAATGAACTGTTGTAAGTCGAGGACTGTACTGCATGCCAAGATTTTTTTTTTAGAAGAAATTGATTATTTCAGTTAATCCTTAGGGTGAACAAAAAGCAATGGTAGTTCAAATGATATAGTCATATGCTCCATTCAGGACAGGCATTATTTTATCCATATTGATTTTATTCTGGAAGACTTATATGATTAATGGATGATCACATTCTTTTATTTACAGTATATATCAGTGGTTTGGAAATTTAACAGAAAAACTGCAGAACAGATTATGCCTTTATATTATTTCAAAACATTTTCTGAGAATACAAGATTAGTTGGATATCCCTTTTCCATATAACGATTAGAAAAATAGAGGTAGTCCTCAGCTTACAACATTTCATTTAATGACCTTTCAAAATTACAATGGCACTGAAAAAAGTGACTTATGACCATTTTTCACACTTATGACTGCAACAAATGAAATGTAGCATGTCTAACCTGACTATAAAAGCAAAACCAGTTTTGACTGATATATGAGAGATACATTCTTGTGGAATCTATTTTCTTTTTCTTTTTCCATTAAAAAAAAAACACCCAAAGGCATATAAATACTGTTGCTTCCCTCCCAGATTCAAAAGGGTGGGGTTCACATTTTACATTACACTACAGTTTACAACATCAGTGGTTTTCTGAATCAAAACAGGATGGATATTACATATTTTCCATCATGGCTCCAATTCTTCAAAATACCTCATTTTGACCAGGAATTCAAAATAATAGCTGGGTGCTCAGAATATGCTAAGCCCTCATATGGTTGGTTTGGTTTATGGCTTGTGTAAATTTAACCAAAGTTGGATTATTCTCTAAAGCACAAATGGTTTATTCTCATAGCATACCAACACTTCCCCCCCCCCCTTCTGTTCAATTGTATCTGATTCTTGGAGAAGGGCTGAACAAGTCCCTGTAGTTTTCTTGACAAAGTTTATCAGAAGTGGTTTACCACTGCCTCCTTCCTAGAGCTAAGAGACTGGCCCAAGGTCACCCAGATGGCTTTGTGTCCAAGGTGGGAGTAAAACTCATGGTCTCCCAGTTTCTAGCTTGAGGCCTTAATTACTACACTAAACTGGCTCTTACACCAAGATCTGTAAGGATTAGTACAGGTGGACCTCGACTTTCTGCAAGTTTCTCTTGCTAAGTGAAACAGTTGTTAAGTGAGTTTTGTCCTATTTTATGACTTTTCTTGCCACATTTATTAAGCAAATCACTGCAGTTGTTAAGTTAGTAACACAGTTGTCAACAGCATCTGGCTTCCCCATCGACTTTGTTTGTCAGAAGGTCTGAAAAGGGGATCACATGACCCCGGGATGCTGCAACTGTCATAAATATGAACCAAGTGCCAGGCATCTGAATTTTGATCATGTGACCGTAGGGATATTGCAACAGTCATAAGTGTGAAAAACGGTCATAAGTCGCTTTTTTTCTGTGCTGTTGTAACTTTGAAGGGTCACTAAAAAAACATCTAAGTTGAGGACCACCTGTATATTGCTTTGTCTTTCACACAGCTGGAAGCAAGTAAAAGTGGATTGTATTGCATTTGTGTGTAAATTTCTATGTTCTTTAAGGTTTATGATAGATAGAACTTCAAGAGATAACCAGGCCTAGGGCTTAGGTGGAGCTGTGGCTGAATCAATACATTGGTTATGCTAATTTGTGATTGTTGAATTTGTTTTTACCTCTGCTGCTGTTTTTTGTCTACTGTTTTTTTTATACTTTCTTTTTCTTTAATATCATTAGCTACTCAGAGTCATGAATTTCAGGTAGGTAGGTAGGAAGAAAAAAAGAAATGAATGAATCACTGCAAATGTAAAAAATACATTCCTGTAATTATATGCATTTGCCTGAGAGCAGAGGGATTTCCGCATTGAAAGAAATATAAAACTTCATCTCTAACACTGCCAACCTAATGAGGATGATAATGAAGATGAGGCAAATGGGGATCTTCAGAAACTAGCTTTAACTAATCTAATTATGGGTATGAATCTAAATTGACTGCAAAAAAGCATATTCAGGGGAAACATAAACGGGTGAACAAAATTAGATGAAAAATGCAAAGGGTCCATTATTTCATTTAACGAAATATCGGGTTTCCCCTCTCAAAAGGATCTGAATTAGGAATTTGCATGAAAATTGTAGTGTACGGCTTTTGGTTCAGGACTGGAAAAAAAAAATCCGGGGTCACTTGGCACCTCTGCTGCCACCCACCGGTCGTTCGGATTTTGCAGCCCAAATCTGGCAATTTACTTTTAGCGTGGCAGTCGCAGCCTACGGCGCTTCCCATAATATTAACAATATTATTTCCTATGAATGGCATCGAGACAAAAAACGGATTGCAGAAAACTCCGATAAGAGAGGCTAGCCTTGAAAAGCGACTCTATGATTGTCCTCCAGGGGCATGACAACACTCTCTAGCCTGGCGTTTCCCCTCTCTATGATCTTTTTCCCCTGGGTCTTTCATTGGTTCTGGGACAAGCGGGGAGAAGGTCAGACCGTTTACTCTCCGTTTTCCAGGACTCGAATGGTCCAATCAAGAGAAGGAAGGCTTTTAAGCGGCAGCGGAGTGGACGAATGAAAACCCTTCCTGCCGAGAGAGGTGGGGCGAGTCCAGAAAGAGCGGTCGCCCTCCTTCGCTTTTAGGGTTGCTCGGAGGTGGGGGTGCAAGGAAGGCAATTTCTCCCATCTCCTTTTTTCTGATTTTAGCTGAGGTCCCCTTCACCGGTTTCCCGCAGTTTAGTCCGGAAAGGGCTTGCTGCGGCTTTAAGGCTTAAAGGGCCATGCCTCTAAAAAAGTTGGCTGCCCAATAAGGTGGGAGGAGGGGGGAAAAACAGGGATTGGGGCTATCGCCAAGATCGGGGAAAGGATTAATGCCAGGAAGGGAAAACGGCGATTCGGATCTATAAAGCGAAGCGGGGCAGGTTTCCACTCTGCAGGAGAATATTTCCTTTCTTTATTGCAGGATGGAACAAACTCAGTTACTGGAGTGGGATGGAGAAGGCGATTCTACTGATGGGTCTGATGCTGCAGGGGAGACCCCTAAACCGGTGGGGCGCTTGCATCTGCTGAGCAGCAAGTACGGCCCTGAGAAAGGTAAGGCCTTCTGGAGCTGTGTCTTCCTTAGAGCTACAGGTGACCTGGTTGTTATACAAGTCCCAGATTCTCCAAACACCCCGAAGGCAAGAGAAGAAACGATGGATGGAAACTAATCAAGGAAAGAAGCAACCTGGAATTAAGGAGAAGCTTCCTAACAGTGAGAACAATTAAACAGTGAAACAGCTTGCTTTCAGAAGTTGTGGGTGCTTCATCACTGGAAGTTTTTAAGAACAGCCACTTGTCTGAAATGGTATAGGCCTCCTGCTTGAGCAGGGGTTTGGACTAGATGACCTCCAAGGTTCCTTCCAGCTCCATTCTGATTGATTGATCACTCCAGATTCATATTTACTGATATCAAAGTGTATTTTTGCTGTAGAGTGCCTTCCTAAGCCACGGTCTATAAAAAACTGGTATGTTAACAATATCAGTGTGTTCTGTACACGTTTGCTTGTTGCTTTTTTGCATGAATGATGGGTTCTTAATGTTCTCTGTGCTTGTTTCACTTCCTGTAGATGTTTCATTTCCAGGCTACATAAGTTCACCAAGGTGTGGGGGAGTAGTTGTAGGCTGTTTACATGTGGTAGCTTGCCTTACCAGCCTTGATAGGGTATTATTTCTTCCTTGATTGGATGGGACATTTTTTGGGACAGCCCTGATGATGTTACCTAGTTTGGGTAATGAAACGTCTGCAAGAAAACAACCAAGCTAAGAGAGCACCAAAGCTCCCTCATTTCAATCCTGAGCTACAGATATTCTCCTTTATTGGGGACATTGTTTCTTCTTTGATTGGTCTTGTTTATCTGGAGCTGGTTCTTGCTTATCTGGCTGTTGGCTAATTAGCATGTGAGAAAAACTGATGAGGGATTAGGGGTCTTTGCTCCTGTTCTTGAACCTCGATTGCTTCCTTGAAGGGGCTTGTTGAGAGAGCGTACAGATTTTGATGTGTCTCTTAAATGGTTGATTCCTCTCAATGATTTGCTTCTAGGAAGTTTCTTGGATTTTTGATCTGGCTTGGTCTGGTAAGATGTCAGCAGTTTCCTCAATGAAAATTCTGATTGAATGCATTAGTATGTTTGAAAACTAAGGAGTTTTCATCACAAAACTCCCAGTTTTCATGGGTATGTTTTCTGTCTACCTGCTCCACATAGCGGTTTTCAATTGCTTGTACTTTCTGACATAAATAACACTTAACTTGGTTTTCTTGGGCTGTTGGCTTCTGAGTTTGTTTGGGATCCTTTGGATAAATTCTTGTGGTCTGTGGGCCTGGAATTGTACTAGTTTCAGAGTTGTCTTTTGGTGGAGATCCTTTTCATGTATGTATTGTGTAGGTTTCGTGGATAGTCACCTTTTGAGGTAATTGCGTGTTACAATTAGAGCATGTTACAAAGCTATTTTCGGCTTTTTGAAATTCTGGTTTACTGCAGTGTGTTGTTGTTTACTTGAGAACACTTGTTACACAGCTTCTTTTGTGTGCTGTTGAGTTGTTACTGTGATAGTCATGTACTTGATCAGTTGATTTGCTTTTGTGGTGAAAAATGGAAGAATTACTCTTTAGCTGAATGTACTATGCTGACTGAGAATTTAGAAACCATTATAACTATATTTTGAATGCAGCGATTGTAGAAATAAGTGACTGGTTGAAGTATTTTGGTGATCGCTAGTAATAAATGTACATGTAACACTTTACATGTGTTCCCCAGTTGAACATGTCACTGAAATCATGGTTAATCTGAATGAGCTGCTTGGGAGAATGGGCATATAGCCCTGGTCAGTTAGGGCTAACATCCTTATGGACAGAATCCTGTATATATCTCCATCCCGTGCACATAGGCCAGCTAGATTGCAGTGCTGGCATGCAGAGGGAGAGAGGGAAGGACAAAGAGGGGTTAGCTTACATATGCATGTTATGGCCCATTAAGTCAAGTCTAACTCCTGGTGACTCCAGGGACAGGTTCCTGCAGTTTTCTTGGTGACATTTTTGAAAATGATTTGCCCTGACCCTCTTCTAGGGATGAGAGTGACTGGCCCAAAGTCACCCAGCTGGCTTCTATGCCCAAATCAGGATTAGAACTCATGGTCCCCTAGATTCTATTTCAGCACCTTGACTTAGATCAAGCCGGTCCTCATTTATGCATGGCTGGCCTTTCATGAGGTTTCTGTACCGAATGACAGAAATGGGAGTAAGTCTAAAAATTCAAGGAAGGATGGAATTCCTTATAAATCATTCTTTTACTTTATAACTAAACTGTTGAGCAAACCTTTTGACCTACCTTGATGAAAGCATGGTTAGATTTCCAAGATCTAAATTGATGATGGGGGAAAGCTCGAAAATGTATTTATTTATTAATCCCATTTATATGGCTGCCCTCCCCCCCCCCAAACAAAAAGTAACTCTGGAGAGTATACTCAAATAGTATTGAATATAATGTTTGAATATTATATTCAAATAGAAAAACAAATACATAAAAACAATTGTTATCAAAATATAAAAAGTCATTGTTAAAACTGAAAATGCTATATTTTTAAATACATATTTATAAAACCTATGTATGACTTTTATAACTACTTTTGGATAGCATCTATTTTGCCAGTGTTTTTTCACTTGATTTCACCACGTGCTTAAGTAAAACTAGGTTTCTGTGGCAACCATTGAAAGTAAGGGTTTCCGTGGAGAGGAACCAACTAAAAGTCAAGAGGACAGCGTCAACCAAATCAAAGCCCCGCCCCCCTGTTTATGTTCATTGCAATGCGATTTTAAAAGGGGTGCGCCTATGGTCACACTGTTGTGGCTGTCATCTTGATTTTTTTTTTTTTGACCCTCCTGCATGAAAATAAAACAGATCACCCAAAGGAGATTTTTTTTTTTCTTCACGTGTATTCTCTCTCTCTCTCTAGATTTCTGGATCTACCCTGGCGAGAACACCATTGGTCGCTTGGAAAGCTGTCACGTCTGCTTGCCTGCCAATTCTGTTTCCAAAACGCATGCGGTGATCGAGGTCCCCTCCTCCCGCGGGCCCCACCTTTTGTACGATCGGGGCAGCTTGAACCGGACTCGGCGCCAGCGGGTGGCCTTGATCCCACAGGTCCGCTACAGCCTCCAAGATGGGGACACCTTGGTTTTTGGAGATGTGGGATGCCAGTACTTCATCTTGGTCCCGGATACCGATTGTGACTCCCTGGAGGAATCCATGGCAGTGCCACCTACCCAGGAAAGAGTGGAGGCCAGTGCACTGGCCATTGAGGAAACACCTGCGCCGGGCAGGAGAATAGGTTTTGGGCAGGTTCTGGTCCAGGATTCTGACAAGGAAGAGGAAGGGGAGGAAGTGATCAATGGGACAGGAAGCAACCTGCACCAGACAGCAAGAGACGGTAAGGAATCAGTGTTCAGATTGGGGCCTTTGCTCTGGCAGCCGCAGGATCTGTACTACAGGTATTCCTTCACTCACAACTCTTCATTTAATGACTGGTCGAAGTTACAACAGCACTGAAAACAGTGACCTATGACCGTTTTTCACACAACCTTTGCAGCATCCCCAGGGTCACATGATCAAAATTCGGATGCTTGGTAACTGTCTGGTATTTTTTTTTTTTGTAAAAGTTTTTATTACTTCCCCCCCCCCATACATTCAATAATAATTTTTCAACCAACGTGCTGTCTGAGTTTACAATTGCTAATACATATTTAATTCCTAATCCTTTATTCTTTCCTCTAGCCTTCGATAAAATAAGTCCCAAGTTTGATAATATTCCATTTCTTCTTTTTCTTTCAGTCTCATAGTCAGTCTATCCATCTCTGCGCATTCTAGTATTTTTTAAATTATTTCTTCATCTGGTGGTGTTCCTTCATTTTTCCAGTATTGCGCAAATATAATTCTTGCCACTGTTGTGACATGCAAAATCAAATATAAGCTTTGTTTGTTAGTCTTTTCTGGCATTATACCTAATAATGATGGTTGCAATGTCCCGGGGGTGTCATGTGATCCCCTTTGCGACCTTCTGACAAGCAAAATCAGTGGGGAAGCCAGATTCTTTTAACAACCATGTTACTAACTTAACAACTGCAGAGATCTACTTAACAACTCTGGCAAGAAAGGTCGTAAAAACGGGCAAAACTCACTTAACAACTGTCTCGCTTAGCAATGGAAATTTTGGGCTCAATTGTGTTCGTAAGTCGAGGACTACCTGTATTAAATTCCTCAACTAAAACAACCAGATCTTTGAATGCGAAGTTATCCTTTGATTCTTGGGAGAGCCAAAAAATAACCGAATGTAAGATTGACTCAGAAATCATCCTTGTGGGGGTCCAGGCGTTCATTTTGTCATTCCTTCCTTTAGAAAAATACGAAGTTCCTAATCTTTGTGAATTACATTTGAAAATTTGAGTTGGAAAGGTTTCCCGGGAGGGTGGGGAATGTCCCAGGTCTTCGTATCTTCTCCGTTTCACTTCTGTTCATGAATGAGAAAATCAATATAACACATACAGGAAGTCCTTGAGTTACAACCGGTCATTTAGCAACTGTTTGAAGTTACAATGGATTCTCAAAAAGGTACTTATGACCCAGTTCCACAGTCACAATGGTTCCCCCCCCCCCCGCGCAGCCATGTGATCACATTTGGGGTGTTCGGCAACCGACCCACATTTATGACTGTTAGCAATGTCACATGGTCACTTGGCTGCAATTGTTGTTGTTGTTGTTGTTGTTATTATTATTATTATTATTATTATTATTATTATTATTATTATTATTATTATTACTACCTTGGAAGTCATCTAGTCCAACCCCCTGCTCAGGTAGGAAACCAACATGCAGACACATGACTCCAGATGTGTGGGATGGAACTTCAAATCCAGGTCATAAGTATCCCCCAGGTACGTCCATCGTAACTTCAACAACAATAATAATAATGTTTGAAGGGACCTTGGAGGTCATCTAGTCCAAACCCCTGCTCAGGCAGGAAACACTATACCATTTCAGACAAATGGCTGTCCAGTTTTTCCTTAAACACTTCCAGTATTGGAGCATTCACAATTTCTGGAGGCAGGTTGTTCCACTGATTCATTATTCTAACTGTCAGGAAGTTTCTCCTTAGTTCTAGATTGCTTCTCTCCTTGATTAGTTTCCATCTGTTGCTTCTTGTCCTGCCTTCAGGCGCTTTGGAGAATAGCTTGACTCCCTCTTCTTTGTGGCAACCCCTGAGATATTGGAACACTGCTATCATGTCCCCCCTCATCCTTCTCTTCATTAAACTAGACATATCCAATTCCAGCAACCGTTCCTTACATGTTTTAGCCTCCAGTCCCCTAATCATCTTTGTTGCTCTTCTTAAAGTCTCAACAATTTATGATGTTGTTGCTGAAAACTGGTGTTTACTTCTGTTTCCAGCAAAAAAACACCTCACAGCAAACAGTGGGTTTGCTTTATGACCACAGCATTTGCTTAATGACTGCTACAAAAAAGGTTGTAAAGTTGGGTCGGCCACATGTATTGATTTAGCGTATGGCAAAATAATGGGTCAGTCACATGATGACCTGCTTTACAACCATCGCAATTTAAGGCTGTAATTGCCAAGCTCAGTTACAGTCATAAGTCAAGGACTTATATTTGAGAGATGCCCAGCCATATACATTGATTTAAATTAATCAATCTTTTAACTGGAAAAGATGTTGTTTTAGACCAATTAATGTGCGTTTTCCCCAAAACGTTAACAAATGTGTAGAGGAAGGCAATTGATGTGGGATGAAATTTTCCTGTGGAATATTTTCTGGCATTTCCCCCCCCCCCCACCGCCACTGCTTTGAACACCGTTAAAGTGAAAAGAATAGAAAATGCCTTAATGCTGATTTTTCTTATTTCCATCTTTCTTCTTTACCAACAGAGTCTGGTTGCTCTAACAAAAATGGCGTAGGAGAAGGACAAGCAAGTTTGGCTTCCTTTGGTGTCTCTTCTCCCTCGTCTACGGTGGTGCCTGAAAGGTAAGTCATCATGTAGCAGCTTCCTTGGGGTTAAAACCTGGAATATTTTTGCATTTTTGAAAGGTGTATAAGGCAAGATTTATGCGTTATGTTAAATTATGGTTTGTTACAACCATTATTTATAGGGACTACCTAGCAGTTGTTTGGGTTCATAGAACACACTACAACATAGAAGAGGGGTCTTCAATCTTGGCCCTTTTATGACTTGTGGACTTCAATTCCCAGAATTCTTCAGCCATTCTGGGAGTTGAAGTCCACAAGTCATAAAAGGGCCAAGTTTGAAGACCCCTGGCATAGAATAATGGGTTGGAAGGAACCTTGGAGGTCTCCTAATCCAACCCGCTGCTTAATCGGGAGATACTCAACCATTCTGGACAAATGGTTGTCCAATCATTTCTTGAAAACCTCCACTGATGGAGCACCCACAATTTCTGGAGGCAAGCCATTTTTAACTGTTCTCACTGTCAGGAAATTTCTTCTTAATACTATGCAGGTTTACCAACCAAAGTGCTTTGACTGAGAGAATAGGCTAAATTTAAACTTGACAAAGCACATTATAACTTAGCATGTTGTGAACACGGCCTGAGTCTATTGTACGAAGAGTTAGATTAATCTGTGGACGGATGAATCTCTCCATAGTTAATACATAATGGAATTGCTTGTTCAAGTTAATGCGTAGCATGTTTTTGATTAAGACATGTAAGGGTGGGTTAGTGGCTGGGTGTGACTCCCTGTGTGTTAATTTTCAAGCGACCGTCTTTGAGGAAAATGAGTGATTTAGAAATAGAAAATATAAATAAAATAAACAAGATGCCGGATAGGTGGATGGCCTGCTTCTGCTTCACACTGCATACATTTTAGAAAAGAATTCTGTTTGAATTTTGATGAATGAATCATGACAGATAGTTCCCGACTTACAATCATAATTAAGCCCATAATTTTAATCATAAATCATGAGGGCGGTTGTTAGGTGAATGCCGTGGTCACTAAGCAAACCTGTTGTTTACTAGAGGGTGGTTGTTGTTGTTTTTTTTGCCAAAGACCAGAGATAAATGCTGGTTCAGAAAAAGAATGTCATAAATCATGGTTATCTAACTGGGATGCTGCAAATGGCCGTAAATGTGGTCACGTGACAGCAAAACCTTTTGAACCAAAATACTTCAAATGGGCTAACTTGCCAAATGTGTCCGAAGTCTGAGATCCATGTCTCCTGTTGAATTGAATTTTGGCAAATTTTGTAAAACTTTTTGACACCGACACGATCCTAAAGTAGTTTATGACATGATACAAAATGACGTACAACATTTCCTGTGCTGATGTTTGACTGTACTATAGAGTTCAACATGGGCTCTTCTCGAGCCAGATACCTCTCTAAATATATCCTTGAATTTTTAAGAAAGTTTCAAATAGAAAAGAGTCCTTGACCTACAACCATTCATTTAGTGACCATTCGAAGTTACAGTGGCACCCCAAAAAATGACTTATGACCGTTTTTCACACTTATGACCATTTCAGCATCCCCATAGTGATGTAATCAAAATTTGGATGCTTGGCAACTAGTTCATATTTATGACGCTTGCCGTGTCCTGGCGTCATGTGGTCAGCTGCGATCTTCTGACAAGCAAAGTCAATGGGGAAGCCAGATTCACTTAACAACCCTGTTACTAACTTAACAACTGCAGTGATTCGCTTAACAACGGTGGCAAGAAAGATGGTAAAATGGGGCAAAACTCACTTAACAACTGTCTTGCTTAGGAATGGGGATTTGGGGTTCAATTGTCGTCCTAAGTTGAGGACTACCTGTACATTAGAATCTCTGCCGTTGTGGAAGGTAGCCATTGAAGAATCTGGTAAGGAAATATCTCTTAAACCATGACCCCACGGGTCGTGGGGCTGTCTCGTTAGGTCAATAAAAGCATGGCTAACTAAATGATTTTCAGTGTATAACTAAATACAGGAAGATTTGAGGTCTAGAGTGCTGAGTTAGCTATAGACTTTGCTGTCAGGAGTTGTGATGATGGCAGCCCATTTAGAGGCTTTTAAAGAGGATTGAGAAGGTTCATGGAGGATTAAGTTATCAGTGGCTTATTTATGGCCTCCTGAACCAGAGGGAGCCGGTCTGTAATATGGTTGCTAGGTAGCAACAGCAGGAGGAAACTTTGGCCCTCCAGTCACGGCTTGTCAACATCCTTGGTGCAGCCAGTTGGTGTCCACCTTGCCAGGTAGCCAGACAGGAAACGTGGCCAGATAAGCTTATTCTTCTTTATTGTATTTGTGTGTGTGTGTGTGTGTGTGTGTGTGTGTGCAATGGCTCAGCGATTAAAGATGATTAAAGACACCTTGTCTATTCTTGTCTGTACTTATCAAGGGGTAGGCAACCTTGGCTCTTTTATGACTCGTGGACTTCAACTCCCAGAATTCCTGAGCCAGCATAGCTGGCTCAGGAATTCTGGGAGTTGAAGTCCATAAGTCATAGAGCTGAGGTTGCCTAAAGAATTATCAGTTTTTTTATCAAAATAAGAAATACAGGGAGTCCTTGACTTAACGACCACAACTGAGCCAACATTTCCGTGGCTAAGCAAAACATTTATTTGCCCCACTTTACCACCTTTCTTGCCACAGTTGTTAAGTGAATCACGGCAGCTGTTAGGTTAGTAACATGGTTGTTAAGTGAATCTGGCTTCCTTATTGCCTTTGCTTGTCAGAAGGGCGCAAATGTTGATCACATGACACACACACCCCCGGGACGCTGTGACCGTCATAAATATGAGTCAGTTGCCAAGATTCTGAATTTTGATCACATGACCGTGGGGATGCTGCAGCGGTCGTAAGCGTGAAAAACGGTCATAAATCACTTTTTTCAGTGCCATTGTAACTTGAAACGGTCACTAAATGAGCTGTTCTAAGTCGAGGACTACCTGTGAAACACAGAGCAGCTGGAAAACCATGAAAATCCTTCAGCAGAGCCAGGAAACAGGATCTGTCACAGACGTGGAGCTTGAGCCCAAAACGAGATTCTCAAGGTCCATCGGGGTTGGGGGCGAACCTAGTTCTAGAGCAGGGCTTTTCAACCTGTGGTACGCGTACCACTTGTGGTACATTAATGAGTGGCAGGTGGTACACAGCCCTGCCTAGCCAAGTGTAGTGAGGAAGGGAAAGAGCCAGCACAGGCAAAGACTTACAGTGAGAGAGTCCTCTGGAGCTGCAGATTTTACTTTTGAATGGAGCCATTTGGGGAGGCTGCCTTAGCCGGCAGCCAGCACTTACATTTTTTTTTCTTCCTTAAGTGCAGGCTGGGCTCCTTACTTTCCTTTCTAGCCAGTAGCTAATTCTTAAAGGGGAAGTGCCCTTTTAAGCTAGTTCACTCAGTAGCTTGTCTTTTCTGTCTCTGGAGGCCTTTCCTTGTTTGATCAATATATGGAAGAGGGAAAATATGGGGGGGGGGTTCAAATTCTTCCTTCAGAAGGAGATGGGAATGAGAAAAAGGGAGGCAGGGAAGGGAGGGAGGGAAGGAAGTCCCGCCTTAGCACTTGGCCATCAGCAGCTCTGCCATTGACTTTGCTTGTCAAAAGGTTGCAGAAGGGGATCACATGACCCTGGGACACTGACCATCATAAATATGAATCAGTTGCCAAGCATCCAAATATAAATCACATGATCCTGTTGCTGCAATGGTCATAAGTGTGAAAAATGGTCCTAAGTCATTTCAGTGCAATTGCAACTTTGAACAGTTTTTTTTTGTCACCAAGTTTTTGACACCTTGCTAGGTGGTACTCGAATATTGCCATATCCTAAAAGTGGTACAATCGGTAAAAAGGTTGAAAAGCCCTGTTCTAGAGCCCCAGGGGGCGTGTCTTCAAACCTGGCAACTCCTAAGACTTGTAGAGTCCAACTCCCAGGCTGGCTGAGGAATTCTGGGAGTTGAACTCTACCAGTCTTAAAATTGCCAGGTTTGGTTACCCTGCTCTAGAGGGATGATATTGCATTTTTAAAAGTCTGATGAATGTAAATCTATAGTTGCTGTGATTATTGTATAAAAGCAGAAGTATTTCACATCAAATGGATAAAATATTTATAGTCCATGCAGGCGACAGGTGGTATCTGAGAAAAGTATCTGCCTTTCAATCATCGGCAGGACATCTTCCTTTTAGCATATGGAAATCTTGATATCTTAGTTCAGGGGTAGGCAACCTTGGCTCTTTTATGACTCATGGACTTTGAAGTCCACGAGTCATAAAAGAGCCAAGGTTGCCTACCCCTGTCCTAGTTCATACAAAATTGCGTAGCTCAGCCATCAGATATAAGCTAAGAACAAACCCGCCGTCTGTTGGGTTACTATAATGTATGGTCCCAGTCTCCTGCCACCACAGATTGAAAAGGTTCTCGGGTCAGAAATAACAATGGACCGACCGACACAAAGAGAAACCCATAACTCGTCTCTGGCTATACTCATTGCAATAGAACAGGGCTCTCCAAACTTGGCAACTTTAAGATTTGTGGACTTCAAATCCCAGAATTCCTCAGTCAGCATGTAGACCAACTCTCAGAATTCCTCAGCCAGCATGGCAGGTTGAGGAATTCTGGGAGTTGAAGTCCACAAGTCTTAAAAGAGCCAAGGTTGCCTACCCCTGTCTTAGTCCCTATTAAAAACAAATGAAACACTCTTTTTTTAAAAAAAATGAAAACTATTTTGGATGTTTGTTTTAATTGTTTAAAATATGGGATACCAGGCATTGTAGTCTACTCCATCAAATGGATACGAGGTTGGAAGGAGAGCTCAACAGGTTGTCCTTGACTTACGACCATTCATTTAAAACCAGTTTGAAACCAGTTTGAAGTCAAACTTATGAGTGTTGCACCACCCCCACGGTCACGTGAATCGTGATTTGGGTGCTTGGCGACTGGCTCACATTTATGACAATTGCTGCTCCCTGTGGTCACTGATGGCGACTTGTGACCTTTCCAGCCAGCTTCCAACAAACGAAGTCAATGGGGGAGTCAGATTTGCTTAACGACTGCAGTGATTTATCATAATGACTGCAACAAAAGTCATAAAATTGGGAGTGGTCACGTGATACCTCGCTTAACGACCGCAATGCTTATCGATAAAATTTCTGGTCCCAATTGTGGTTATAAGAACCGTGGGGGCGCAGTGCTTAGGATGCAGTATTGCAGGCTAACTCTGCCGACTATCAGGAGTTCGACCCTGACCGGCTCAAGGTTGACTCAGCCTTTCATCCTTCCGAAGTCGGTAAAATGAGGATCCAGATTGTTGGGAGCAATAGGCTGACTCTGTAAAATCGCTTAGAGAGGGCTGTGAAGCACTGTGAAGCGGTATATAAGTTTAATTGCTATTGCTATAAGTTGGGGACTACCTGTATTTTTCTAATTGGGAGAATAGTTCTAGATAGCAATGTAGAAAACTCCAGTTACCGTGAGCTTAAATTGTTCTGCTTCCTGTTTGTTTCCCAAGTGATGATGAAAGTGGAGACCTTTCAGCCAGTGGCCCATCCTGCCCTGCTCTGCGTCTTTCTTTTGAGAGCCAGGATGCCGAACGGGGCCCCACAGAGAATGGTGCTGGTCATTCTTCCAACAGAGGAGACTCTGGAGAACCCACAGCTGAAGAGGAGGGAGCTTCTAGAGAACATGGCCCGGTGGAAGGCTTTCATTTGGACAGTGATACAGATGTAGAGGACGAAAACCAAATGGGTGGCATCTCCGAAGCACCAGCATCATTGGAGCCATCAAAAAGGGGTAGGGACCTAGAGGTGGACCCTGAGCCTGATCTGAATGAGTCTTCAGTGATGGCTCCTGGGATCCACTGTCCCCAAACATCAGTTGAGCTGGGCAGTGATACAGATGCGGAAGAGACCGTGGAAAGCCCAGCTGTCTTCAGATTAAAGCTCCCCTCCACTTCTCTGGAAAAAGAAGATGATGACACCGACGTGGAAGCAGAAGTGGAAAGCCCAAGTGTTGTTGGTCCAGGGAAACATGAGCCTGTTTCCCCAAAAGCGGATGACTGCCAACAGCTGGAAGGCAATGAAGACCAGGTCCAACTTGGTGGGGAAAAGGATGATGATACAGATGTGGAGGAGGCAGTGGATAATCCGGAAAGCGGTGTGAATGCCCTGCCTCCCACTGCCCATGAAGATGTTGACACAGATGTGGAAGGCTCCTCTGTCAAGGGAGAGGCTCCAGGCAGGACCAAGAACCACGAAGTTGGTGGAGACAGTGACGGGGATGATACCGAGGAGGAAGTGATTAAACCGCGGCTGGAGAATTCAGAAGACACTTGTCCTCAGAGGACCTGTTCTTCAAGTGGCAAGGAGAACAGCCCAGATAGGGAAGAGATCCCCCTCAAGAGGATTGTGCCAGATGATCATCGTGTTGGTGAGGGACTCGGCGACGTGGTTGGGTTGACAAAAAACTCTAACGTTGAACTTGAGATGAGTTACGAAGTCGGTGACAGGTCTCCTAGGGACTTCGGTGAGAAGGAGCCCTTGCCAAACCCCGAGCATCGCAACCTGCCCCTACTCTTTCTAGGTAGTGACACAGATGGGGAAGAGGAGGCAGGTCATCCGGATGCGGAATCAAAGGAGAACCCGCAAGCCTCCAGTGTGGAGTCCAGCAAAGGAAGTAGAGCGAGCCATTTGGGGGATCCAGATGTTGGATCTCAGGAAAAACCTACACCTGTACAAGACAAGGACAGCGATACTGATGTGGAAGTGATGCCTGTGGGTCATGATAAATCCACAGCTCAAGACAGTGATACGGATACGGAGGATATGGCTGCACCTTTACTAAGGAAACCCCTAGAAGAGAAAGGCGCGCAGTCGACAATCCCAGTGAGATCTGAGGCAGGAGAAGAGCAGTTGGCCTCGTCTGCAGTGGGGGTTGGAGTGTCCCTCAAACCTCGTGAAGACAATGAAGATACAGATGCAGAGAGAGCGGAATCCTATTCTGCAGACGAGAGCAACACCGATGGTAAGGAGAAAGGAGAGAAGAGAGAGAGAGAGAAATTTCAAGTATTGTTGTCTCCCATCTTTCTATGGAGATTCCCAATCCTCCAGGTCATGGTTGTCCCAAAGATGCTTTTTCCAAAAGGCAACTGGACTTCCTTGTTTTTTTTTTTTTTTCCCTTGAAAACATTTCACTTCTCATCCAAGAAGCTTCTTCGGTTCTGGCAAGCCAGGGCAAAGCCAGGACAGTTCTGGCAAGCTGAAGAAGTTTCTTGGATGAGAAATGAAATGTTTTAAAGAAAAAACAAAACAATAAAGCCCAGTTGCCTTTTGGAAAAAGCATCTTTGGGACACCAGCTGGCTATTTTTTTTCATCCTAGTGTCGTGATTTCGTTAGGCAAGGTATATAAATTCCACTGCTCTGATGGTACAGTTGAGTCGAAATGGGACAACTTGCCACGGGACAATTTAACAATTCTATTTAATGACTTCAAATAAATTAAAAAAAATATTTTAATTTTTGCCATTCACATTTCATTCTGTCCCTCCTTTTGCACCCTTCTTTCCATGATTCTGTTCCACTATTTCTTTGATATTAGGGTATTATTAGACAAGTCCTGCAAGGAGCTTTTCCTGAGGCGAGTCGGCTGCGCAAGTTGGCCGCAGTGAGTTGGCCGTGGCGAGTTGTCATAGACCCCAGTTGAGTCGGGTACACGAAAGTATCTGAGATACTTTTCTAGCCTTGCATAGTCAGTAGAGCTATTGGCAAGAGTACATAAGGTCCAGTTGCATTGAACAGAGGCTTAAGAATACTCCGGTGTGCTTTAAAGGCTTCTGCAGCATGCATGGGCAGTGCAGCAGAGACACTGGGGGTTCAAGAGTGGAGCTGCGACAAAATATTTCAGAATAGAGCTGTCTGATCAGATTTGATTGAAATCACGTCTCAGGAAAGCTCAATTGTAATTAGTTAAATTATTATCAAGAAGGTGCTGTTTAATGGTCCTTTTTGCAGGAGAAGATAATAATAATAATAATAATAATAATAATGATGGTGATGATGATAATGATAATAATGATAATAATAATAATGTGTAACAGTGATACCCGTTGTCATGGGGGCACTGGGAATTATGTCCAAAAACTTTGCAAAACACATCAGGAAACTGCAGCTTCCTGCAATAACTCCAGCAATGCTACAAAAAACTGCCCTACTTGGAACATCTTACATTCTAAAGAGGTACCTGGTTGACACCTAGGATGCTGGTAGCAACCTGTGTCAACCATCAGCACCAGTCAATTTGAATGTTCAGTTGACTGAGGTTTATGTCTAATGAATAAAAGATAATACTAAAAGATAATACTAAAAGATAATATAATAATAATAATAATAATAATAATAATAATAATAATAATAATAATAATAATAATAATAATAATAATAATAATAATAATAATAATAAAGTTGGAAGGGACCTTGAAGGTCATCTAGTCCAACTCCTCAGGCAGGAAACCCTATACCATTTCAGGCAAATGGCTGTCCAGTCTCTTCTTAAAAACTTCCAGTGTTGGAGCATTCACAGCTTCTGGAGGCAGGTTGTTCCACTGGTTAGTTATTCTAACTGTCAGGAAGTTTCTCCTTAGTTCTAGGTTGCTTCTCTCCTTGGTTAGCTTCCATCCGTTGCTTGTTGTCCTGCCTTCAGGCGCTTTGGAGAATAGCTTGACGCCCTCTTCTTTGTGGCAGCCAATCATCTTTGTTGCAGATTTATTTCACAGAGGTTTGGCTGTCTACAGGTAACCCTCAACTTATCACCGGTTGCTTAGTGACCGTTCGAAGTTATGACAAAACTTCCCCTTTGGTTCTGGTTTCCACTAAAAACGACCCATTGCAAATAATGGGCTCACTTAATTACCGCTACATTTGCTTTACGACAACTGCGTTCACTTAACAATGGCTGCATTTGCTTAATAACCACCGCAAAAAAGATTGTAAAACCGGACATGGTCACATGTTGATCCACTTAATGACCAGCATGACTTAACAACCATAATTCTGGGCTCGCTTACTCCATCTGAAGTATTTAGAAAGGTAGATGTGCATGTTATAAAATAATTAACTTATTCTGGAGGTTTTTTTCCCCCAGGTTCCTTTTTATTAAGAATTATGAACGGTGTGATCATTTTATTTAATATCAAAGCCGATGCAGATTTTGAATTCATTGGGAGATGAATCAAACCAATTCATTTCTTCAGTAAACATCCGGATAACATATTTGCCCTGGTTGCAGTTCAGAGGTCTAAAAGCCTCTCTTTTTTTTCTGGGACACTATTCCATTCTCCCCCCCCCTCTCCCCCCATAGCAATAATAATTTCCATCCCATATTCAGACTTGATTGTGTGCTGGAGGAGCATGGTGGCTCAGAGGGGGAGCTCTCACCTCAGAATCAGGAGGCTGTGAGTTCAATCCTACGTAGTGGCAGATATTTCTCTCTCTGGGCTCAATGAGTTACTGTCTGCTGCAAACTCCATGTAGGCATCAGGAAGGGCATCCGGCCAATAAATGCTCAAGCTCTGTTCAGTCGTCCCAACTGCGCCTCTATGCAAGGGATTACAGGGTTGTTAAAAGACAAAAAATATTTAGTCTTCATTCTATGTAGTTTGTATCCCTTTCCAAACACTTCATCTTTTTTTAAAGTTACATAAGTAAAATATGTTCACATATTTATACGTAAGCATATCAGCACGTAATGATAGCAACACAATAATGCATTGTTGTTTGTTGTTGTTAGTTGCGAAGTCGTGTCCGACCCATCGCGACCCCATGGACAACGTTCCTCCAGGCCTTCCTGTCCTCTGCCATCTTCTGGAGTCCATTTAAGCTCACGCCTACTGCTTCAGTGACTCCATCCAGCCACCTCATTCTCTGTCGTCCCCTTCTTCTGTTGCCCTCAATCTTTCCCAGCATTAGGCTCTTCTCCAGTGAGTCCTTCCTTCTCATTAGGTGGCCAAAGTACTTGAGTTTCAACTTCAGGATCTGGCCTTCTAAGGAGCAGTCAGGATTGATCTCCTCTAGGACTGACTGGTTTGAACGCCTTGCAGTCCAAGGGACTCGCAGGAGTCTTCTCCAGCACCATATAATAATGCATTAGTAATTACAAATGTCACAATCTCTTGATGTTAAAAAAAAATAGTAAAAAATTATGTACAGTGGTACCTTGGGATTCATCACTAATTGATTCTAGGAAGCACGATGGGTACCAAGCAGATTTTTCCCATAAAGAATAATGTAGTGAGTCAGAAGGCAGCCGACACCGACAACCTCTGTCTTGCGCATCGAGTACCCAACAAACGATGAGTACCGGGACAAAATGTTTGTGTCAAAATGTGCTGAGCACCAAATTTGATGAGTTTCAAAGCAGTTGAGTGCCAAGGTTCTACTGTAACCTGAATTCACATTATACAATGAGTTCTTTTGTGATTTAAAATTAACTTTAAGCAGAAAAAAAGGAGGGGAAAATAATTTAAAACTTACATTGTGCATGAAACAACTTTTAGAAAGATATGGCCAGATAATTCCCTCTGTTGAACAGAGTCTCATTCAAAGGCTGGCAGGTTCTAGAGATATCTTTTAGAGACACTGCTGTTTTCTGGTACTGTCTAATATGTAGGAAATGCCGTTTGCGTTATTTATCCATCTTTACTCGGGACTAAGCTCAAGATGTACATAATATATTTCTTTCCACACTTTTCTCTTCTTTCAGATGAGGTTGATGTGTCCTTGCAGGCCACACAGTGTTACCTGCCAACTGAAACCACATCACCTAGACCTGAAAAGGCTGGAGGTATCACAGCTACAGGTAAGAAACATTGCTGAACTTCTGGATCATCTGGAAGAGAAGAGACCTAGTGGGATAAAAGCCAGGAAGTTTGGCTCCTGGGTTCAGTGGCAGAAGAAGTAATTAGGGCATGACAGACCAGGAGCTATAGGTTAAGGTCCTGTGCAGATTATGGGTTGCTTATGTAGGATTTGTGATCCCAAAGCAAAGCCTCATCTATTATCAGTGGAATAGCATGGACATTAATCATAGTGGTGATCCGTGGTTTTTGTGAACGTGCCTTCAATGACAAATAGAAGATTAAACAGGAGGCAGTTGACAGGGAGAGAAGTTTAAACATCTAGAAATGGGTTGAGGACGAGAGAAATGGGTCATTTGTTATGATGGCTTCAGGAAGCCCTCTGAATTTTTGATAGGCATGATGTCATGGTTCCGACAGATGAAACTCTTCAAAGAACTTCGAGGCATTGTTTACCTTAAAGAATCTTTATTTGAGAAGCATAGCATTGGCACTAACACAGTCGAAGCCAAAAATTGAATTCCCCTCCCCTGAGCACATAGTATCAAAGCACAATTCCCTCCTCCAATTAACAGTCATAAATCACATTCTCCAATTAGTTTGAAATGCAGGCTTTCCCTCCAGTTCTCCAACCCGCCAATTCTTATCATCTCTTATTTCACACACTAGGTCCAGTATTGTTATGTCTAGCTAAACTCTCATGTACATTCCTCCCCCCAGCATCATCTAACTCTAACTCTAACTCTAAAAGTAAAACATAAAAAGAAAATGGTTGCATCTCCAACTGTTGTCAAAGCAAAACATCCGATGTTAGCAGCGTTGACACATGAATTAATAGTGGAAAAGAGTTATTAGGCCCCTAGTTAAGGATTTCCTACAGACTTTGGGTCGGATAAGGAGGGAAGCTAGATGCCAGCCTAGCTCTGACCTTGCCTCCATCCATCAAGGCTCTATTCGTGTTCCTAAATGGTAGTTTGGAAACAATCATGAGTTACACTGATGATGTTACCTGTTTGGGTGGTGAAATGTCTGCAAGAAAACAACCAAACTCAGGGAGCACCAAGGACCCTTCAATCACTGGCATTTCTGGAATGTGTGGGGAGCATTTTGAATGGCAGTTGATAAATCATAGTTAGAACTGGAAGTTCAGTTAAAAAAGGATCAGTGACTCCTACATTCTTTATTTTAGCTTTCTTAAAACGGATGTGGGCTATTTCCTTCCTGTCTGTGATTCTGGAATACATCTAGTTGGCCGCACAATTCTAGATTAGATGGACCCGTATCCTGATCCTCCAGAACAATTCTTCCTTTGCCATGTCTTATTATAATAATGGATTTTTTACTTCTACTCTCTAAGTATCAGATTCCGATTACGCTCTAGAAGAGGAGCCCACTCAGGCATTTGACTTCAGTTCACCCTTTTTACCCGCCAAATGTCAACTCAGGAATGGTGAGTCTTTTTTCCAACAAGAGGAGATTTTTTCCAAGATGGAATTTGTTGTCCAGGGCTAACCCAGATGACAGGGTCAAAAGGGGGAATATACATTCTTTTAGATTGCACTACTTGTATTGAATTTGGTCCACGATCTATTTTTTAAAAATCTGTTTAATCTCTTTTGCACTTTGTTCTAAATCTCTCTCATTTGCTTATCTCCTTTTCATTGACTGTACCTGAAAATTCCTTAATAATTATTTAGGATCTGATCTCATTTTCTCAAGATCACGTTACAGGTAGTCCTCGATTTACGACCACAGCCGAGCCAAATTTTCTGTTGCTAAGAGAGACAGTTATTAAGTGAATTTTGCTCTATTTTATCACCTTTCTTGCCACAGTTGTTAGGTGAATCATTGCAGTTGTTAAATAGTAGCGGTTGCTAAGTGCATCTGGCTTCCCCGTTGACTTTTGCTTGTCAAAAGGTCGCCAAAGGGGATCACATGACCCCGGGACACTGCAACCGTCATAAATATGAGTCAGTTGCCAAGCATCTCAATTTGGATCACTTGAGTATGGGGATGCTACAATGTTGTAAGTGTGAAAAACGGTCATAAGTCAATTTTTTCGGTGCTGTTGTGTAACTTTGAACAGTCACTAGATGAGCTGTTGTAAGTTGAGGACTACCTATATTCTAAAGCAGAGGTCTCCAACCTTTTGGGCACCAGGGACCGTGGAAAGAGGTTTTTCCACAGATCGGAGGGGGCGTGGTTTTGTGTACTGCCTGCATCCCTCGGATGGGGCTTTGCTTCTTTGTGCGGCCCGGTTGCTGGCATGCCGCGGCCCGGTACTGGTCCATGGACCGGAGGTTGGGGACCCCTGTTCTAAAGGAGCTACATCTGACAGCCCTTTTGTAGAAAGGAATTGCCTCAGAGTGAGGGAGAAAATGTTTGTCTTTATAGCATATGGCAGTGGTGAGGTTAGTTCACACCCCATCCTCTGTTTAGAATACTCTCTTTAAAAAGGACTTTGCATAGTTGAACTTTTCTGAGTTTTCTTAGAAAGCAATCTGGGCAAAGAAGAAAAGGTTGGGTTGGCAGGGCTCCTTGGATTTTTCAGAAATATAATTAAGGGCATTTTGTGTCAGCAAATGTAGATTCTGTAAGTAAAGAACGGCATTTACTGTATTTAAAGCATTTAAAGTCTCGTTCCTCAATTAAGAAACTTCTGTCTGAGGTTCACATAGGTTGGTCTATGTTTCTGCTCATACAGGTAGTCTTTGACTTATGAATGTAATGAAATCTGGAATTTCCACTGTAAGTCATGATGGGCGTAAGTCAAAACACCACATGACCAGATCCAGTTTTTTGACTTTATATTTTGTCGTGGTCATTAATCCAAAGCCACAGTCATTAAATGAACATGGCGGTCATTAATACAAATTAATGTGTTCCTATGGGTGCTTTTTTGCGGAAACCAGCCAAAAAGGCTGAAACTGGCAAAAAATAAATAAATAAGTAGTAAATTGTGGTCATGTGATTGGAATACTGCAACTGGCTGTAAAGGTGAGCCAGTTACCGAGTGCCCGAAATGCAGTCATGTGACTGTGAGGGTATGTGCAGCTGTTGGAACTTGATTGTAATTAGGGTTTTTTGGGGGGGGTTTCCATCATAATGGCGAATGGTTGCTAAGCAAGGACTACCTGTATTTTTTAAAGATGTGACACAACAGGGTCGGCAAGGGTAAACGAAATTCAGAAACAATTCACCAATTCGGCATGTGTTAAATAATAATTCTTATAAAGGATCTCATCTCCCAACTTCCCTTGGGCAGAGTGCCCAATCGTGAGGGAAGCTGGGAATTGTAGTTTAGCAATAGCTTGGGAGGCCAGCTGTTGCTTATATCTGCATCAAGAATTGCCTTTAGATCCCAGTTTCCCGAAGCTCACACTTGATCTGCCTCTTGTCACTTGAGGTAGAGAGTGACTGGACAGCAGAACTGCCAAGGAGAAGGGAAGTGATAGCTTAGGACAGTGGTGGCGAACCTATGGCACGGGTGCCAGAGGCGGCACTCAGAGCCCTCTCTGTGGGCACATCTGCCATGCCCCAGAGATGGCAACCGTCCCTCTTCAACCAGCCACCTGCTAACTCGCCGAGTTCCCACGTGGCCGGATGCATCCTAGCACCCATGCGCTCGCTGGCCTCTGTGTGCGGGGGCCGATGGTGTCAGGCAGCAGCCGTCCTGGCCCCTGCCTCGCCTTGCCCTGTGACAATGGCACCCCCGCCCTATCCTGCCTTGCCTCGCCTCATCCTGCAGGACGAACCTCCTGCCTACTGCCCCACCTGCCAGAGACCCCCTGGATCTCCCCCAACCCTGCCCGGCCCCCACAGGTGTCCCCACGAGCAACATTGAGGTGATCACGCCCACCTTGGCCACACCCACCTAGTCTGCCATGACCACCACAGCCACGCCCACCCAGTGGGCCACGCCCCCCTGGCACCCGGCGATAAATAAGTGGGTTTTGGGTTGCAGTTGGCACTCGGTCTCTAAAAGGTTCGCCATCACTGGCTTAGGACCTTTTAAATTGTAGCTGGGCTACTTCTAATAGATGGGGAGGGGAGCGATTGCAACTTGGTATGATAAAACAGGAAGATCCTGGTAGAGCTTAAAAGGTTTCCTTCACCCGGTTCCCCTCTAAATAAATACATGGATTCTGGTCCTCCATCCTTTCAGCATGAATCGCTACCGGCCAATTTCCGGCCTTTTCCGCAAAAAACGCACATAGGAATACATTAATTTGTGTTAAACGACCGCCACGTTCGCTTAATGACTACGGCGTTGAGTTAAAAGAGCACTACAAAATAAAACTCGTAAAATCAGATCTGGTCATGTGGTGCTTTGACTTACGACCATCATGACTTACAGTGGAAATTCCAGATTCCATTACGTTGGGGATCAAGGCAATTGTTGGCCAGAACACCTGGGAGGACATTAGGTAGGGAAGGCCTGCTTAGCCCTGAGAACAAACGAAGACAATTATTCTCCACTCGTTGTCCTCCTAGTAACCAGCTTACCTTTGAAAGACAACAGTTCTGACCAAGAAGAAGATATGCTGGAAGCTACCCAGCCATATTGTCAGGAGCCCGAGCCCGAAGTCTTAGCAGAGCTTTGCGAGGCCTTGGCTGGCAAAAAGAAGCTGGACCCGGAACGGCTTGCCCAGAACCAACCCGAAGGGGAGAAATGTTTTGAGCAGGTGCCTCAACCTGATTTCCCGGCTTCAACTTCTCTGGGAGAAGAGACCACCCCCAGTTTTCCAGGAGACAGCCCTCTGCCTCAGGCTATGGAGTTGCCCCCTCCGCAGTCCTCCTTGCAGACAGCAGGGGGCGCCTCTGAAGAGGAAACCCAGCCTCTCTGCTCTCTGCAAATTCCCCTTGTGGCCAGCCAGCGCTCCTTGACTCCACAGGAAGAGAAGAGGGTGGAGGTCCCAGAAGGTGGAAGCCCTTCAGAGGCGACGCTCAGACAGAGTGAGGCAAGTGAGTGGCAAGCGCATGAAAAATGGTTTTAGGGGGAATGAATGGATTATGGTTCTGTGATGGGCGTTGCCGAAATGCATCGTGGGGGCACCTTTGATGAGCCTGTTTGATTTTCTTTTTCTTTTTCTTACAAATATAATGTTTCATAGTTCAGCTCTGAGTAAGAGGTGAAGAGGCTTCCAACAACCAGAGCAGTGTTTCTCGACCTTGACAACGTGGTGAAGGTGGGTGGACTTCAACTCCCAGAATTCCCCTGGTTCCTGGAATTCTGGGAATTGAAGTCCACACCTCTTCAATTTGCCAAGTTCAAGAAACACTTGAGCCAGAGGCTGCAATTTACATTTAGGGGCTGTGTTGCAGATGGCAAAGGCTCCAAATTATGTAATTTATGGAAATTTATTTATTTATTTTCAATTTCTATGGCTGCCCAACTCAGCCAAGTGATTTTGGGCGGCTTACGAGTCTTAAAATTTTAAAACAATTTCAAAAGCATTAAAACAATAAAAACATCCACAAAATAAATACATGCAAACATAAACATCACCCCGTGATGATTAATCTGCTAATAGTGAAGCCGAGCAATGGGGCCCTTCATACATTTTGCGTCCCAGGCCTGGGTACATAGCCAAGTATCCAAAATCCTGGATTTGTTTTCTTTTGCTCAGAACTGGGGAGGTTTTATCTCTGTTCTATTTGTGTTTTTAAAACACTATTGGGTGGACTTTAGAGCTTTTGCAGCCCTAGATTTGGAAACTATTCATCTTTGCTCTCAATCAAGTGCAGATATTTTTAAACTGGAGGGTCGTATTCCTCTTCCAGGCCTGGCGTTCCTTTCTGTCTTCTCCACATGTAGAGAGTTCTCTTTGGCTTCTCTTATTCTCCCAGTTCTTGAGATGCTGTTGCAAAAAGGGTCTTCTCTTCCTGCTTTAGCACAGCTTCATCCCCTCCTTGGGCAGAGAAAGTCTTGAAGCTTTCGTTTTCCAGCATAAATCCAAAATATTCCACGGGTCCGCTGGAACTGGTCTTTAGCTTCACTCCAGCAGTGCTTGTGATTCCTTTCGAGATGAGTCATAGGCATCCTGTGGGCCACATGCAATCCAGATTGAGGGCTGCATGGGAAACATCACCTAGAACAGAGGTCCTCAACCGTGGCAACTTAGACTTGTGGACTTCAACTCCCAGAATTCAAAGCTGGCTGAGGACTTCTGGGAGTTGAAGTCCACAAGTCTTAAAGTCGCCAAGATTGAGGACTCCTGACCTAGAATCCATATTGGGATGTGTGTGTGTGTCTAACAGGCTCAAATTGATACCTCCAAGATACCTCCAAGAAGTTGTAGGTCAGAGTTAGAAGACAGGAATATGACCCTCAGTCCTGCATGCTCCAGGCTGCTCTTTTCATGAGTTGTGTACAAGTGATTCTCGACTTAATGACCATCATTGAGGCTGGCAATCACGGTCATGAATCATGATAAATCGGGTTGTCATGTGACTGGCCCCGATTTTATGACTTTTTTTTTTTTTTGCAGCAGTCAATAAGCAAAGGCCACAGTGGTAAAGCGAATGCCACTTTTGTTAAGTGAGGGCTCTGGTCACGAATACATTGTTTGCTACGGGATGAAAACTGGGGAAAAAATATTGTAAATACAGGCCAGTTGGTGGGCGCTCAAAATGGAGTCATGTGACTGGAGGGGGGGGGACACAGTAACTTCAGCACAATATCGTAAGTAGCTTTTGGAGGGTCCGTTGTAGCTTTGAATGGTTGCTAAGCAACCAGTCATGTCAATTATATAGCCAAAAACTCTGGGAGGAAGCCAGGGTTATAATGTATTGGTGTGGTATATAGATAGAGTTTAGGTATGGGAAATGGGTCTGTATTTTAGTAAGTCCGTATCTCTGCTCTGCCCCCTGGTGGCAAAAAATTGAAACGATGTTTTTCAATCCAGGCTGTTTCCTTCTTTGACTTTTTCTAGCTCCTCTGGATGACCAGGTGGAAGAGAAATCGGAATTAGTAAGAGAAACAAGGAATCCTAAGAAGGTAAGCATCAGATTCGTCTTTATTTAACATCCTGTCTTATTTTTACAAATACATCTCTCCTCCCTGGTACAGCTGACAAAAGCGAGGAGAACCCGTGGCCTAGAGGTTAATACAGCTGCCTAACGTGCAAGCAGCCTGGGTTCGAATCTCAGAAGGGTATGGCTAGCTGATGAGAGCTAAATAGCGCGAAATAGCTATATTAGTCTCCCTTTAATTCTTTGTCAGCAAAAATCTAAATTTAACACAGAAATATGTATATATATATATATTATTATATGCCTTAAGTGTTTTCCAAATTTAACACACACACACACACACACACACACACACATATATAAGTGTTTTTTTTTTATGATGCACCCGGTCGGCCCAAATATGGGAAGAAGAAATCTCGAAATAGCTATATCAGCTTCCCCTTAACTCTTTGATAGCAATCCAAATTTAACACACACACACATACACATAATAGTTATTATTACATAAATATATATAAAACATATTTATATATATATCAGCAAGTATTGCGGGCCCAATTGGCAAAAGAAAGCTGAGGACCGTATTGGTTGGAAACACGCAGAAGAGGCCTTCATCCTACAGTGGATAGACATTTGCTAAAACGATGATTATGATTATAATTATATAAATATTATAAATAATTATAAATGAGTTATTTTATGAATGCCTCAAGCTAGTGAACATACCTAATATTCCTCCCTTCTCCACTTTTCCCCACAACAACAATAACAACCTTGTGAGGTGGGTTGGACTGAGGGTGGCTGGCATTCTTCATGAATCAAGGACTGATTTGGTGAAGTTACCCTTCACGTTTCTCTTGTCTCATGGGGTAGAACAAGATAATTGTGATTTGTAAACTCTGGTTTGATATGAGAACTCAACAAATTGTGGTTTGTTCAACCCCACCCACCTGGTTAACCTAACCATGGTTTGGCATGACGCCTGAGTTCCATATGATACCTCTAGGTGTCGGTGCCAGCCCAGGAGGATCCGGCGTCAACAACGCCCCCTGCCCGTGAGCTGCGGCGCAGTCTGCGATCTTCAACCACTTCCGCTTCACCCACCCCTGTCCCAGAAAGACGAAGCCTCCGCCAACACGGATCTGGGGCCGTCGTTGCATCCAGCAAACCGGCTGCCCCAGAGAGCAGGTGTAGGGGGCTGCGGCAGCTCAGCAAAGCAAGTCAACGAAAGAGGGAAGTGAAGGAGAGGCCAGAACAGCCTGGAGAAGTGGGGCCCAGGAAGAAGGCCAGGAATGGGGACCTGACCGCTGCTCCTGTCCCTCAAGCTCGAACGAGGAGCTCCCAGAGGGAATCCAGGGCTGCCAGCAAGGTTACAGAAGTAGCAGCCACCGTCTCTGTTAGCCCTGGGGCCAGGGAGCCCACAAAACGGGCCAGGAGGGGTCTTGCTCCCGGCCCTGGGCCAGAAGAGCAGCCGGAGCGTCCAAGGACTCGGGCCAGCAAGCTGTCCAGCAGCAGCAGCAGCACTTCCATGAGCACCCCAAGCCCAAAGGATTCTGGGAAAAGTGCCAAGCCTGGTCAGGTGGGTATCCAGCAGAGGAAGGAGAAGCTGCCTCGCCCAAAGAAAGCTTCCCCCCCCCTTTCAGGGCAACGGACCCTTAATTGAATCATTAGAAGGACCACGTCCCCCTCTAGATCTCGTACATCTATAGCTGCTTAGACTGGTGGATGGGGCTTTTCTTCCACACATCCCTTTCTGGTTGAAACCCGGCCCTTGACAGCCACAGGTGTCGTAAGCGGCCTTAGGCAGACCTAGCGGGGGTCATGCTTATCAATCATCTTAAATGGGAGGGTCTCCAAAGTTCCATGAACCAATGGGGAGCATCCGTCCCCAAACTGCTGCCTTCTCTGATATGTTGTGGCTGCAGCTCCCACAATTCCTTGCCATGCACCCTTTTGATCACTTAGTACAGATAAGTCCTCGACTTACGACCACAATTGAGCTCAAAATTTCTGTTGCTGAGCGAGACAGTTAAGTGAACTTTGCCCCGTTTTTTATGACCTTTCTTGCTACAGTTGTTAAGTGAATCGCTGTAGTTGTTAAATTAGTAAGTGGGTTGTTAAGTGAATCCGGCTTCCCCCATTGACTTTGCTTGTCAGGAGGTCGCAAAAGGGGGTCACCTCACCCCAGGGCGACTGCAACTGTCATAAATAGGAGTCAGTGGCCAAGCGTTTGAACTTTGGTCAGGTGACCATGGGGACGCGGTAACGGTTGTGTGAAAAATGGCCGTAAGTCACTTTTTTCAGTGCCATTGTAACTTCGAACAGTCAGTAAATGAACTGTTGTAAGTCGAGGACTGCCTGTACACAGCTGCATAAGCCGAGGCTTGAAGATCGGCAAGCTGGCAAGTCTACGTTAAAGTATCTGTTGGTAAAAAGGTTTCTAGAAAAAACCTGGCTAGTCTTGGTGCTCTGAAGCCAACAAACCTGGGGCTTTGTGGAGCGGGGCCACCTGTCCCTGGACGGTGTGACTCTCGGGCGTTGTGGGTGGTCTGTGGGCAGGGGGCTCCCATCCAGGAGGTGAGTGGTGTGCTTGGGCTTTGTGAGCCTGAGGTGGCAGTGCTCTTTCAGCAAGTCTTCTTAGAACCGGGGACTGATCCGCTTTTCCCCGTCTTCTCCAGGAACCAATACTGTCCACTCCGTCTTCAGGAAGGAAGTTGCGGCATCACAGCCCGGAAGACAGAGCGACAAGTCAAAAGGCCTCATCTGGCAGTCGCGTCCGGCGCTCCACTGGACCTGGCAGCCCCGCCCCCAAGGTATGGCGGGTGCGTATTATAGAATAGCAGGGGAGGGGGTTGGGCCCGGACGAGGGAAGGTGGGCACTTGAGTGGCATCGTGAACATGAACGTTTATTGAATCTCCTCCATCTTCTCCTTTCAGGTGCTGTTCACGGGTGTGATTGATGAGGAGGGAGAGCGTGTAGTGGCCGAATTGGGGGGTTCTCTAGCAGAATCTGTCTTTGATTGCACTCACCTTGTGACGGACCGCGTACGTCGCACGGTCAAGTTCTTGTGCGCCCTGGCCCGAGGAATCCCCATTGTGACCCTCGACTGGCTGGAGAAGGTAATCCATTTTCCTGATACCCGGAATTATGGACGTATGTCATGCCAGTCGTTAATAGCAAGAGCGCATAGAGTCATATGCCGCTTCACAGTGCTTTGCAGCCCTCTCTAAGCAGTTTACGGAGTCAGCACATTGCCTCCCCCAACAATCTGGGTCCTCAATTTATCGACCTCGGAAGGATGAAAAGCCGAGTCAACCTTAAGCTGGTCAGGATCGAACTGCTGGCAGTGGGCAGAGTCAACCTGCGCTACTGCATTCCAACCACTGTGCCACCAGGGCTGCCCCACCCATCTGTGCACAGTTTCACGACCTTTTTTGTGATGGTTGTTAAGCAAATGTGGCAGTCATCAAGCAAGCACACTGAGGTTGTTAAGTGAATCCCTTGTCTGCAATGGTTTTGGGGTTTTTTACTGGAAATTGGAAGCAAACTCTGGTTTCCAGCAAAAACATTGTAAATTATGGTTTTGTGACTGAGCAATGTTGAAAAGGGCTGAAACACAAGTTGGTTGCTGAATGCCCAAAATACAGTCATGTGGCTGCAGCGTGGAACAGCTGTTGGAGCTTTGAATCTGGGTCATAAGTAGCCCTGGGGAGGTCTGTCGTAAACTTCAACCAGTCACTAAATGACTGGTTGTAAGCTGAGGTCTACCAGTACAGGTAGTCCTCGACTTACCTCAATTGAACCGAAAACCTCTGCTGCTAAGTGAGACATTTGTTAAGCGAGTTTTGCCCCAGGTCTTGACCTTTCTTGCCACTGTTATAAGTGAATCCCTGGAGCTATTAAAGTTCGTAACCTGGTTGTTAAGTGAATCTGGCTTCCCCATTGACTTTGCTTGTCAGAAGGTTGCAAAAAGGGATTGCGTGACCCTAGGACACTGCAACCGTCATAAATATGAGTCAGTTGCCAAGCGTCTGAATTTTGATCATGTGACCATGGGGACGCAGCTACAGTCCTAAGCGTGAAAAATGGTAGTCACTTTTTTTCAGTGGTGTTGTAACAGTCACTAAATGAACTGTTGTAAAGTCGAGGACTACCTGTACTTTTCCACTGTTTTCAAGCCAGAGGTCATGGTTCCGACAGATGAAACTCTTCAAAGAACTTCAAGGCATTGTTTACCTTAAAGAATCTTTATTCGAGAAACATAACATCGGCACTAGCATAATCGAAGCCAAAAACTGAATTCCCCTCCCCTGAGCACATAGTATCAAAGCACAATTCCCTCCTTCAATTAACAGTCATAAATCACATTCCCCAATTAGCTTGAAGCGTGGGCCAGTTCTTCAGCCTGTCAATTCCTTATCAGCTCTGGTTACAATAACCTTGTTTCTCATGCTAGGTCTAGTGTTGTTATGTCTAGCTGAACTCTCGTTCACATCCCCCCCCTCCCAGCATCATCTAACTCTAAAAGCAAAAGGTAAAAGGTGGCTACATCTCCATTTGTTGTCAATGCAGAAGCATCCGATGTTAGCAGCGTTGACACCAGATTGATGCAGTCCAAACCCCAGCTTAATGCCCTGCAAGGTGCCTGCTGGTAGATTTTTGTGAGAAATAAATTGAATCAAGGACTGGTGTCTCCAAGTCCATTGCGCTTCACTCCCAGGGAGATTTCACGCTGCTGCTCTGCATGTTTTATTGCTCTGACTCTGTTTCTGCCGGTTCAGCTTCTGCCGGGACCAAATGAATTCTTTTCACACCTCTGCACCAACATGTTATTTTTCCCAATGCAGGTAGTCCTCGACTTAACGATGCCGATTTAACCTAAAATTTCTGTTCTTAAGCAAAACAGTCGTTCAGTGAATTTCGTCCCCAGTTCTTGCCAGAATCGAATCACTGCAGTTGTTAAGTTAGTAACCCGGTTGTTAAGTGAATCTGGCTTTCCCATTGACTTTGCTTGTCGGAAGGTCGCAAAAGGAGATCACGTGACCCTGGGACACTGCAACTGTCGTAAATATGAACCAGTTGCTATATATTTGTGCTATTTGAGATTAGTCAGAACAGTGACTCATGCAGGAGCGCCAGGAGCTCCCTTGTCTGAAGATGAGACATCCTATCTTTTCTGAGTTGCTGAGTGGAATTTGCTTTGTGAACATCCCTAAATGGGAAGGGATAGCTCAGTGAAAGTCTGCAAGCTTTGCATCCAGCTACTTCCATTTAAACATCCTCCAATGGAGAACAACCTGGGACTGCCACTGATTTGAGAAAGGAACCGCTGATTAAGGCAGTGCCGTGTCTGGGATTCAGTTGGGGAGAGGTCCGTTGGAATGCACGGGAGTGCAAATTCAGCATCCGTTGGCAACTCCTTAGAATTGCGTCTGTGTACAAATGCAGCATCCGTTGGCAATTCCTTAAAACTACAGGCAGTCCTTGACTTACAACAATTCATTTAGTGACCGTTCAAAAGTTACAACGGCACTGAAAGAAAGGAAGTTCTGACTGTCTTTCACACTTATGACCGTGGCAGCATCCCCATGGTCAGGCGATCAAAATCCAGAAGCTTGTCAACTGACTTGGTATTTATGACGAAGGTATTTATGTGATCCCCTTTTGCGACCTTCTGACAAGTAAAGTCAACGGGGAAGACCAACTCGCTTAACAACCGGGTTATTAACAACTGCAGTGATTCCTTTAACATCCCTGGCAAGGAAGGTCATAAAATGGGGCAAAATTCACTTAATAACTGTCTCACTTAGCAAGAGAAATACGGGGCTCAATTGTAGTCCTAAGTCGAGGACTATCTGTATACTTCATGCGCGCCAGGCCCATGCAGCTGCTGAAGGGCGATGTGCTGGAAAAATCATGAGCCTATACAGAGGTGCAGCTGCTTTAATGAGCCTCCCAAGCATTATAGTCTGAAGTGCCTCTTCCGCAGCCCTCCAGTTTATAGCATTTTGTAAATGGTTTGAATCATGGCTCCAGGAATGATGTGACCCTGCATCCAGGGAGGAAAGGAAAAAGTTCCTCTATGTCAGGAGTCTCCAACCTTTGCCACTTTACGACTTGTGGACTTCAACTCCCAGAATTCCTCAGCCAGCATGGCTGGCTGAGGAATTCTGGGAGTTGAAGTCCACAAGTCGTAAAGTGGCAAAGGTTGGAGACCCCTGCTCTATGTGGTTGATCTTCCTTTTATTCATGCTTCCACAGAGCAGACGGAATGCTTTTTTCCTGGCACCAAACAGCTTCCTTGTTCGGGACCCTGAGCAGGAGAAGAACTTGCGGTTCAGCCTCTCCACCTCGCTGCAGAAAGTACAGCAGAAAGGAGCCCTGTTCCAGGTGAGCCCATCATTTGTGGGCTGAGCCCAGGCGGTTCTCCAAGAATCCAGTACCCAGACTGCCATGATGGGAGAGGTACCCTCCCCTCACTTAAAACTTTCCCGGGTGCTGAAAAGCTCCAGATGCAAATAATAATAATAATAATAATAATAATAATAATAATGATGATGATGATGGTGATGAAGAAGAAGAAAGAAGAAAGAAGAAGAAGAAGAAGAAACAAACAGAAACGTGTAACAGTGATACCCATTGTCATCGGGACACTGGGAAAATCCAAAAATATTTCAAGAAACTGCAGCTTCTTGCAATAACTCCAGCAATGCTACAAAAAACTGCGCTACTCGGAACATCTTACATTTTAAGGAGGTACCTGGTTGATACCTAGGATGCTGGCAGCAACCCGTGTCAACCAACAGCACTAGTCAATTTGAATGTTCAGTTGACTGAGGTTCACGTCTAATTAATAATAATAATAATAATAATGTAATCCCAGTTTGAATGTATGATTTGTGAACTTCAACGCCCAGAATTCCTGAGCCAGCCATGCTGGGTCAGGAATTCTGGGAGTTGACGTTCACAAGTCATAAAGGGGTCATTGCTCCCCAATCTCTGTTCTAAACCAATTTCTCCCCAGTCTAGTGGTCTCCAGGCCTGTGAAACAACAGCTCCATAATCACAAGTCCCCACACACCTGTGAACCGTGTATTTGGGGATTGCGGTGAATGTGATTTGAGTTGCAACACACCTACTATAAAGGGAAGGGGGACCGGGTTGGGTGAAAGCTGCAAATTTGGCTTTAGGTCCATCAGCAGCCAACCTGCTATGGTATGATGTTCCTTTCCTTTTTTTTGCCCACATTCCTGGCAAACATAGGTAGTGCATGATTTGAGACTGGAATTACAGTTGTAAGTCGTTGTGGTCGTTAAGTGGCTCATACATGACTGTGCCTTATTGTATATTGTGGCAGTTGTTAAACAAATGCCAGTGCCATTGAGCAAATATGGTTGTTGAGCCAAGGCAGTGATCATTAAGCAAATCCAATTTATACGACATGTGTTTTTTGCTGGAAACCAGCAAAAAAAAAAAGGCAAAAATTGTGGTCATATGTAAGTTGCTGCAAATGGCTATGTGAGCTGGTTGCCCAGGCACCCAAAATGTGATTGCATGATCACCAGAGAGGGGGGTGACCATCAGAACTTCCAAAATTGGGTCATAAGTACCTTTGGGGAGATGGGTCTCTCATAACTTCAAATGGTTGCTATGTAACTGGTCGTTAAGTGAGGACTACTTGTAGTAGTACTCTAGAGTTTCTTTCTTTCCAGGGCTACGAAATCCACGTCACTCCTAATGTGAAGCCAGAACCAGAGTACATGAAGGACATCGTTAAATGCAGTGGTGGGACTTTATTACCAAGAATGCCTCGAGCCTTTAAGGTGAGTGGGAGGCGTTATTTTGTTGGGGTTGTTTTGTTGTTGTTTATTACTACACCGAGTTATAAGTTGGGCTGAGAGAGGGTGGCTGGCCCAGACTTCAGCAGGGAACTTCCATGGCTGAGGAGGTCTACAACATGGGTCTCCCTACTCCTGGTCCAACACCTTCAACATTACTCTGGTTGACTAATTACAGGTAATCCTCGACTTACGCTCACAATCGAACCCAATATTTCCGTTGTTAAGCGAGTTTTGCCCCACTTTACGACCTTTCTTGCCACAGTTGTTAAGTGAATCGTTGCAGTTCAGTTAGTAACACGGTTGTTAAGTGAATTTGGCTTCCCCAGCTGACTTTGCTTATTAGGTGGTGGCAAAAGGGACCGCATGACCCCAGGAGATGGCAGCTGTTATAAATATGAGGCAGTTGCCAATTATTTTAATTCTGATCCCATGACCACGGAGATGCTCCAACAGTCTTGTGTGAAAAAAAGTCATAGGTCACTTTTTTCATTGCCATGGTACAATACAATAACAGAGTTGGAAGGGACCTTAGAGGTCTTCTAGTCCAACCCCCTGCTCGGGCAGGAAACTCTATACCATTTCAGACAAATGGTTGTCTAATCTCTTCTTAAAAACTCCAGTGATGGAACACCTGCAACTTCTGGAGGCAGGTTGTTCCACTGATTAATTGTTCTAACTGTCAGGAAGTTTCTCCTTAGTTCTAGGTTGCTTCTCTCCTTGATTACTTTCCATCCATTGCTTCTTGTCCTACCCTTCAGGTACTTTGGAGAATAGCTTGACTCCCTCTTCTTTGTGGCAGTCCCTGAGATATTGGAACACTGCTATCGTGTCCAATTCCTGCAATGGTTCTTCGTATGTTTTAGCCTCCAGTCCCCTAATCATCTTTGTTGTACTCTTTCTAGAGTCTCAACATCTTTTTTACATCGTGGTGACTTTGAACAGTCACTAAATGAACTGTTGTAAGTCGAGGACTAGCTACATACTGGTTTTCCAGCAGGCAGGCAAATTGAAGTGTATTGGGGCCATGCAAGAAATGTGACTCAACTCTTCGACTGGGAAAGAGGACGATCTGACCTTTTTGTACCTTGTTTCAGGAGAAACGTATTGTGGTGTCCTGCCCTGAGGACTTGTCGCGCTGCAAACCAGCTCAGGAGGCAGGAGTTCCCATCACCAACGCGGAGTTCATCCTGACGGGTATTCTGCAGCAGGCGGTGGACTTGCAGGCTCACCGCCTGGATGTCCGTGTGGGTCTCTCTCCAGCTTCCAGCCCCCTTGTTCCCTCTACCAGGACCAGCAGGAGGCGGGCAGCCACACGGACGGCCCCTGCTCCACCCAGCACAGCCAAGAGACGACGCTGATCCCCCAAGGGCAGCACTGCCTTAAAATTGTACATATGGGATTTTGTTTTTTATATACTGCTGCCAATAAACGGGGTGTGAAAAGACTGATGATTTTGGAATGGGGTCTTAGCACTTGGACTTGGCGATGAATGGGGGAGAGGGGGAAAAAAAAACCTTTTCTAAATCAGGAGTGGTTTAATACAGAGGTCCCCAGGGAGAGGTTTTTCTACGAATCGGAGGGTGCATGGCTTTGTGTGCTGCCTGCATCCTGTGGATGGGGCTTTGCTTGTTTGTGCGGACCGGTTGCTGGCATCTACGGACCGGTATTGGTCCACGGACTGGGGGTTGGGGACCCCCGGTTTAATATTTTTAGAAATTTAGATTTAAACCAGAGGCATTCAACCCTGGTAGCTTTAAGATCCGTGAACTTCAACTCCCAGGATTCTCAAGCCAGCCATGTTGGCTGGGGAATTCTGGGAGTTGAAGTCCACAGGTCTTAAAATTACCAAGGTTGGACATCCCTGATTTAAATGGTTTAATTAGTTTTAGAAATTTGCATTTAATGGGCTTATGAAGAATTTAGGCATCAGCGCCTTCTGATATAGCAACCAAAAGGTAGTCCTCATGGCAGGTATTTCTATGTGGTTTTACTGTTAGGGTGACTCACTGGAATCGCAATGATGCCAAAATAAACAAATGTGCCCTTAAAATGGGCAGTTTACAGTCAGTTTGAAAGCTGCTCCAGCTTTGAAGCAGCCTGTCAAAGACTGAATTCCCCAAAATGGGCAGAATTGGGGAGCAATGCCTGAAAAAGAGCATAGAACAGTGGTGGCGAACCTATGGCACGGGTGCCAGAGGCGGCACTCAGAGCCCTCTCTGTGGGCACGCCTGCCATGCCCCAGAGATGGCAACCATCCCTCTTCAATCAGCCACCCGCTAACTCGCCGAGGTCCCACATGGCCGGATGCATCCCAGCACCCATGCACTCGCTGGCCTCTGTGTGCGGGGGCCGATGGTGTCAGGCAGCGGCCGCCCTGGCCCCTGCCTCGCCTTGCCCTGTGACAATGGCACCCCCGCCGTATCCCGCCTTGCCTCACCTCATCCTGCAGGATGAACCTCCTGCCTACCGCCCCACCTGCCAGAGACCCCCTGGATCTCCCCCAACCCTGCCCGGCCCCCACAGGTGTCCCCACGAGCAACATCGAGGTGATCACGCCTACCTTGACCACACTCACCTAGTCTGCCATGATCACAGCCACGCCCACCTGGCACCCAGCGATAAATAAGTGGGTTTTGGGTTGCAGTTTGGGCACTCGGTCTCTAAAAGGTTCGCCATCACTGGCATAGAAGTTAAAAAAAAAAAAAGCATTATTTATATTTTTTTAAAAAAATAAAATAGGAATTGAGGTAAAAGGTAAAGATTTCCCTGTGAGTTGTATCCAATTCTAGGGCATGGTACTCATCTGTTTCTTGGGCGAGAGAGCCAGTTTTCTGAAGACAATTTCTGTGGTGATGTGGCCAGCATGGCTATACACCAAAGGCACACAGAACACTGACCTTCCCGCCAAAGTGGTACCTATTAATCAACTCACATTTGCATGCTTTCAAACTGTTAGGTGGGCAGGAGCAAGGAATGGGAGTTCAGCCCATTGCACGGACCCGGGCTGTCAGCTCTTCAGCTGGCAAGCTCGGGGTCTTTAACCGCTGAGCCATCAGGGCCCTTTTTAAGGATTGAGGAGGCATCCTCAAAATTCTGCTAGGCCGCATTCAGCCTGCCTGCTGTGGTTTTTGCATTTGCCCCCGATTTTGGGGCCAAATTAGAGAAAATGGTGTTTACCTGATTAGTGAATTGTGTGAAATTTCATAGAAAACAAGAGTTGGGTTTCCCCTTCATTTATGTGCTGTATGCCTGAGGGGGTCAGAAAACAGTTTCATGGAGAAAACTTTCAGTACAAAAAGCCTTTGGTGTGAATAGGGAGCAGATGTGGATCAGGAAGGTAACAGAAAACAAAGCCCACTGATTTGTACCAAGCTCCACAATTAGATCAGCCTAAATGCACAGAGGTAGTCCTTGGCTTACAACCATTTGTTTAGTGACTGTTCGAACAGCAGTGAAAAAAGTTACTTATGACCGTTTTTCACTTATGACAATTGCAGCATCCCCATGGTCATGTGATCAAAATCACATGGTTAGCAGCAGGCTCATATTTATGATGGGAGCATCATCACTTTTTGTGACCTTCTGACCAGTAAAGTCAATGGGAAAGCAAGATTCACTTAACCATGTTACTAACTTAACAACTGCACTGATTCATTTAACAATTGTGGCAAGAAAGTTCGTAAACTGGTGCAAACTCAACTAAACAGAAATTTTGGGCTCCATTGTGATCGTAAGTTGATGACTACTTGTACTCTTAAAAAAAACCAAACCATGGACCGAATCACTTATTTCTTTGGATCTAACTGAGATAATCACTAGATTAAACCTCAGCTTCTAACACGACCTTGCTTTGTTCAGGGCTGAGCCTTTTTTACTGATCTCTAGCGAATCGGCAAGAATGTCTGACACCAACTGTTAAATTGCAGCAAGGACATGAACTTTCCTCGCCCCAAATTTTATTTCTGAAGCTGAAGTATTCTATGCCATCCGGAGGGGTGTGTGTGTGTGCATTTGTGAGCTACAGCATTGGTTGTTTGGTGTAGAAAAAAACGCCTGCACTCAAAATTCTTTAAATCTACCATTTTGACTTCTTACCTCAGGCTTCAGTTGAGTGAATTTCATTTTCTGCCTTTCCAAGCCCTTAATACTGTAGATGCTTCACTCAAGTTTATGTGATTGGGAGGTGTGTGTGTAGGGTCTTAAGGATGGAGTACTCAACAACATGCAAAGCCAATTCTTGCTGCTTCTCCCATCAAGATGCATTGAGGAAAACCCTTGGATTTTTCTGTATAGCAGAACAATGGCCCCTTTATGACTTGTGGACTTCAACTCCCAGAATTCCTGAGCCAGCATGGAGCTGAAGTCCACAAGTCATAAAGGGGCCATCATTCCACACCCTTGCTCTATAGCCTCAGCTGGATCTGGACCATATTTAAAACACTTATTTATATCCAGCCTTTATTATTTTTACAAATGGTTCATATTAAATCTGGTTTCTTGCTCCACATTCAATAGGGTCCCATTTGTTCTGTGGTTGTGGGGGAGCTAGCCTGAGATAAACAGGCAAGCATACTGTCATGGTTCCAATAGATGAGACCAATCAAAACAGAACTCTGAGGCTTGAAGTTTCCTTTAAGAACATGTTTATTGGCTACAAAGTATCGGCGCTGTCAAAAGTGAAACCAAGACTAAAGCTCCCTCCAAAAAGTTACAGTATACAAAGTTAAACTTCCCACCCCATTGCTATGCAATCAATTACATTTCCCAATAGATTAGTTTGGCAGGCTTTCTAACTGAAAGCTCGGCCTCCCAGTCTAACAAACAGAAATGACCTTGGTTCCCATGGGACAGAATTGTTTAAGCTAGTAGAAAAATTCCACCATTCCCCCTCCCATTCTGTTGGCAACCGAAAACGAGCCAAATGGCTTCTTCATTCAGGTTCGTTGCAGAGTTGACACATACTTTGTAATTCCAAAATGGCGCTGGGTTGGAATGCATGAAAACTAAATCAAGCAGAACCTGTCAACCTGAAATTCAGTTCCTGTGTGAATTGTGTAAAATACTCTTGTCTGTCTCAGGAAACTGAAGTGTGAAGTGTGGAGATATGCCATAGCTATTTTCCTGTTTAGCTGTCAAGACAATGGATAATTTGAAGTGCTCTGAATGCCCCCAAACTGCTTAGAAACTCCCAAGTTGTAGTATCTAATAATCAGAGCTGCTGACTTAACAGTGGCCAGCAAAATTGGTTTCCATCTGCCAATCGACCAAAGAATTATGTATCAAAGAAAGTGGCTTCTTCTAATTAAAAAGTAAGTATACCTGTTTAATATTCAAATTGTGTAAGGTATACTTACAGAATCTGGCAAAATCTGAGCAAACAGCAGGTTGGCAGGTGTATGGAGTCTTTTGTGGTTTATTTTAGTCTCTAAATCAGTGTTTCTAAAATGTTCTGCCATTGTGGACTTCTAATCTAAATCATAATTTGGAAAATGTAAGGGCCATCCTAGTAAAAGAAGAATGTGAAACATCTGGATTTTTGTTCCCCAATTCTTTCATCTGCCACGGACATAGGATGGTCTATGTTCTATGTAACAAATAACATGTTCCTTCTGGATATTTGTATGTGCTTGAAATATCATTGACTTTCTTCCTGGTTTTCCTTACACGCCTTTGACTGAGTAGACAGTAGGAAACAATTTTTAAACTACAAAGAATCACCAAGAACGTGTTGAAGGATAATTTATCTTTTAGTGTAATTCAGTCACCCTCAAGAAAAACAGAAACTGCTGGGGAAAAAAGACACATAGCTTCATGAAACTGATTTATGAAAGAACTTACTGTGGAACTATCTTTCAATCAATCCTTTAAAAAAAGAGGCAAGTTAAAAAAAAACAACAGCCGTTGTTCTATTGCTCTCAACATGAAGCAATGTGGAAGGCTTGTGAAGTCTTCAAGAAGGGATCGGACCATTTTAATTAAAAACAAGCAGACCTAAATCCATTTTAATCTAACAGGGATCGTTACATGCTCTACAGGACATGTAGGACTGGAGATCTACAAATAGCAAAGAAAGTTGTCTATTTTGTGCAACGTCACCAGTCCAGTTCATCTGCCTCCATTTCTTACGTGCCCACTCACAGAACGTAATAGGCACGCCTTTGTGGGAGGCTACAATTGCAATCTTTTCAGTCATCAATCACCTAAAACAGTGATGGCGAACCTTTTAGAGACCGAGTGCCCAAAAACTGGCCCCGCCCCCCACCCCGCCCCACCCTGCCTGCCCGCAGGGCCACTCACTGCCTCCAGGGCCCGCTGCAGATTGCCCAGGCAGCCCAGCAGCGCCATGGCCACACCCTCTGCCCGCGCCCTGCAGCATCAACTGCGCGTTGGGGCGTGAGGGCAGAGTCTTGTCTACGCTGCCTGGCTGCCATGTCCTTGGCTGTGCTGCTCTGCGTGGGCCACGCTCGGGGGAGACTCTCCTCCAGGGGGGCTGCTGGTGAGGAGGGGGTCACAGGCGGAGGCAAGGCTGGGGCAACGGCATGTGTGCCCACAGAGAGGGCTCCGAGTGCCGCCTCTGGCCCCCGTGCCATAGGTTCGCCACCACTGACCTAAAACTTCTTAAGACATCTATCTGTGGATATTCCTTGATTGGTCAACCTGCTGTGATGTCCTATGTTTTCAATGTACTCTTGAAAGACGGAGATCAGAATGCTAAAGGCTGCAACATCTGTTCTAAATGAAGAGGAAGAATATCTGCAAATCCTAGCCCTAGGACGTTCTCGGCCAGTGTTTTCCAACATTGGCAACTTTTAAGATGTGTGGACTTCAACTCCCAGAATTCTCCAGCCAGGTTGGAATTCACCCCTAGTGGAGTCCCTGGTCCCCCACCATGATGTATGCTTACCACGAGAAATGATAAGGATTCAAAATAACTGGTCAAACCACTGGTGGCAGAATTTTAAAATTTTATTTGTTTTGTTCATTGCACAAAGAATGGCTTCGCTTGCCAGGAATGTATTTGCTATCTTTTATCATCATTGAGCATTTGGATCCTCCCTTTAATCCACACAAGGACCCCACTGAAACTCAAGCCTTGTTCAGTTTAATGTATAAAACCAACCATTTGCAATCTTGTACTATCTAAATGTGCTGGACTACTGTTCCTACCATACCTTGTAGCCAGGTGGATTATCAACCTGGGGAGAATGGTCATTGTAGTCCAAACTTCCAGGATCTAATTGGAAAGCTCGATACATACCAACCTATCAGACTTCCTATCCCGTTTCAATCCCTAATAATCAGCATAAAATCCACAGCTCAGTGTATAAACATTTTCTGTGGCTCTTCCTTCATTTGAAAATTTTTCTGCACATGAAATTCAACATCTGAGCAGATAGTGATGAATTTTAAAACCAACTGAGCAGCTCTAGCTGCAGTTTCTTTTTTAAATACATATAAAAATATCCTGCATAATAATCAAAGAGTGCAAGGTTTTGCATCTTAAAAAGACCTACTGAAAGAGAGCTCTTCTGAACAGCATTTCTCTTCTTCAGGCCAAGGAATCCTGAATTACAGTGCCATCTGGGAGAGGAGACCTGCCCAAGAGAGAGAAAAAAATAAGGCCTATTCAGAATAAAAACAGTAATGCAAAGTAAATTGTGTAAGCCCCTATCAGTCCACAGGCAAACTTTCCTGTATGCAAAGTCTTCCAAACTTGGGGTTTACTTCCACCTCTACTTAGGATGTATTTTTGGCAATTTTTGGCCAGAGAAGGTGGGGCATGCCAGGTCTGAGAAGACCTCTGTAGAAGGGATTGAATATCAGAGAATACAGGTTGACCTCAACATACAACTGGTCACTAGTGACGTCAAAAGTTATGGGTTAGGATCTACCATGGGGCTATTTACAACCCAGATTTGCAGTTCAGTGGTCAGGGATCCCCTGGTGGTCACATGACTGAGGTTTGGGTGCTCGGCAACATGGCCGCATTTACGACCGTTTGCAGTGTCCCCCATGACAGCGTTTTACAATGGTTTGGCTGAAAATTGGCACTCATTTCTGGGTTTTGGCAAAACTGAGCCCATAGCAAACCACCGATTTGCTTAACAACGACTGCAAAAAAAGGTGGTAAAATCGGGCCGGTCACGACTCACCCGTTTTACAACCGTCATGGCAGTCTCCATTATGGGTCGTAAGTTGGGGACCACTTGTTCACTTTTCCACCCCATCCTATTATCTATGAACTCCATGTAGGACTGAAGACTGTAGCACAGGGTCCAGAAACCAGCAGTGCTCTTGTTAATGTCTTATTCCGTGTGATCTGCCTCCTTTTCTTACGTGTCTCTACACGGGAAGTAAAGGCACGCCTTTGTAGGAGGTGCTTGCTACCAAATCTCACTAATGTTATCTCCTACTTCAAAACTTTTAACTGAACCTGCTCTGGTTTTTGGTGGAAAGCAAGATTAGTCTGGAGTAGAATATTATCTGCAGATTCAAATTTGTTCCTCAAATCAATTGCTTGGATCAGAGGCCCCCAACCTTTTAGGCACCAGGGATCGGTTCTGTAGGGAAAGGTTTTTCTGCGGACCAGAGGGGGCGTGGTTTTGTGTGCTGTCTGCATCCCATGGATGGGGCTTCGCTTGTTTGTGCGGCACGGTTTCTGGCATGCCGCGGCCCGGTCCACGGACTGGGGGTTGGGGACTTCTGGCTTAGATGCTTTCCGCGGAAGAGCTGGTCAGGGACCTTTGGTATCCTTGTTTAATCCCCATAAGTTAGCGGAAGTGGACCACAACTGTCTTGGTGTTTTTGAGAGTCCACTAACTCGGTTCTGTTCTTGCTAGAACCCATCCAATCTCTTCTACCATAAAAGAACTCTGATTCAACGTTCAAATGTAGTGTTTTAAGTTCAACACCATCCTAAGCCAGGATTTGTTTTACCCAGCATTTGTTAGGTAAGCCAGAATGACTGAATTCACACATTGCTGTGTGTGGTGGCGCAGTGATTAGAATGCAGAACTGCAGGCTTATTCTGCTGACTGCCAGCTGCCTGCAGTTCAAGTCTCACCAGCTCAAGGTTGACTCAGCCTTCCTTCCTTCCGAGGTCGGTAAAATGAGGACCCAGATTGTTGGGGGCAATATGCGGACTCTGTAAAAACGCTTAGAGAGGGCTGTAAAAGCACTGTGAAGTGGTATATAAGTCTTAAGTGCTATTGCTATTGCACCAATACATTATGGCTTAATGGAATTTGTGAACTCAATCAGGGCTCTTCAAATTCTACTCTGCTACTTAAGGAAAACAGAATTACCTTCCTGGAAGACTCAGGCAGGATCTCAATCACAGCGTATTTCAAAACAAGATGTGGCACAGATGAATCCCAGGAACGAAAGAAGGTGTCCCATCTGAGCAGAAGAGAAAACAGAGAACGAGGAACTCTGCCTTGGACACAAGACTGAGGCTGCAATACAAGCCATGCTTACAAGCAAAGAAGCCCCATTTAGATCAACTGGACTTACTTCTAAGTAAGCACCCTTCGGTTGCTAGTCCCTGCTGTTGATGATAACAGTAAAAAATTCTTGAGGAAACTTTTTCTTCTTCTGGTCTTGTTAGTATAGACAACTCAGCACTAAGGACATCACTTACCCCATTCCAATCGTCAAAATTTTGCATGTAGAGCAGACATGTCAAACACAAGGCCCGGGGGCCGGATGTGGCCTACGAAGTGGTTTCATGTGGCCCGCGAAGCCATCCTGGAAACACTGAGGGAACGGCCCCTGCTGCCTTGGCCCTGGCCGGCCAGGAGCCAATGTACAATTTTGTGGTGGCCATCTATGCTGAAACGCATTCAGTCTTAGCTCCACAAGGCCGTCTGGAAACAGGGAGGAACCAGCCCCTGCCGTGTTGGCCCCGCCCCCTGGGTGCATGCTGGGGAGGCTCCTCCAGTGGACCATGCCTTGGCACTTGCCCTGGTCCCACCCCCTTCTGCCAGAGACCCTCAGATCTGTCCCACTCCTGCCCAGGCCCCCACAGGCACCCTTGACACGAACGATGTAGAGCTGGCCATGCCCACCCAGTAGGCCACACCCACTCCCTCCACGCCCACCCAGTAGGCCGCACCCACCCTGGCCACACCCACCCAGCCCCCCTGAGGGCAACCGCAATGCTGATGCGGCCCTCAATGAAATTGAGTTTGACACCCCTGGTGTAGAGGGAGCCAATGTTTTGCATGCAGCACATGAGCGATGAATCTGCTTACTTGGGCAGAGAAACTCAAGGGGCACTTTTATTTGGACTTCCCCTCTGAGTGCCCCCAAACAGGACAGACTACTGGAGCATCGCCAAAGAGGGCTGATTTGGCCAAGAGGCTTGTCGCTTGATGGCGAGCATACAAATACAATAAACATAAATAAATGAAACGAGGCAGAGGCATTCATCAGACAGGACCGGGCGCTGCGAAAGGAGAGACAAGGAGCCATGCGCATGAAATGCTGACAGTGCCTGAACATTCCCAGGAGGCGGAATGCAAATATCACATTGAAAAGCTTGCCTGTAGAATATTGGGCAGGGCTGCAGTGAGGGACACTTAGGGTACAAAGCAGAAGTTTCTGAAGCAGGTCCTGAACTGCTGGGGGAGAAGCAAAGGCATGAGTTTCCAGCGGTTGCAGGATGGAATCAAAGAACATTTTGACAGGACAGGACGAGAAGAAAGACTAAAGTCAGCAGAGCAGCAGAGCAGAAACAAAGGTTGCACCCACCGCCATGTTGGGGTTAGTGTATACCGAAGTCACGGGGGCAAAAAGTAACCCCAGCCGTAGGTTTCCCCATCTTTTTGACCCCCGGCCCTTAGCCAGCTCATGAGAAGCACCGGCCAACTTGGGTTAAGGGGGATTCGAGGTAGCCACCCATTTCATTTAACAGGGTTTCAAAGTTTGTGTTCTGGTTAAAGGTCATAGTTTGAACTCTGCAGACCAGCAAGTACTAAGTTCCTAACAGGCCCGGAACAGACGTGGTTCAGAGCTATTCCTAGGGTCACCTGTAGTAAATAAAAAGTACTAGCAAAATGTCAGACACCGAACAAACTCACTCTTCCTTCCTAACAGATTTCAATTTTACAATGTTACAGTATGCCAGGGCCTTTATATCACGGTTTCTCCATCTTGGCAACTTTAAGATGTGCGGATTTCAATTCCCAGAATTCCTCAGCCATCCATGTGATCACCTTTTGCGACCTTCTGATAAGCAAAGTCAGTGGGGAAGCCAGATTCACTTAACAACCGTATTACGATCTTAACAACTGCAGTGATTCACTTAAGAACTGTGGCAAGAAAGTTCGTAAAATAGAGCACAGCTCAGCTGTCTGCTTAGCAACAGAAATTTTGGGCTGAATTGTGGTCCATAAGTCGAGGACTACCTGTACTTTCTAAGAATATCTTTGTGATCCATATGGGGGGGGGGGGGTATTTGTGTAATATCTTATTTTTAATCTGCCCAACAAATAAAAATGTTAGGAACTTTCCAGAATTTCTGAATCAGCCAACTTGCAGTATTCTGGGAGCTGAAGACTACCTAACTGGAGGGCACACAGTTGTGAAAGGCTCTGCTGGATTAGTGAGCTATAAACCACACCTTCCAATTTAAATATAGCTCGACCAAAAAGCTTGCCCCTTTTGGCCACAAGAAAAATCAGTTTCATTTCATGCACTCAAGGGCAACCCAACCTCACACCGCCAACTGGGTAACAAAAGAAACCGACATACACATTGCCAGCAGTTTCCATGTCAAGACTCATTTTCAGTGAATAGGTGGTAGCTTTTAAAAAGCCTACTGTAGTTACCAAAAAGACAACCTGGAATTAAAAACATTTCACAAAGCAAAGCATACACAAGAAAACAAAAATCTTGTGCAAGCTTTAACAAGCTCCCCAGTCTTGTTAAATTACAGTTGCCAAGGCTATATGAAGGCAATCCCAAAGATGACACTCCTATAAATATGTGGTGGTGAGATACATTTGTATAAAATATCTGTATAACCTATTTACTGAAACTGGACAGAATTAAAATCAATTGATCCTCCATATACCAACCATTCTCATTGTTAGAAGCACATTTACATCATGTTTTTGCTCAACCCAATTTTCCGAGTAACACAATACAAATAGATATCTGATCAACATGCCAGGTTACACTTTTGGTTTGTGATTCTATGCACAATATGACTGGGGTTATATAGTGGTAAGCTATTACCTGGTTAGCTTGGTTTTGGTATATTGTATCATTTGAAAGAATTGTATTTATCAACTCAGTGTGATGTGTTATGCAGACTGATGTGAGAATTCTCCAAACCAGTCTGTCTCCCTGAAAATCTTTTGATTACAATTTCTATTTGCCAACATCCATGTATATAAAGAACATGTTTCAAAGAAATCACACTGCAATAGTTCGATGGCACCAAGCTGGGCTCAACTCATACTATTTAGACCAGGTGTCATGGTTCCAACAGATGAAACTCTTCAAAAGAACTTCGAGGCATTGTTTACCTTAAAGAATCTTTTATTCGAGAAACAAAGTATCAGCACTACATAGTCGAAACCAAAAACTAAATTCCCCTCCCCTGGATACAAAGTAACAAAGCACAATTCTCTCCTCCAATAAACAGTCATCAATCACATTCCCCAATTAGCTTGAAGCGCGGGCTTTCTCCCCAGCTCTCCAAAACTCTATCAACTCTGGGCCCAATGACCTTGGGTTCCCACGGCTGATTTATTATTGTTATGACTAGCTGGACTGTCATCCACATTCCCCCTCCCAGCATCAACTAACTCTAAAAGCAATAGTGAAAAATGGCTGCATTTCCATCTGTTGTCAAAGCAAGAACATCCGATGTTAGCAGCGTTGACACCAGGGGTCTTCAAACTTGGCCCTTTTATGACTTGTGGACTTCAACTCCCAGAATTCCTCAGCCAGCAACACTGGCTGAGGAATTCTGGGAATTGAAGTCCACAAGTCATAAAAGGGCCAAGTTTGAAGACCCCTGATTTAGACAAATACTTGCCATTTTGACAGGAATGTTACTTTTGCTTGTGGTTCTTTCAAGGACATTGCAGTATAGTTCCTGATCCTATCAACCTTATCCATTTCTCCACTTCTTTCAATCTTGCTGACTTTAATCATTTCTCTCAGTTCAACTTCCCATCTCCCGCATCCAAGTTATAACTGCCGTCTGATATATTGTGCAGATCATCACCTCAAGAGCGGTCAGGTTTTAACCGAGCAGTTTTTCTTGCACTACTGTTAATTCTTTCCCAAGCCATAATTTGAAAGCACTGATCTTTAAGTACTCATCTTCCAAATTCATACATTACCCTTTGAAAAGCCACTGCTATAACTATTCCAATATTTGTTGTCATTGGAACATGTTATCCTTCATAACTTTGTCATCTCTTTGTTTTTAAGCTCCTTTTCGTTTCCCCAACTCACCATCCATCTTTATCCAGTCCTGAGTACAAGAACCTGAAGCTACCAACCACCTTTGCTTCTTTGGTATCAACTCTGAGGGGCTCATGTGGTTAGAATGCTGGGTCAGAAGACCATTAAGAGGTCGACAGTTCAGCAGTTCAAAACCCGATAATGTCAGCCATGGACGCTATCTAACAAAATGAAATTCAATGGTGAAAAAAGTAAGGTTCTACATTTAGGCAAGAAAAACCAAATGTACAGGTATAGTATAGGTGGCACCTTGCTCAATAGTAGTAACTGTGAGAGGGATCTCGGAGTCCTACTGGACAATCACTTAAATATGAGCCAGCCGTGTGCTGCAGCTGCCAAAAAAGCCAACACAGTGCTAGGCTGCATTAACAGAGGAATAGAATCAAGATCACGAGAAGTGTTAATACCACTTTACAATGCCTTGGTAAGGCAACACTTGGAATACTGCATCCAGTTTTGGTCACCACGATGTAAAAAAGATGTTGAGACTCTAGAAAGAGTACAGAGAAGAGCAACAAAGATGATTAGAGGTCTGGAGGCTAAAACATACAAGGAACGGTTGCTGGAATTGGGTATTAGTTTAATGAAAAGAAGGACAAGGGGGGACATGATAGCAGTGTTCCTATATCTCAGGGGCTGCCACAAAGAAGAGGGAGTCAAGCTATTCTCCAAAGCGCCTGAGGGCAGGACAAGAAGCAATGGATGGAAACTAATCAAGGAGAGAAGCAACCTAGAACTAAGGAGAAACTTCCTGACAGTTAGAACAATTAGCCAGTGGAACAACCTGCCTCCAGAAGTGGTGAATGCTCCAACACTGGAAGTTTTTAAGAAGAGACTGGACAGCCATTTGTCCGAAATGGTATAGGGTTTCCTGCCTGAGCAGGGGGTTGGACGAGATGATCTCCAAGGTCCCTTCCAACATTATTATTATTATTATGTGATGGAATGAGCTCCTGCCTATCTAGCAGTTCGAAAGCATGCAAATGGAAGTAGATAAATAGGTTTCATTTTGGTGGGTACATTAATGGGGATATGAAAGGAGAGTCCTCAAGCATCCCTCTCAGGTATCACCCTTGTGGTGATGTCACCGGTTAATCCTTTCAACCCGGAAGTGCCTTGGTAGGTGCTCCCAACACAAACTCTGAGTTCCTGAATCCTGCTTCACCTTATTTTCAACATTGAAACATTTTAGTTTAAACTAAAAAAAGTGTAACTTTTCATTGCTATTTTTTTTATTTTTTTTCAACATGAAAACTTTCAGTTCTTCAGTTTTAACTTTGGCAGGGATATCACCTGCAGAGTGTTGATCTGTTCTGATCCCAGATAAGTTCGTTTTCTTAGTTCCCACACTATATTCAGCAAGTGTTGACATCAGCAATAATGAATGTTCTTACGGTTCGAATATATTCTGAGAAAGTCGAGTTCAATGATAATGAGGCCTCGGGGTAGAATACAACCAAATCCTGGAGAGAACATTTTTTATAGTTGGACATTTTTTACAAGTTACCCTCTCTCTCCACCAATAGACATTTTTGCCATATTGGTCTTTTATAAACACACCTTCCAGATATATAGCCCCTAGTCAGGGGTAGGCAACCTTGGCTCTTTTATGACCCATGGACTTCAACTCCCAGAATTCTGGGAGTTGAAGTCCACAAGTCATAAAAGAGCCAAGGTTGCCTACCCCAGCCCTAGATGTTTAAGACTTTCTCCCCCTCCTCATTTCACTAGGAATTTCATCAACCTATCTGCAACCATTACTTAAGAGTCTGTAGATTTTTACATTGTACACACATCTCACTAGTTGTACACAAAGGTCGGCAACCCACCACAAGGATAAACATAAGTCCAGCAGAATTTACCACAGGAGGCTGGTGAACGTTACTCATAAGTTTAGGGTAAAAAAACAAATCAAAACGAGTCAAATTCTCTACAACAAACAAGTTGGAGCATTCATGAGTTTGGGTGTGTGTGTGGGGAGTTTACTCGGACCTTCAAGTCAGTGTTGACTCCTGGAGATTGCCTGGAAAGCATGTAAGAGAAGAGTCAGACTACCCCGGTGTTGGCTTTCCTCACAATTTTGGCAGCCCCCCCCCCCGCTCTGCCATGCAGATCATATACTGCACAATCCGAAAGTCTGTGCTTGTTGAGGATTTGGGGAGGTGGAGCCCAGATATTCAGAGCAAGGCTTGTTCCATGCATTTTCAGGGCTACCGACAAGAATCTTTCCTGGATTGCAAGGACATCAGAAGCACGTGTTCTGTCTCCCGGCCACGGGAAGCTAAAATCTAGGCACGTTTGGTCCTTTGCAATAAAATAAAAACTACTCCAGAGTCCATCTCCTGCGCTTTTTAAACGTCACACGCCACGATGCGTCCCCGAACTCTGAAGAAGTTCGGGGACATCGAGTGACAGCAACGCCACCTATCAAGGGCAAAAAACAAGCTCTCCGACAATCATCATTTGTCGTCTTATCCCAGATCTGGGCTCAACCAAGGCGCTGGACTACTGATCCCATCATCCCCCGCCAGAGGGCCACCACAGCCTCTCCCCCAAACGGATCTCTGGAGGGACTTAACTCCCAAGCCAACGTGCCGCGCCTGGATGGGAGCTGGAATCACCCAAATCGGGGCAACCAACGTGGACGGAGCTTACCCGGCTGTTTTCACCGCTTTCTCCCGGACACCCGAAGCATCGCAGGGACTTCGGGAAAGAGCCGCCGGTCTGCCGGGTCAACGAGCCTCCCGGGCAAACAGGCTTTTTGGAGAAGCCGCCTTCTCCTAAACTGTCTGCCCGCCGAGCCCCAGACACGTTTCGCCGCAGCGATGCCGACGGATGCAGACCGCCCGCACCTCCACGCCACCCGGCGCCCCGCAAAGCCTGCCGGGTCTGCGCGCCTGGACCCGAATTTCCTCCCTTGTCCTCTCATTGGCCGGACGCGCGAACCTCGCTCAGTGGCTCTCCTGAGTTCGGAGGGCGGGGCGAGAGGCGGAGCCTGTCCCCTGCAATTCTTTAGTCTCTGCAGTGACGCTATCCCATGAATGCAAAATCAGGGTTTTTTTCCCGTTTTTTTGTTTTAAATAGCAGTGGTGTTGGGAGAAGTAAAGAAATTAAGAGAATTAAAAAGAAAAAAACAGGAGGAGCAAAGGATAAACATTTGAAGGTAATTCAAGGTAATGCAGTTTCATTTATACCATCTTCACTGCCTCACCCACAGGGCAGCGAAGTAAAATTTGATTACTTGGATTATTTATTTAATAGCAATATGGACCGTGCATCTCATCTACATGACTCTGAGGGACTCACAATTAAAACAGAGTTAAAAAAATAAAAATTAAAAATAACGTAAAAGTAGCAGTGGGGAAGATTCGCAACCACTCCAATTAGCTATGACATGGAATCATCTGAATTATCAGGGCCCTTATAGTAATACAGGTAGTCCTCGACTTACAACAATTCACTTAGTGACTGTTCAAAGTTACAATGGCACTGAAAAAAAGTGACTTATGACCGTTTTTCACACCACCATTGCAGCGTTCCTATGGTCACATGATCAAAGTTCGGATGCTTGGCAACTGGCTCATGTTTATGACGGTTGCAGTGTCCTGGAGTCACGTCATCCCCTTTTGTGAACTTCTCACAAGCAAAGTCAATGGGGAAGCCAGATTTACTTTACAGCCATGTTACTAACTTAACAACTGAATGATTCATTTAACGACTGGGGCAAGAAAGGTCGTAAAATGGGGCAAAACTCACTTAAATGTTTCACTTAGCAACATAAATTTTGGGCTCAATTGTAGTCGTAACTCGAGAATTAGCTGTAGTGAGTTCATAGTTTGATAGGAGGTAAGAAATGTATTGGTGATTGTCTCTCCTCCCAGAGTAATTGGGATTTGGGCAATATACGTGTTCAATAAATTATTAATATACTCTCTCTGACAGCTTCTTAATAAGGGGCCACATAAGTACATTTCACAAGTTCAAATAGAAATGTCATTGCAACAGGACACACTGCACCTCCTCTATGGCAGGGAAATTACAGGGGCATAGTCATTCAGGAAAGGGAATTTTTAGTACAGGTAGTCCTTGACTTATGATCACAACTGAGACTGGAAAATTCATTGTTACGTGTGTGGTCATTAAGTGGGGCATCACATGATTGCACCCAATTTTACAAAATTTTTTGCCATGGTCGTTAAGCGAGACATTACATGCCCGCGGCTTCCATCCTTCCCTAGTTGACTTTGCTTATTGGAAGCTGGAAGGTCACAAATGGTGATCACATGACTGCAAGATGCTGAAACTTTCGTAAGTACAAGTCAGTTTCCAAGTGCCCAGATTTTGATGTATGTACTGTGGGGATGCTGCAATGGTTTTAAGTGCGAGGATCATTTTTTTCACCGTCATGCTTTTAGTAAATATATTTGTTCCCTTAGCCTTTATTCTTTCAAACATGGATTGTATTTTGGCCATCTCTCTTCTCTCATCTATTCTTTAGAACAGAGGTCTTCAAACTTGGCCCTTTTATGACTTGTGGACTTCAACTCCCAGAATTCCTCAGCCAGTATGCCTGGCTGAGGAATTCTGGGAGTTGAAGTCCACCAAGTCATAAAAGGGCCAAGTTTGAAGACCCCTGCTTTAGAACAAGCTTAGCTGACTGGGGAATTCTGGGAGTTGAAGTCCACGTATCTTAAAGCTGCCAAGGTTGAGAAACACTGCGTTAGAGAGACTTAGAAATTCTTTCATTTGGCATTGTGCTTATGCATTGAAATGTTTTGATTAGCTTTCCTGTCCCCAAGACAGATTCATTCTCTTTAAGATCCGACTCTCAGCTTCGGCTAAAACCAAGGCCTACTTTCTTAACTCCCACCCTCCCTTTCTCTCCTTCTCTATTTTGGAAAGTTCGTTGTGCAAAGTCAAGGATTAGAGAAGCCATCTCTTTGTTGGGAGCCTTGCGTGACATCCCTTAGCAACCCAAATGCCAACATTCTGCATTTCGTTCCTTTGTTTGCAGGGTTGCACCCCTCTCCCTTTTACCCCCCAGGTTTGCATTTTTTTTCATTCCTTCACAGACTTATTTTTCTTCTTCTTCTTCTCATTTCCTTTGTCCTAAACTTCAGCCGCACCAGCTGCATCGGCTTTCAAATTTTGCTATAGCTTCAATAATCCTTCAAAGGGACATATTAAAAACTTGTCTAGACAAGGAGGGGGCTGGTGGGATGTATCCAAATGGCTAAATTCCAGATCTGGAATCTTTTTCCATTGTCTACTTGTTTTTCTCCTTGGAACCTACAAGGTTAATTTTTTTTCTGGGGGAGTCTGGACAACTCTCTCAGTTGAATCTTGTCTTCCAATTATATTCAAATCCATAGAGGGATATACTTGCATCTCTCTCTCTTTATAGATCATTTTATTATTATGGTTCATCGCACAGTCAGCCAGATGTTTAGACTGGATTTGTCATTTTTATCCACCTATCAATTCTTTCCTAAGGACCTGGGATAGACATATATTGTTGTTTGATGGTATTAAAGGTTGTTGTTGTTGTTATTATTATTATTATCTTTTATTTATTTATCTATTTAACAAATTTATATAGCCACCCAACTCACACATAGGTGACTCCTAGAGAGCTTACATTTAAAAATCCCTTCTAAAATAAAACCCCATACAAAGCCCCACTCTGCTGCTTTCTTTCCCATTCCTCAACAACTTCCAATATCTAAGGGGCTGCCACAAAGAAGAGGGAGTTAACCTAAGAGCCATGGTTAGAATGCAGTGTTGTAGACTAATTCTGCCAATTGCTAGCAGTTCAATTCCCACCAGTTCAAGGTTGACTCAGCCTTCCAAACTTCCGAGATCAGTAAAATGAGGAGCCAGATTGTTGGGGGGGCAATATGCTGACTCTGTAAACAGCTTAAAGAGGGCTGTAAAGCACTGTGAAGCAGGATATAAGTCTAAGTGCTATTGCTATTCTCCAAAGCACTTGAAGACAGGACAAGAAACAATGGATGGAAACTAATTAAGGAGAGAAGCAACTTAGAACTAAGGAGAAATTTCCTGACCGTTAGAACAATTAGTGGAACAGCTTGCCTTTAGAAATTGTAGATGCTCCATCATAGGAGTTTTTTTTAAGAAAGATTGGACAGCAATTTGACTGAAATGCATAGGGTCTCCTTCTGGAGGTGGGTGGACTAGAAGACCTCCAATATCTCTTCCAACTCTGTTATTCTGTAACTTTAAAAATAAAATTTGGAAAGTTGCAAATTCTAATTTGGAAATAAGTATCATTCAACTCACGGGGGGCTCACTTTTGAGATGATCTGTACAGGATTATACTATGAAACACGAGAACAACAAAAGTTGTTCAGTAAATTCCAAAATTGCTGAGCCAGGAAGGAAAAACTCTTAGTCAGTGTCTTACTCAGAGTGTCTAATGGTCTTAAAAACCCCTCACAATTATGTGATATAGATGTTAGCTTTTATGGATAGAGATTGTCAAAGATAAGGTGCCTTGCCTGAAAAAGCCCAATCTAATTAGTTGATCATATTGCAAATGGTTGCTGATGATTTTGAGGACCAGACAAATTTCACATGGATGTAATTTCACATAGATGTAATTTCACATAGATGTAAGAACTCCATGAGACATGATGGTACTAAGCTTTAAGGAGTTTTATACATCGGACAACTCACTTTAGAGATTTATTTCATTGATCAAATTTCTACCTCATTCATCTCACCTAAGTGACTGTGGGCAGTTTACAAATAAGATATGGGAATCTAACAAATATAGCTGATACCTAGACAGAGTCTTTGGTATGAGTATAGAATAAATGGATCTTTTAAAACTACTTCCTGTATTCATTCATGAAAATCTTTGCACCATAATGGGTAGAAACCTATCAACTGTATCCTTGATTGCCTTACAATACATTTTTTTTTTCATATTGGATATAACACACGAAATCTTTCAAATATTTGTTTTCAAAATATGAATGTGTGTGTGTTGATTTAAAGACATAGCATAATATAATCCACTAGGTGTCATCCTAAGGCCTTTTTTCCCCATTTCTGTCATCTCATTAATACAGTCCTCTCTCAATCTTGATATATGACATAATGTTGGGTTACAGTAACTTTCTCCCTCCCACATTCTCTGCTCCTCCTCCCAGTCAGAGTGACCAGCTTCATCTCAATATTGCCTGTCAGTGTACTTGCACCCTAAGTAGAAGCAAACAGCTATTTAAAATCAAATAGACAGAACTTCATAAACTTATGTCCTAAATTTATCCATCCTTCATCCTTTTTCACTAGAACAGGGATAGGAAATCTATCCCTCCCCCTCCTCCCAGGATATTGCTGAACTACAACTCCGAGCATATGTACCATCTTCTAGACGGGTGCCCAACTGCATTTTCTCTGCCCTAGAAGTTCTGGGTAGGATTAAGTAGCTGTCATGATTTTCTGAGCACCGAAACAAACTCAGATTTCACTTCCCAGCTGGTTTAGTATTGTGACTCAGTGGTGAAACAGCTGTTTTTGGCTGACTTGTTCAAACTCTGATCCAAAGTACCACATGGCACATTACAGCTTCTGTTGTTCACTGGAATCCTGGTGGGATCTGGGAGAAGGAGAAAAGAATGGGAGACTCCTCCAGTGTGGAACAGGTGTGCATTTCCAGTATATTGTCTAACCACAATCCACTACATTTGCTTTCTTCTCTTGTAGAAAGAGGGTGGGTTTGTAACAGCAACTCGTTCTAGCCAATTGTACTGTGGTATTTTGAGAATTGAACCAATCGCCTTCTTTCCTTCAGAGTGGGCTTGGGAGCGATTATGAAGTGGCGGAAGATGGCTATAAAATTGGGATGGGACGGGAAGACTTCCTTTCCCTTCTCGAAATGATATAAGGATTCAGGTAGTCTTTCCAGCTTAGGAAATCTGAATCTAATTTAGCTCACAGGGTTGCAGAGAAAATGAAATGGAGGAGGAATCAGAAATGTTACCCTGAAAATCTTCAGAAGGAAAGTTTTAAATACTTGACTTAGGTTAGATTCACTGAAATCAATGAATCTCAGTAGCCATGAGTGCCTTGAGAGTGATTAAATATGAATCTTGCTGATTTAACTTGGTATACTTCTAAGTAGAGTTTAGTCTAGTTTTAACTCCTTCTTGTAAGAATTAAAAGTAGGATTAGCCAGTAAAACTGCCTGATACACTTAAGAATATATAATTATACTATGGAATCCATCACAGATATTACATTATATAGTTTCGTCAATATTGCAGCCAGTCTTTCACTTACAACAATTTGTTTAGTGGTTGAAGTTACAAAAATGTGAAACAACCATCACGGCATCCCAACTGTTATCTGATCAAAATTTGGGTGGTGACATGTCATTTTAGACAGCTGCAATGTCCCGGGATTGTCCATTGTGACCTTCCCAGTTGGCTTCTGACAACCAAGTCATTGGGAGAAGCAGGATTCACTTAATGACCACATTGTTCACTTAACAACAGCAGTGATTTGCTTAACAACTGTAGCAAAAAAAGATTATAAAATTGAGTTCTGTTGCTTAGCCATGGAAAATCTGGTCCCCATCGTGGTCATGCATTGAGGGCTACTTGTACACAGATTTGTGCCTTATTAAAATGATGGACTTTTGCACATTTATGTGAGAGTGTAGTGCTCTGAACTCAGTGGGATCGAATTAGAGATCTGTATTAGATCTCTGCAGCAAACCAAGTCAAAACCAAACTGAATAGATCAGGGCTCAGGCTGATGCATGAACCCTCCCCGTAAGAATCCTAAATTGCTGAAGTCAAGAAGGGACAACAAGGATCATGTAGCCTGACTTTCGTCAATGTGCAAGAAAGCCAGTTTGAATCATCCGGGAGAGAGGGCCATTCAACTTATTGGTTAAAAAACCTCCAGTAGTGGAGAATCTCCATATGAAGACTGTTCCACGGTTGAATAGATCTCATTCTGATATTTAAACAAATCTTGGGAGATGGTACCTATGCTCATTATTTTTTGACTTGGAAGTGGAAGGGATGATAGAAATGGATTGTCCTAGTGGATAGAAGTGATTTTCCTAGTGGACAATCAAATATGAGCCAGCAGTGTACTGCAGCTACCAAAAAAGCCAACACAGTGCTAGGCTGCATTAACAGAGGGATAGAATCAAGATCACGTGAAGTATTAATACCACTTTACAATGCCTTGGTAAGGCCACACCTGGAATACTGCATCCAGTTTTGGTCACCACGATGTAAAAAAGATGTTGAGACTCTAGAAAGAGTACAGAGAAGAGCAACAAAGATGATTAGGGGACTGGAGGTTAAAACATATAAGGAACGGCTGCTGGAATTGGGTATGTCTAGTCTAATGAAAAGAAGGAAGAGGGGGGACATGATAGCAGTGTTCCAATACCTCAGGGGCTGCCACAAAGAAGAGGGAGTCAAGCTATTCTCCAAAGCGCCTGAAGGCAGGACAAGAAGCAACAGATGGAAACTAACCAAGGAGAGAAGCAACCTAGAACTAAAGAGAAACTTCCTGACAATTAGAACAATTAACCAGTGGAACAACCTGCCTCCAGAAGCGGTGAATGCTCCAACACTGGAAGTTTTTAAGAATAGACTGGACAGCCATTTGTCTGAAATGGTATAGTGTTTCCTGCCTGAGCAGGGGTTGGACTAGATGACCTCCAAGGTCCCTTCCAACTTTATTATTATTAAGTCAGTGACTTCTTTATCCTTCAGTGACTGACAGGTTTATCAGTAGCATTGTGACAGATGGACTTTTAGCATCAATTTTGTTTCCTCTAACTAAGAAGGTCTTACCACTCTTCAGTTAGAGCTGAGGTAGGCGGCTATGGCCCCTTTACGACCTGTGCACTTCAATGGCTGGCCCTGGAATTCTGGGAGTTGAAGTCCACAGGCGTAAAGGACCTTAGTTGCCCATAGAAGACTCTTTCTATGATTATTTTTTATTTATTTATATCCATCCTTTATTTATTTTTACAACTATTTTCTCCTCTTATTTTCCTCACAGCAACAACCCTGTGAGGTGGCAAAAGTGGCAAATATCTGTAGTTCGGGTGTAAGATGAGGGTCAAGGTTCATTCTCCGAGCTTGTGGGTTGATTTCCAAACATTTCGTTACCAGGCTAGGTAACATCTTCAGCAGCGTTTAGCATTTATGCTCTCCTATTTATGAGGGCTTCAGGTGTGGGTGTGTCAAGTGAGGATCCTGTGAAGTGGGTTGGGCTGTGAGAGAGATTCACCCAACTGGCTTTCATGGCTAAGGTGGGACTTGAACTCATAGTCTCCTGCTTTCTAGCCTGGTGCCTTAACTGCTAGACCAGTGATGGTGAACCTTTTAGAGACCGAGTGCCCAAACTGCAACCCAAAACCCACTTATTTATCGCCGGGTGCCAGGTGGGACATGGCCCACTGGGTGGGCGTGGCTGTGGTGGTCATGGCAGACTGGGTGGGTGTGGCCAAAGTGGGTGTGGTCACCTCAATGTTGCTCGTGGGGAGGGACGCCTGTGGGCAGGGTTGGGGGAGATCTAGGGGGTCTCTGGCAGGTGGGGCGGTGGGCAGGAGTCGAGGCGAGGCAGGGCGGGGATACCATTGCTGTGGGGCAAGGTGAAGCAGGGGCCCGGGCAGCTGCTGCCTGACACCATCGGCCCCCGCACACAGAGGCCAGCGAGTGCATGGGGGCCGCTGGTGTCCGTCAGCAGCCACAGCCTGATGGCTCCTTGACCGGCGTACTCTGGGGCTCCACAGCCCACTGCCAGCAGTTCAGAGAAGCCACCTCTGAGCTGGACAGCTGGCCGACAGGTGAGGAGGCGATGCAGTGGGTCGTGCCCGGGAAAAGGAGAGCATGTGAGGCCAGGAGGGATGGGACAGGGGGGAGGGAAACCAGCTGTGCCAGGATGCAACTGGCCACATGGGATCTCGGGCAGCTGGTTGAAGAGGGATGGTTGCCATCTCTGGGGCATGGCACGCGTGCCCACAAAGAGGGCTCTGAGTGCCGCCTCTGGCACCCGTGCCATAGGTTCGCCACCACTGTGCTAGACCAAACTGGCTCTCATTACGTGACAACATTTGGGTTTAGTCAGCAGGCACATCCATGCAACATGCTTCCGTTTGGCCATCTGATTTCAGTTATTTGTAGCCTGCTATCATTGTTCTCCTTATTGTTACCTTCTGTAAGTTGTTGGAGTTCTTTGGAGACATATTCAGAATATAGATTCCATCTGCCTTGTCTGCATTCTGGTTTGACAGCCAAAATAGTTCATTTCAAAAGCAAAGTGTTCAGCTCAAGGTATGTACTATTTTATGAGTGCACAGGAATTTGGCTGGATGCCCCTGGAAACAGACTACTAAGCAAGACGGACCTTGATTTGATCTACTTGGGCAGTTTTTATGCGTAATTGCTGTAACTGAGAACATGTTGTCACATGCTTCCCAGTTAAAAAGTTTTGCTATGGTCTGAAGTTCCTGAAACAGAGGGTTCATTCTGCCCGAATTCCCAGCAATGATGTGGGTCAAATGATGTCTTGTCATCCCCCTTCCTTTTTTTAGTGTTATATTTTAAACTTCCATAATGGGAAGACCACCGCCTGCTCATTCGTGATTGCCATAAAACCCGTTATTATTTTAATCGTGACCAATGATAAACAATTTCAGTTTATTCCTCGCACTTGCCTTTTAATGTCCAATCAGACAGAAACAAGAGACAAGTGGCTCAGTTTTAACCACACGAGAATATTCAGCACAAAGATTCTCAAAGATTTTTAATGACAGCATAGATCTTGTTTGTACAAAATGCCAAGCTATCAATTAGGTAATCATGCTTTATAGTATTCATTAAGGCCATTGTTTGATTGGGTCTGTACAGTACGTTAAGTCATAGCCTATGATTATCAGATTACAGTAGAGAGGTTCATACAACATGCTAAACCAAAATCAAGCAAACTGCCACCAAGAGCCATTTTCAGAGTTCATGGTTCAAAGTGAGACGGTGTGAATAGAATGATTATACACATGAATGAACGAATGAATAATCAATCAATCCAATCAATCAATGTTTCATGTGAAGTGTGAATCTCTGAGTGGATTCAATGAGCCATATAATAATAATAATAATAATAATAATAATAATAATAATAATAATAATAATAATAATGAATGAAAAAGAATAATAATCAAGTAATTAGTAGCATCTAATAATGGAACTACATACCAGCTAATAATAGCCATGATATATAGATTAGAAATTACTTGATCCCAGGATTATACTAGAGATATTTACCATATTTTGCAGGTTTTTTCCTAGGGTTAGGTCCTTGGTAAACCATTAACCTGTTTTCTTCTTGGAATCCTGCCATGACTTTGGGCTTTTGGAGATAATTTTTCTCCTATTTCCTGTTGTGCTGGACAGAGTTTAACCAGTGGGGGGCTGTTAACTTCCTTTCTCCAGCTGGATTTCCCTCCCCCTCAAGGTTCTGAAACTAATCATGGTCAGATCTGATTGATACACGGATGGAGAATGACAGACTAGAGTGGGAAATAGTTAATGGCAATACAGGTAGACCTCGAGTTATGACCACAATTAACCCCAAAATTTATGTTGCTAACTGAAACATTTATTAAGTGAGTTTTGCCCCATTTTATGACCTATCTTGTTAAGATAGATAAGAGATAGATAAGATAACCTTTATTGTCATTTTTTACTGTGGGCATATTGGCACACATTAACAATGAAATTTAGTTGCTTGCTCTCAAAAGTGTATACATACATAGCGCACATTTAAACATGCTGTATACAACATATGGCTCCAAAATGGTGGAGGTGGACTAGGTAAGGCGACTGAGCCTCCCCTGCCCATCGTCCGTAGCATGGTAGTCCAGCTCGGGAGGGGAGTGAAAGGGAAGAGGCGGGAGGGTAGCCGGGTTATTCAATGGGCAGGGGGAAGTCGCCGAGTGGGGAGTGGCCTGGCTGTGGGGGCTCTGAGGTAAGCAGGTGAGGGGCACATGGGGCAACTCCACCCCCCCACCTGCCTCACCTCACCTCATAGCGGCGGCACCAGTGTGACGCGGGCTCTCCTGCACCGTTGTGACCGTGAGCAACCAAACAAGTGGGCCGGTGACCACACGGGCTCCTGGTGGACAGGGCTGCTGCTATTGGTGCCACCGCCGCGAGGCGAGGCAGGTGGCTGGGCATGGGTGGCCTGACTGTGGGGGCCCTGAGGTAAGCGGGTGCGGGGCACGTGGGGCAGCTGCACCCCCTCCACCTGCCTCGCCTCGTGGCAGCATCGGTGCGGCGTGCGTTCTCCTGCCCCGTGAGCAACCAGACCGTGGGATGGAGTGGGCGGGTGGCCGCAAAATCCCCTGAAAATAAGCCCTAATGGTAGTCTATAGCACAACATGGTAGTCTATAGTACAAACATTTTGCAGGGGTCTTCAAACTTGGCCCTTTTATGACTTGTGGACTTCAACTCCCAGAATTCCTCAGCCAGGCATGCTGGCTGAGAAATTCTGAGAGTTGAAGTCCACAAGTCATAAAAGGGCCAAGTCTGTATTGTAATAGAAATTATCATATTAATAGTCTAGAAATAGCAGTAGAACAAAAAATAGATAGTTCTCAACTTACAATCACAATTGGGACCAGACTTTCCATTGCTAAGCAATGCAGTTATTAAATGAGTTGCACCCAGTTTTGTGCCATCACCTCAGTTGTTAAGTGAATCACATGGTTGTTAAGTGAATCCGGCTTCCTAGATTGATTTTACTTGTCAGAAAGGTTGCATATGTCAATCTCATGGCCCTGGGACACTGTAGCTGTGGCTATTCCACGCCGATTGTCAAGCACCCAAATTTTGATCATGTGAATTGTGGGGATATGCAATTGTTGTAAGTGCGAGGACTGATCATAAGTCACTTTTTTCAGTGGCATTGTAACTTTGGTCACTAAACGAATGGTTGTAAGTCAAGGACTATCCATATAGGAAATACCCACATTATCATTTTTACATGTTAGTTTTAACAAGCTAAAATATCTCCCCAACCTTTATATGGGGATATGAAAAAAGCACTTGGTCCAGTGCTTTTTGTATCTCTCTTGAATCTGTGTCAATCTAATTGTGTAATTTAAAAAAGAATCTGTGACAACAAGCTCTATTAAAAAAAGACCTTCGTTCCCACTTTTGTATTCCTCAGATGCAAAATGCTAATTTGTGCTTCTCGGGAATGTCTGTCCCAGAGGGTTTATTTATTTCAAGCATTTATATGTCCACCGAACTCAGCTAATGTGTGTGGCATATGTGGCATATGGCAAAATCCATAAGAAAATCAACCTCATCTCATTTAAAAACATGATAACCCCAATATGCAATCTGGGTGGATAGATTAAAAGATCTAATAGAGGCCTCCATTCACCTAGATCCAAACACCATGGAAGGAAGGAAGGAAGGAAGGAAGGAAGGAAGGAAGGAAGGAAGGAAGGAAGGAAGGAAGGAAGGAAGGAAGGAAGGAAGGAAGGAAGGAAGGAAGGAAGGAAGGAAGGAAGGAAATGTTCCAGAAAGTAGCTTTATGTGCTTGTGACAATTAAGAATTCAGGATTTGTCTGTCTAAGATGAAAGTATCTCTATTGTTAAATGAGTTTTACGAAATGGAACGACAAAAAATGGCTCTTTTATGTTTAAAGAATGAGTTGTGTTGTGCTTAGATTTAAATATATACCAAACAAAAACAATAATAATGCTAATTTCCTAAATATAATAAGCAGGCATGCTACTTCAAGGGCCCTTTTTGGGGTATTTCAAATGCTATAATCATAATTACAGGCTATTTATAGATTTTTCCCTCCCTTTCTCCTATCTGATTCTTTGCTTTTTTCATAGGATGTCTTTGAAATTACCCAGCTTTGATTTATTTAGAAGCTTTTCAGTCAAGCTTGTGGTATTGGTCAATAAAGCAATGTAAAACATCAGATGATTCAGAACTATAAATCTATACAGGAAAGCATTAAATGCACACACAAATATGTATTGATCCACTGATGAGGTGGTCTTTCTACATCAATCCCACAGGGATGAAGCAAAGCACAACTCTGTAAACAATTATGGTCAACAGTACTCATTCAAACTGGAATGAAAGATGCACAGTACTGAAACTGATAACAATAAACAGCCAGAACACTTATACAATATTGTAAGCATTTCATTTAGTAAATGTACATATGCTCCATCAACCAGACAATGTCCTCAAAATGGTTAAAATTTAGTGGGTGTGAGCGTGTTGGTATATTGAAGTGAGACTTTATTTTTTTCTTAGATGGGTTAGAGCAGGGGTCTTCAAACTTGGCCCTTTTATGACTTGTGGACTTCGACTTCCAGAATTCCTCAGCCAGCGTGCCAGGCTGAAGAATTCTGGGAGTTGAAGTCCACAAGTCATAAAAGGGCCAAGTTTGAAGACCCCTGGATTAGAGCAGTGTTTCTCAACCTTGGCTACTTTAAGATGGGTGGACTTCAACTCCCAGAATTCCCCAGCCAGCTAAAGCTAAAGGCTGGGGAATTCTGGGAGTTGAAGTCCACCCATCTTAAAGTGGCCAAGGTTGAGAAGCACTGGGTTTAGAGGGTGAATAACCCCCAATTATTCACAGAGCTTCCATGAGTAAGTAGTGGGACTTCATCCTTGGTCCTTCACTCCCTCCTAAAACAACATCTTCAACATTACCACACCTTGGTTCTTGCGCTGAGATAGACTGGCCCAAGGTTTTTGTAGCTGAGGGGGAAACTAAAACCTGGGTCTCCCACTTCTAATTCAGCACCTTAAATACACCACACTACAGGTAGTCCTCGACTTACAACCACAATTGAGCCCAAAATTTCTGTTGTTAAGTGAGACATTCTTTAAGTGAGTTTTGCCCCAGTGTAACAGCTCGATTTCAGAAATCGTGGGCGCTCCATCACTGGAGGTTTTTAAGAAGAGACTAGACCAGTGATGGCGAACCTTTTAGAGACTGAGTGCCCAAACTGCAACCCAAAATCTACTTATGTATCGTCGGGTGCCGGGTGGGTGTGGCCCATTGGGTGGGCGTGGCCCATTGGGTGGGCGTGGCCCATTGGGTGGCCGTGGCTGCGGTGGTAACGGCAGACTGGGTGGGACCAAAAAGTTCAATCAATCAATTCCAACTTTGCGAGATCTTTTTTTCCCGGCGAGAAGTTGAAATTGATTGATTGATTGAACCTTTTTTTTTTGCACACGGCGGCAGAGGCCTAAAAGCGAAAACGTTTTATAAAACCTAGCTGAAGATCTAGGACTGGGGCGACAGTGCGCGTGCCCACAGAGAGGCCTCTGTGTGCCACCTGTGGCACCCGTGCCATAGGTTCGCCACCACGGGACTAGACAGTTACATGTCTGAGATGGTATAGGTTCTCCTGCTTGAGGAGGGGGCTGGACTAGAAGACCTCCATGGTCCCTTCCAGCTCTATTCTATTCTAGATTCTAGACCTTCGGCATCATAGTAAAGATGCCTTTCCGTCTCACATAAGGCATTGTGATTGACAGCTAGCTTTGATTTAGAACACCGGCAGACGTTAGGAATGTGCAGAGAACAGCAAGTACTGACAAATCCGCTACCTTGTTTTGCTTACAACAGGATAGCACGACTATCCCTTTACAGATTATGAATATTTCACAATGGAAGAACCGATCTGTCTTCTGAAAGATCACACTGAACTGTACAGGTAGTCCTTGACTTACAACCACAACTGGGACCAGAATTTCCTTTGCTAAGCAAGGTGGTTGTTAAATGAGTCACACCCGATTTTATGACCGTTTTTGCCACAGCTATTAAGCCAACCACTGCAGTTGTTAAGTGAATCACACAGTCGTTAAATGAATTCAGCTTTCCCCATTGACTTTCCTTGTTGAAAGCCAGCTGAGAAGGCTGCAAATGGTGATCTCCTGACCTGGGACACTGCAACTGTCATAAATACATGCCAGTTGCCAAGCATCTGAATGTTGATCATGTGACCATGGGGAAGCTGCAATGGTCGTAAGTGCGAGGACTGGTTGTAAAATTTTTTTTTAGAATTATTGTAACATAGAATAGAATAGAACAGAACAGAATAGAATAGAATACTTTATTGGCCAAGAGTGACTGGACACATAAGGAATTTGTCTTGGTGCAAAAATGGTCATTAAAACAAATGGCTTTAAGTCAAGGACTATTTGTAACCTGCTAGTTGTTCCTGATTTTTCCTGAAACAAAATTCTCTTTCCACATTTTCCATAAATGCATGAATATATTTTCAGATTCAGTTACCAGGTTTGCTAAGAGAGCGCACAACCCCAACCTGGTTGGATTTAATGATGATGATGATGATGATGTTGGAAGGGACCTTGGAGGTCATCTAGTCCAACCCCCTGCTCAGGCAGGAAACCCTATACCATTTCAGACAAATGGCTGTCCAGTCTCTTCTTAAAGACTTCCAGTGTTGGAGCATTCACAGCTTCTGGAGGCAGGTTGTTCCACTGATTCATTGTTCTAACTGTCAGGAAATTTCTCCTTAGTTCTAGGTTGCTTCTCTCCTTGGTTAATTTCCATCCGTTGCTTCTTGTCCTGCCTTCAGGCGCCTTGGAAAATAGCTTCACTCCCTCTTCTTTGTGGCAGCCCCTGAGATATTGGAACACTACTATCATGTCCCCCCTCGTCCTTCTCTTCATTAAAATAGACATACCCAATTCCAGCAACCGCTCCTTATATGTTTTAACCTGCAGTCCCCTAATCTCTGCACTCTTTCTAGAGTCTCAACATCTTTTTTACATTGTGGTGACCAAAAGTGGATGCAGTATTCCAAGTGTGGCCTTACCAAGGCATTGTAAAGTGGTATAAATACTTCACGTGATCTTAATTCTATCCCTCTGTTAATGCAGCCTAGCACTGTGTTGACTTTTTTGGCAGCTGCAGCACACTGCTGGCTCATATTTAAGTGATTGTCCACTAGGATTCCGAGATCCCTCTCACAGTTACTACAAATGAGCAAGGTATCACCTATTCTATACCTGTACATTTGGTTTTTCTTGCCTAAATGTAGAACCTTACTTTTTTCACCATTGAATTTCATTTTATTAGATAGTGCCCAGTGTTCAAGTCTGTCCAGATCCTCCTGTATCTTAAGCCTGTCTTCTGGAGTGTTGGCTATTCCTGCCAGCTTAGTGTCGTCTGCAAATTTGATGAGTTCCCCATCTATCCCCTCATCCAAATCATTGATGATGTTGAAGAGCACTGAGCCCAGAACAGAGCCCTTGGGTATCCCACTACACACTTCCCTCCATGTAGATGCAGTTCCATTGAGGACCACATGCTGAGTACGGCAGGTCAGCTAGCTATGAATCCATCTGGTGGTGATGCTGTCTAACCCACATTTTTCTATCTTATCAAGTAGTAGGTTGTGGTCTACTTTATCAAATGCCTTAGTCCAAGTACATTATATCCACAGCATTCCTCTGGTCCACTAATTTTGTCACCTGGTCAAAGAATGCAATAAGATTTGTCTGGCATGATCTGTTTTTGACAAACCCATGTTGGCTTTTGGTAATGACTTTGTTTGCCTCTAGGTGTTCGCTGATTCGTTGTTTGATTATCTTTTCCAAGATCTTCTCAGGTATTGAGGTCAGGCTGATAGGTCTGTAGTTTCCTGGATCCATTTTTCCCCCTTTTTTGAAGATGGGAACTACATCAGCTCTTTTCCAGTCCTCTGGTAGTTCCCCAGTGCTCCAGGATCTTTGAAAAATATAGTTCAGTGGTTCTGAAATCAGATCTGCCAGTTCCTTGAGAACCTTGGGCTGTAATCCATCTGGTTCTGGTGATTTGAACTTGTCTAGGCTGGACAGGTGCTCACTTATCATTTTCTTGCCTATCTTAACTTGTGTTTCTAATCTATTTTTTATGGTACTGTTTTTGATAGGTTTTCCCTTTGTGTAAATACGGATAAAAAAAACGAGTTGAGTAGTTTTGCTTTCTCCCTGTTGCTTGTCACCTTTGTGCCACTTTTTCCCACTAGTGTACCAATCATTTCCTTAACTTTTGTCTTGTTTTTTACATGTTAAAAGAAGCTTTTTTTTGTTATGTTTTATTTTTGTTGCAAGCCTTAGTTCATTTTGAGCCTTAGCTTTCCTCACTCCATCTTTGCAGGCTCAGGATATTTGCTGATATTCTGCTTTAGTTATGTGTCCCTCTTTCCACTTTTTATACTTGTCCTTTTTGTCTTTCAATTTATCAGAGACTTCTTTATGCAGCCATGCTGGTTTCTTTTGAGAGCTGTTATTTTTCTTCTTCATTGGTATTGTGCTAGACTGGGCTTTTATAATCTCACTTTTCAAAATTTCCCAAGCTTCTTGAATTGTTTTCCCCTTGAGGATTCTCATCCATTGAATCCTTCCCAAGCTCTCTCTAAGTTTATTGAAATTAGCTCTCTTAAAGTCCAAGACTCTATAATAATAATAATAATAATAATAATAATAAAGTTGGAAGGGACCTTGGAGGTCATCGAGTCCAACCCCCTGCTCAGGCAGGAAACCCTATACCATTTCAGACAAATGGCTGTCCAGTCTCTTCTTAAAAACTTCCAGTGTTGGAGCATTCACCGCTTCTGGAGGCAGGTTGTTCCACTGGTTAATTGTTCTAACTGTCAGGAAGTTTCTCCTCAGTTCCAGGTTGCTTCTTTCCTTGACTAGTTTCCATCCATTACTTCTTGTCCTGCCCTCAGGCGCCTTGGAGAATAGTTTGGCTGTGTTCTAGTTTGGCTGTGTTCTATTGCTTGTGCTTGCATAATGTTGAATTCCAATATTGCATGATTACTTGCCTCCAAGGTTCCTGTGGCTTCAACACCTTCTATCATTTCATCTCTCTGTTAGTGAGAATTAAGTCCAATATGGCTAATCCCCTAGTTCCGTTCTCTACTTTTTGGGAGACAAAGCTGTCTGCTAGGTTTGTCAGGAATCTGTTTGAACTTCCACTTGGTGCAGAGTTTGTCTCCCAGTTGATGTCAGGGTAATTAAAGTCCCCCGTTACTATTGTGATGTGCTTCCTACATACCTTAGTTAACTGACTAGGAAAAAGGTCATATATTATCTCTGTTTGGTTGGGTGGCCTATAGTATACACCTATGGCAATGTCATTTCCCCTCCTTTTATATTGACCCAAATGCATTCAAGACAGTTTTCATCATTGTTGTGCTATATTTCTGTAGAGATGTAGTTATTTCTTTTATATAGAGCAACTCCATCTCCTCTTTTATTTGGTCTGTTTCTTTTAAATAATTTAAATCCCTCTAGCTGTGTGTTCCATTTGTGGGTTTCATCCCACCATGTTTCCATAATGGCAACAATATCATATCTGCCCTCATTAACCTGAATTTCTAGTTCACCCTGTTTACTGTTCATACTCTGTGCATTGGTGTATAGACATTTCAGTCCTTTATGACTGACCCTGTGTTTACTTTCTACATAACCTGTGTGGTGCCTGAGTCCCCCTATTTTCTTATCACCTGTTTGGTTAGTGCACTTTGTGTGGCACTCGCTATTATAAGTTTGATTTTGCTTGAGAGCAAGATTGATATTCTTGTGCACACACACATCTATGTTACATGCACTGATAACCCTATAATTTTTAGATTGCCAGGGACAGGAATGTTCTGTGTCAATTAACTCACTGTCCCCGTTGTTTAGTTTAAAAACAAAACTGGCTCTCCACAGCTGGGATATTTCCTCCCACCCTCTGTGATCCCATTCTCTTCCCAGAAAATGCAGGAATAACCCAGTGCCTTTCTTTTTCCTGTTCAGGTGAAGCCCTGACATCATTTCCCTTTCCGAAAAACAAAATGGGACCCAACAGCATTTTTCCGCTGGAGTTCCTTTCCTAGAAATGCCTCAGAAGGGGCTTTCATAACCTCCCTCCCTTATCCTTGCATGTACATATTTTTCAGCCTGTTCAGATACGGGTAATCCTTGACTTACGATCACAACTGGGCCCCAAATTTCTGTTGCTAAGCAAGACAGTTATTAAGTGAGTTTTGGCCCCATTTTACGACCTTTCTTGCCACAGTTGTTAAGTGAACCACTGCAGTTGTTAATTTTTTTTTTATAATATTTTATTAATTTTCCAATTTTACATTTGAGTATTTAAAAAGCAACGTGGTGACTGGGCTAATCAATCGTTCAATAACAAAATCTTTAGTGCAAATCTCAGGTTACAACATCAGATATTTCTTCTCTTTTTCCCTTGACATTTACTGTCTCGTATTCAAGCTAGTACATTTCTAATTATATCAACTCAATGAAAGCATCATTATTACATTTATCAATAAATTTTTAGCTTATACATATCTTAATTACATTCAATCTTCATAAACAATCCATATCCTGTTATTAATTTTTACATAATTTTTAATTTCTCATCAATATTCCAGTTTAACCTTTGATATCCATAATTTTCAGACTTTGGCTAACCAAGATTTCCCTTATCTCATTTCATGACAAACTATAATTACACAGTTGTTAAGTGAATCTGGCTTCCCCATTGACTTTGCTTGTCAGAAGATTGCAAAATGGGATCACATGACACTGGGACACCACAACTGTCATAAATACACGCCAGTTGCCAAGCGTCTGAATTTTGATCACATGACCATGGGGTTGCTGCAAGGTTCGTAAGTGTGCAAAATGGTCATGTCACTTTTTTCAACGGCTTGGTAACTCCGAATGGTCACTAAGGTGAATGGTGGTAAGTTGAGGACTATCTGTAGGTCTTGAGAGGTTTTAGATGTGCTGAAAAACCTACATTAGGAGAATAGGGTATGAGGGAAGATTTTTGCTGCTGCCACAGCCCTCTCCTTTCACGTTTGTGAAACAGTCTCCTACAAATAGTCCTCAACTTTTGATGACAATTGGGATCAGAATTATCGTTGCTAAGCAAGCAGTTGTTAAGTGAGTCACGCCCGATTTTATGAACTGCTTTGCCAGTTATTAAGCAAATTGTCTGAAATGGTATAGCGTTCGGGGGGGTTGGACTAGAAGACCTCTGAGATCCCTTCCAACTCTGTTATTCTGAAAGTTTGGAGACTGGAGATATATCTCTAAACCAGTGTTTCTCAGCCTTAGCAACTTTGTGAGGTGTGGACTTCAGCTCCCAGAATTCCCCAGTCACCTTTGCTAGCTGAGGAATTCTGGGAGTTGAAGTCCACACATCATAAAGGTGCTAAGGATGAGAGAAACGCTGCTTTAGGTACCTCTTTTGCTTTATATCCTTCCATCACTCCCCCTCCCACCACACCCCTCTCCAGTCTTAAGATATTCTTGAATTGTGTTGACTCCAATTACAGAATTTCCAGTCTGGTATTGATATTACTAATTGAGGTTTCTAATCCCAACACATTTGCAGGATTGCTGAGGCGCTATGAACACGCCTTTGTCTCATTTTGCTAAATCTGTAGACCACCATCTTTAGTTAGCAGAGAAGGGAAGTTGGGGATTGACAACAACATCCAGGACTTCTGGATTAATGAAGAGCTCCTGGTTTAAAGCAACAAGGGACATTTTCAGGGTTATTTTTCTCCCAAGCCACCCAGGATGCTGGGTGATATATGGTTAGCGGCTGGACTGGCGACTGTGGTGTTATCTTTTCCCCCAGGAATTCAGTAGGCCCTGCTGCTGGGGTGACATTTACGTCTCACTGGCTGACCTTGGAAGCCAAGAGCATTGCTTAAATCCCCATTAATGTCACTCCATAATACATGGAAGAGAAATGCTCTCTTGGGCCAGGTTGGGTCTGCAGAGGGGGAAATGCACAACAAGACGGTGTGTGAAATCTTTGATTCCTTTGTGTGGTCAAAAGCAGCTTTCATTTATAATTGCGGGAAGAGGGAGTTCTAAATAGACAGGGCAAAGTGGGTGGAGGAAGCCACCAATTTCCTTGACGCTGCCATCCCTTCTTCTTGAGATAAAAGCAGTCCTCTTAGATTTTTCGTGATTCTTATCATGGGCAGCGATAAGAATGAGAAACGAAAATCAATCGACGGAAAGAAATCTGAGGCAAAATCAAAAGAAGTAAGTAGAAACAAATTCTAATCAACCCATAATTGAAGCTGGCATAATGACATAGATTCTCATGACAGAAGGGGTTTATCTACCATCCCAGATCAGGGTACGGAAAATAAGAGAAGTCTTTATTGCTCTTACAGATAAAAATTCAAATCTACTAAAGCAGCTCTCACTTCAGAGGAATTAAAAAAAAAAACCCAACAAGGAGAAAAGAAAATATCATCAACCTCTTCCAGGACTGGTTACTTGAATCCAGGAATAGCAATAGCAATAGCAGTTAGACTTATATTCCGTTTCATAGTGCTTACAGCCCTCTCTAAGTGGTTTACAAACTCAGCATATTGCCCCCAACAATCTGGGTCCTCATTTTACCAACCTTGGAAGGATGGAAAACTGAGTCGAGCTGGTCAGGATTGAACTCCTGGCAGTGGACAGAGTTTGCCTGCAATATTGCATTCTAACTACTGTGCCACCACGGCTCTTGACTCAATGAATACCGAATGAAGAATGCAGAATAACAAGTTGGAAGGGACCTTGGAGGTCTTCTAGTCCAGAGGTCCCCAACCCCGGGTCCGTTGACCGGCACCGGTCCGCAGGATGCCAGCAAGTGGGCCACACAAACAAGAAAAGCTCCATCCTCGGGATGCAGGCAGTATCCAAAACCACACCTCCTCTGGTCCGTGGAAAAACCTTTGTACCATGGCACCGGTCCCTGCTGCCCGAAAGGTTGGGGACCTGTGTCCAACCCCCTGCTCAAGCAGGAAACCCTCTACCATTTCAGACAAATGGTTGTCCAATCACTTCTTGAAAATCTCCAGTGTTGGAACACTCACAACTTCTGAAGGCAAGTCATTCTACTGATTAATTTTTCTAATTGTCAGGAAATTTCTCCTTAGTTCTAGGTTGATTCTCTCCTTGATTAATTTCCATCCATTACTACTTGTCCAGTCCTTTCTGGTCTTGCCTCTTCTGCAAAAGTTTGGTTCCAACTTCCTCTCCTTTCAGAAACTGTACAATTTATTTCAGTGGCCATGGACTCAAAAAATTCATTTCATTTCATTTCATTACATTTCATTTCTGAAAGATTATTTTATCCTTACTTTTTCTTATTCACAAAGTAACGTGGCCCATTCAGTATTCTGGTACTCAAAACCTATCCAAGTCCCACTTCTCAGAAATGAATAGATGTCACCCCTTCAAGGTAGACCGGACTAGGAAACTATAATCACACAGACCAATACCACTTTTATTATGAAGTTATTGCTGTGTTTTTCAATCTTGGCCAATTTTAAGATGTATGGATTCCAACTCCCTGAATTCTCCAGTCAGCATGAGAAAACATAGTGACTATATTAATAAATACTATTATCTATGGTTTGTGGAAAACAATTTGATTAATTGATAGATTACGTGCCATCCAGTACATATTGACTCTTAGTAACTACATTTTCTCCATGATGATCTGCCTCTAACCTCGTTCTTCAGGTCTTCCCATGCTGCTCCCATCACTACTGTAATTGACTCCATCCCCCCTAAGCCACAGTTATAAGACTGAGCTTTAAATCATTGTGTAAACCAAAATAGTTGTGTTGGTTCACATGACAAACCAAATGTATCACTTTATGGCTTAATAATGTTTACAGGTACTCCTCAAATTACAACAGTTCGTTTACTGACCAATGTTATAATGGCACTAAAAAAGTGTCTTATGGCCATTTTTCACACTTACGACCACTGCAGTATCCCTATGGTCACATGGTCAAAATTCAAATGCTTAGCAACTGGCATGTATTTATGACAGTTGCAGTGTCCCGGGGTCATGTGATCACCGTTTGCGACCTTTTCACAGGCAAAGTTAATGGGGAAGCCAGATTGACTTAACAACCGTGTTGCTAACTTAACAACTGCAGAGGTTCACTTAACAACTGTGGCAAGAAAGGTCGTAACGTGGGGCAAAACTCACTTAACAACTGTCTCGTTTAGCAACAGAAATTTTGGGCTCTGTTGTGGTCGTACGTTGAGGACTCCCAATATTGATCTTGCTCTTCCTAGTGTCAAATCTTCTTAATTCCTTTTCCACCAGTTTCACCCACCACTTTTCTGCCAGCCAAGCTCATTGCCTTTATTAAATCACAGCTAGAGATGACAAGGCTTGGCAAAGCAGAGGGGAAGGGCGGAAGTCTTTGGGAAGGCATTTAGCACTTCCCACTCACATTCCACTTTTCCCCTAAAGTCATGTGCTCCCTTAACACACACACAAATCCTTTTTACATGATTTAAAAAGCATAGGTGGCACCAGGAGTCTGGGGAGGGGGAAGGGAATCGCACCCCTTCATGTGTCCTTTGACCCCCAGGCCGATGTCAAATGACACTTTTCAAAGGCAAATTATAGCTGAACTTTTTTATTGTTTTATTGCTTTTAAACCAATGACAAAAAGGAAAAAAAGAGACAATTACGATAAAAAATACATACATTGTCACTGAAAAGAAAACAACACATAGAAAATGTATTTTTAAAGTAAAAAATACAACAAAAATAAAAAAAAAGTACAGGTGGTTCTCAACATATGACCACAATGGAGCCCAAAATTTCTGTTGTTAAGTGAGACATTTGTTAAGTGAGTTTTGCCCCATTTTACGACTTTTCTTGCCACCGTTGTTAAGTGAATCACTGCAGTTGATAAATTAGTAACCCGACTGTTAAATGAACCTGGCTTCCCCATTGACTTTGCTTGTCAGAAGGTCGCAAAAGGTGTTCATATGACCCTGGGGACACTGCAACAGTCATAAGTATGAACCGGTTGCCAAGCATCTGAATTTTGATCACATGACCATGGGGATGCTGCAAAGGTTGTTGTAACTGTGAAAAACGATCATAAGCTGCATTTTTCAGTGTTGTTGTAACTTTGAACGATCACTAAATGAAATGTTGTAAGTCGAGGACTACCTGTATAATGAATCATTATAACAGTAAAATGGTGAAGTTAATGGCAGAAACTCCAGATTTGACGGCACATGATAAATTAATTAACTGGGAAAGAAACTGGAAATCCTTATGTCATGGTTCCGACAGATGAAACTCTTCAAAAGAACTTCGAGGCATTGTTTACCTTAAAGAATCTTTTATTCAAGTAGCATAATATCGGCACTACATAATCGAAGCCAAAAACTGAATTCCCCTCCCCTGGGCACATAGTATCAAAGCACAATTCCCTCCTCCAATTAACAGTCATAAATCACATTCCCCAATTAGCTTGAAGCACAGGCTTCCTCTCTAGCTTTCCAGCCCGCCAATTCTTTATCAGCTCTGGGCTCAATAACCTTGATTCTCACACTAAGTTTAGTGTTGTTATGTCTAACTGGACTCTCATTCACATCCCCCCTCCCAGCATCATCTAACTCTAAAAGCGAAAGGGAAAAGATGGCTACATTTCCATCTGTTGTCAATGCAACAACATCCGATGTTAGCAGCGTTGACACCTTGCAGTCATCAAAGGCATTTGAATTTTATTTGATATATATAGCATCTTAGGTTGGGAAGCTTACAGGGAATTGGGTCTTATGTTCCTTCACACAATCAAAGATGTAAGGCAATTTGACACCTCCAAAATATACTCTGTGGGTTCTCTTCACCCTCCAAATGTGTGTGTGTGTGTGTGTAAGGATTGCTGATACTACTTTTGTGGGAAACAAATAAATATGGTAGGTTTTTTTAATTCAAAGCGGCCCCAATTTTATTATATAAATCCAGTTTCACATGACTTTTGAGACATATTTGAGTTTTTCAATTATCAGTTTTCAAAATGGGATTTGATATTTATTTTTGTCATTTATAAAGTGTCAAATGGAATCAGACAGGGGTGCCTTGATCCAAATGGAACTTCAAACTTTATCAACACCAGTTTGCTCTGGAAAAGACATTCTTTTAGCTGTGTGTTATTTCAAATTACAGCATTCTGACTGCAGTTCAGATGCGCTATTGGAAATTATCCAAGGATAAAATGAAAATACTAGAGCATAAGAGAGGAGAAATTGTAAATGTAAAAGAGGTGAACCTGAATTTTCTATCCAGGTCAATTTGAAAATGGATATTTCCTGTTCCACCTGCTTCTTACAATCTCCCCATCTGTTTTCCATTCAGCAGCAGTTGCCACATGCAAGCAAAATCTTCTCTTCACAACTGTGCATTGTACAGTGGCCTCTTTATAAAAATCCTGGAAACAGTTGTCATGCCTTCTCTGGTTCAATATGGGAGATCTTTGAGACTGGCTAAGATTAAATGGAAACTAATCAAGGAATGAACCAACCTGGAACTAAGGAGAAATTTCCTGACAGTTAGAACAATTAACCAGTGGAACAACTTGCCTCCAGAAGTTGTGAATGCTCCAACACTAGAAGTTTTTAAGAAGAGACTGGACAGCCATTTGTCTGAAATGGTATAAGGGGTTGGACTATATGACCTCCAAGGTCCCTTCCAACATTATTATTATTGTTGTTGTTGTTGTTGTTATTGAAGCTACGATGGACCTACTTGGGGGATACTTATGACCTGGATTTGAAGTTCCATCAGTCAGTCCCACACACCCTGTGGTCATGTGTCTGCACGTTGGACGCTTGGCAACTGAACTGCATTTACAGCCATTTGCAACGTCCCATGTTTATATGACCGCATTTTATAACAGTTTTGCTGAAAACCAGCATTCATTTATTATTAATCAAGATGTGTGTATTATTAGCCACGATCCCTTATTGCTGGCCCCAAAGTGTGTAAGGCACAAAGGTTTAGCTTCTTCTTTGTCTTCTCCTTCCATTTTTTCAGGAGTTTGGAAGGGTTAAAGGTCAAAATGAGGGCCTTAAAGCCTTAGAGCAGGGGTAGGCAACCTTGGCTCTTTTATGACTCGTGGACTTCAACTCCCAGAATTCCTGAGCCAGCATGGCTCAGCTTGGAAACCTCTCCCTTTCCCCTCAGCATGTCTGGCTCAGGAATTCTGGGAGTTGAAGTCCACGAGTCATAAAAGAGCCAAGGTTGCCTACTCCTGCCTTAGAGAGCCTGAAACTGTGCATCCATCCTTTACAAACCATTCCCCTGAAATTTGAAATAGACTCTGATTCCTCCTGCTTTGGGATTGCAGCTCAAAACCTGTCCCGCAAAACTTGCCGAGCGTGTGCGGTCTTGACCAAGAAGCTCACCCGATCCTGCAAAACCAAGAGAGGCTTGTTTGTTTTCACCACCTAAGAAAACGCATATTTCCTGGGTTTGCACAATGCATAATTACTTTAGAAAACGTCCTGCCACAAAATGAGCATGTTGGTTCCTGGTGGTTTGTTCAAAGAATAGGGCAAATTCATGGTGTATCGGCCTGTAGTTAGGGCTGGCTACGGCAACATTACTTCAAGACAGTTGTGGATCCCTAATTACTAAATACTACACAGCAATTGAAGGTAATGGACGACTACAGCATCATGTCAAAGTATATATATATTTTTTCTAAGAGCATTTGGCTGACCCTTGCTTTAATAAGAACTGCAAAAAAGAATAGAATAGAGCTGGAAGGGACCTTGGAGGTCTTCTAGTCCAACCCCCTGCTCAAGCAAGAGACCCTATACCATTCCAGACAAATGGCTGTCCAGTCTCTTCTTAAAAACCTCCGGTGATGAGGTACTGAAGGCAAGCTGCTCCACTGGTTAATTGTCCTCACTCTTGAGGAAGTTTCTCCTTAATTCCAGGTTGCTTTTCTCCTTGATTAGTTTCCATCCATTGTTTTGTTGAAGGAAAAGTCTTCATCATGGTTCAGCCCAAGCCGGGAATAAACAACATGGCGACTGCTTTAGAAAGAAGGCTGCAGTTTATTGAAGAGGAGAGCCAGACAGAAAGATGGCTCTGGAAGAAAAGAGAGAGAGAGAGAGCACATGTAGGGAGTGGGTTTTTATACCCTCTGAAGCCTTTTGTTTGGAGTTGTTCCTGTGGCATGAACTTTGACCTGAGTCTGAGTGTGCCCTTTGGCATCTGTGGGTTAATCCTATTATGTCCTGTCTTAGAGTTTAGGTGGGGTATGTAGATTTTAGGTATCTTTGTCTTCTTAATCTTCTAGCTTCAACCTTCCTGAATGGTTTACATCTGCATTTCCACAGAGCTGGTTTCTGCTTGGGGGAGGGAGACTTGGGACTATTAAGAAAACTGGGCATGCTTTTCTGCCTCTTTAAGATCCTTTGAGGAAATATATTTTTCTGCCCTTTTAATGTCTCCTTCTCTGGGGGGGGGGCTGACTTCCCACAGTTTCTTGTCCTGCCTAGGTGGGCAATTGGCAATTGCCGGCAGAAAACAAGCCAACCGGTCTGGCTCTGTTTTTTGCCAGCAAAAAGCATGCCCCGTGATATCACTCCACAAGACCTACCCTGCAATAGCAACCCAATGCAGGTGCACAAAGGGGACCCTTCTGCAGTGATATCACTGTGGGTGGGACTTGACACCACCTGTCCCACTTTACTGCAGGTACCCTTGCATTCTTGCATCAGCTAACAGTTATAACTAGCAGGGTGTTTGCTGCTCCCCATCGCTGATCTCCCCTTCTATCTATTTTGCCCTGTTTCAGGATCCTGCCCACCATCCAATTTCCCTCCAAGGTGACAAAGGGCAACACAGTTTTGAGGGTGCCTTTGAGGCAGTGCCAGAATTAGGAGCAGGCAGAAACTGCTTTAACCTCAGAATTAGCAAGGACAACTGTGCTTTCTCGTGATGGTGTGGCTGATAAGCCAGGAATGAGACGAAGGCAAGGTCAAGGGGGAAAATCAAGATGTGATTCTGTCACAGTGAAGTCCAAGTGGTGATGTAGCCTTTGTCACAAGCTAGAGCCAACAGACTTCACTTATTCTGGAGCAAGAGGCTGCACAGGTGTGGTTCCCCCCCCCTTTCCTTTGACTCTCAGTCCTTGTTGCTATTTAATGATTTGCTAGCAAGCTCCTCCAGGCTCTGTACTCAGCCAACTCTGGTAATGGTTAATTTCTTAGAAGGGCCACGAGGTTCTGTTTGTTTGCAACCTGAAGCTTTTCTGTAGAAAACCCAGAGTTCTTGTCCTGGATGAACCAGGAACTAAGCACAGAAGCGATAAGATTTTATTTTGTTGATTTCTTAAGCTCAGGTTTCTTCTCCTTGAGCATAGGTAGGAAGGCGCATAGGCAGTGCCTGGTGAGTTTCAGAAACGAAATCATTCCAGGGTGTCTGCTCAGCTTGAAGCTGGATTCATTCAACCAGCAAGCCATGGTTTCTTTAACCCTGATTTGCTGACTAAGTCACAGTTGGTGGAGTTTGCACGGTCCTGTGTAAGGCATACATCTTACTTTAGGAATGTATCTACATATAACTGCTGTCAAGAAGATCAGAAGCCACTTCTTTAGGCCCTTTCCTTTTCCTTTCCTTTCCCTTTCCTTTCCTCTCCTCCTCCTCTCTCTCTCCTCTCCTCCCCTCCCCTCCTCTCCTCTCCTCCCTCCTTTTACTTTATTATTTCTTTATTCTTCCTTCATTCCAAGTTTGTACTGTTTTAATTCTTTTTTTAAAAAAAAATATATTTTATTAAATTTTATATGGGTATGGGAAGGATAGGAATAATATGGGTAAAGGATGGGGTTAGGGAATGGAATTGGGATAGGGATGGGAATAGGGGTAGGGATAGGAACAGTAGTGGGGTTACCCCCACACAAAAAATCCAACGCTTAAACAAGCAGACTCTCGTCCGGGTACACGTATTGAATAACAGTAATTAATACAATACTAAACAATTATAGTCATTAATACTAAAAATAGTCATAAAATAAAAGCTTACTAATTAAATATAATTTAGCTCTAGCGTAATGCTAACCATTGATAAAAATTTTCCCACGTCCTAAAATACACTGAATCCTCTTTCTCTTTAATCTCCAACGTCAATCTGTCCATTTCTGCACATTCTAAAATTTTCATAATTATGATCTGATCGTGTGGTAAATTTTCATTTTTGTACTGTTTTAATTCTGTTGAAACATTTCTTCAATAAAAATAAAAAAAATACCGCAAAGCAAAACCTTACTTTAGGGCCTGTAACGACACTGGGTTCACACGACACACTAATCCAAAAACAAGCAAACCACATTACGGCTTAACACGATGTGTCACCTCAGCCTCAAAGGCTGTTGCATCCCTGTCCCAACAGGTGTGGGAAATCCCCCACCTCCCCTCCCCCAAAACACCTGCAGAAACAAAAGCATTTGAAGGGGGAAAAAAAAATCTTAGGATTAGGAACACCCTCAAATAGGTCCAGTAAGGCCTGAATTTGCTTGGGGGGCCAATCAGAAAACTGCCCGGTTGTCACCGGTATGTCATGGGCACGGAATGCGGTTGAATGGGACCCTGACGGTAGCCTCCGTGCTGCAACACTTTGTTGGAGCCCCCCCCCCCCCGACACACACACACACCCTTGGGCAGATGTCAATTTCTGAGCTCATTTGAGAGAAACCTTTCTGTGTTTGCACATAGTTCACATTTTTTGGAGTATTGCAGTTGTCTCTGTGGATCTATGGAAACAAATATTTGCTCTTTCTGAAAGGAGCAAGGCAAGATAGTTATCAAGCAGAGCTTTGGGGCTGATGTTGTCTGAAGACTGGAGCAATCTGGAAAGGTTTAGAGTTCTTTCTGATTGCTGTGAATTATCTCTCTTCAGTTATAATCCCTTGGTTATTTGAAATGCGTATCTGGAATGTTTGTGCCTCTTTTTTCTTTTTCTTTTTTTCTTTTTGCTGTCCTTGGTTGAAATGTTAGTCGTTGGGTTCACGCCATGTCATGTTAACATACAATCTGGGCTTTTTTAAAATCGGTACAGGTGGTCCTCAGGTTTTGACCACAATTGAGCCCAAAATTTCAGATGCTAACGACACAGTTGTTCAGTGAGTTTTGCCCCATTTTACGACCTTTCCCCCCCCCCACACACACACAATTGTTAAGCCTTCCTCATTGATTTTGCTTGTCAGAAGGTCGCAAAAGGTGATCACGTGAAGCCAGGACACTGAAACCGTCATAAATATGAGCCAGTTGCCAAGCGTATTTTTGACCACGTGACCACGTGGAAATCATGTGACCCAAGGATACTGCCACCATCATAAACACATGCCAGTTGCCAAGCACCCCACATGATCACGGGGATGCTGCAACAGCCATAAGTATGAAAAATGATCCTGAGTTACTTTTTTCGGGGCTGTTGTAACTTCAGTCACTAGAAAATGGTTATAAGTCGAGGACTACCTGTTATTGCATTATTGCAATCTTTCACAGACCTCCTGCAAGACTTAAGAAAAAGACACCAGCCTCTAGTGAGATTTTGTTGTTCCCAGGTCCTCCTGGGAGATTCTCGACCTACAACCACATGCTTAGCAACCTTTCGAAACTAACCGTGGCGCTGAAAACAGTGACTTACAATTGGCCCTCCCACTTACGACTGTTGCAGCATCCCCATGATCACGTGGGGTGCTTGGCAACTGGCATGTATTTATGATGGTTGCCGTATCCCTGGGTCACACGATTGTCATTTACAACTTTTACCCAGGTGGCTTCTGACAAACAACATGAGAGGGGAAAGCTGGGTTGGCTTTGTGATTCACTTAACAACTGCAGCCACTCGCTTAACAATCACTTTACAATCAGTGGTAAAATCAGGCACGACTCACTTTAAAACCACCTTGCTTCGCCACAGAAATTCCAGTCCCAGTTGTGGTGGTAAGCCGAGGATTATCTGTAATGTCTTCGATTTCTAACGTCTTGCAGGACTGGCGATTCTGTGATCATGACCGATTGCCTGATGCTTCAGCACTTAAAAACATGCTGAATTGTGTGGTGTCAGCTTTTACAGCCCCACTTCAAGAGCCATAGACGCTTCCATCATAATCCTTGCGCTCGGGCCTAAGGTACCCCCAAGGCCCTCTTTTTAGACGTATCACACAAAATCAGAGGCACCTTTCTTTCACAAGATCACAGGCAACCAATCCTACTGTCAGAAACGGGGAGCAGCAGAGCTCGTGGCTGAAGCAAGACCAGCGATGTAGAATCAAGGCAGCTGAAGGTTGAGTGACAGGAAATCGATGCTTTATCTTTCTGAATATCCATCTTGCCTCCAGTCAAGGCACTTTTATCCTATCATGTGGAGTAGATCAGCAAAACCCAAAGGCTAGAGGGTGTGTGTGTGTGTGTGTGTGTGTGTGTGTGTGTGTGTGTGTGTTATGAATCCAGCAACAGCTAAAACCATGAGGATCAGCAGGTTTAGAAGCTTCCGTCCAAGCCAGGACTTTATCTAGTTTAAGTTTTGTTATATTAATTTCTATTAAGATCCTCCAGAGGAATGGAAGTGGTTTTAACATTGTGAAGGGAAGTGCTGCCTCTGGGCTGGGATAAGAGGCCTCAGGAGAAAGCTGCAAAATACAGCTAGTCCTTGACTTATGACACAATTGAGCCCAACGTTTCTGTTGTTAAATGAATTTTGCCCCATTTTACGACTTTTCTTGCCACAGTTGTTAAGTGAATCACTGCAGTTGTTAAATTAGTAACGCGGTTGTTATGTGAATCTGGTTTTCCAATTGACTTTGCTTGTCAGAAAGTCACAAGAGGTGGTCACATGACCCCCAGGACACTACAACAGTCATAAATGTGAGTCAGTTCTCAAGCATGGGGATACTGCATTGGTATTACGCGTGAAAAACGCCCCCAAGTCACTTTTTTCAGTGCCGTTGTAACTTTGAACGGTCACTAAATGAACCGTTGTAAGTCAAGAACTACCTGTACTCTGCAAGCAAAAAGCCAGTGCTATCTGTATCTAGTTATCTAATGCAATTATTACACAGGTACATATATAGTTCTAATATGTTTGTGGTCGTAAATCAAGGACTACCTGTACAATTCCCAGAATTCTTCATGATGGGAGGCTGCCTAGGAATTCTGGGAAATGCTCTCCCAGCTGGAGAGCAAGGAGCTGAAGACAATTGATGGAGGTTCAGGTTTCATGGATTTGATTAATCCTGTACAAAGTCTTTATTTCCATAAGTGACAATGTAGATACCAAAGCTTGGTGCCTTTTGCGGTGTGTTTGATACCGAAGTTTGGTGCCCTTTGCGGTGCGTTTGATACCGAAGCTTGGTGCCTTTTGCAGTGTGTGTGATACCGAAGCTTGGTGCCTTTTGCGGTGTGTGTGATACCGAAGCTTGGTGCCTTTTGCGGTGTGTTTGATACCGAAGCTTGGTGCCTTTTGCGGTGTGTGTGATACCGAAGCTTGGTGCCTTTTGTGGTGTGTTTGATACCGAAGCTTGATGCCTTTTGCGGTGTGTTTGATACCAAACTGCCTTTTGCGGTGTGTTTGCCGGCTCTTCAGCAGCAGAAAATGAACACCGAGAGACCCTGAGGCTTCAAATGCGGCAGCAGCCATTCCCAGCTTGCAGACGTGCTCAGCACATTCTTGGCTGCCTTCACTGGCTCCAGGCGGGTGTCACTCGAGCTCCTGGCTTCCCCGGCTAAGGCAGAGGAGTGTTTACTCCCGGCTGGCCCAGCGGAGTATTATTAGCTTTCTCTGGTTTCTTGTTTGCATTTGAAGATGTGAAGGTCATTGCTGGAAAAGAGACATTTAGTCATGTCTCATTCATCTCTTCCTCCCTTAGCTCAAATCTCTGCAGCCCATTCCTAGTAGGTGGCTCTGGGATCTGATAGCCAGGGTGGCTGGCTGATTAACCCAAGGAAGAGCAGGGGTGTCAAAGGGGAAGGAAGGGAGGAACCTGCAGCCATCTCAATTCAGGTAGTCCTTGATTTACCACCATTTGTTTAGTGACCAAAATTACAACAGCACTGAAAAAAGGTGACTTATGACCGTTTTTCATGGAGGTAGTGACAGATTTTATCTTCCTGGGCTCCAAGATCACCACAGATGGGGACTGCAGCCAAGAAATTAAAAGACGCTTCCTCCTGGGGAGGAAAGCTATGACAAATCTAGACAGCATACTAAAAAGCAGAGACATCAACCTGCCAACAAAAGTGCGTATAGTCAAGGCCATGGTTTTCCCAGTTGCAATGTATGGCTGTGAAAGTTGGACCATAAGAAAGGCTGAGCGCCAAAGAATTGAGGCCTTTGAACTATGGTGCTGGAGAAGACTCCTGCGAGTCCCCTGGACTGCAAGGCGATCAAACCGGTCAGTCCTAGAAGAGATCAACCCTGACTGCTCTTTAGAAGGCCAGATCCTGAAATTGAAACTCAAATACTTTGGCCACCTAACGAGAAGGAAGGACTCACTGGAGAAGAGCCTAATGCTGGGAAAGATTGAGGGCACTAGAAGAAGGGGACGACAGAGAATAAGGTGGCTGGATGGAGTCACTGAAGCAGTAGGCGTGAGCTTAAATGGACTCCAGAAGATGGTAGAGGACAGGAAGGCCTGGAGGAACGTTGTCCATGGGGTCGTTGCAGCATCCCCATGGTCACGTGATCAAAATTCAGATGCTTGGCAACTGGCACGTATTTATGACGGTTGCAGTGTCCCAGGGTCATGTGATCAGCTTTTGCCACTTGACAAGCAAAGTCAATGGGGGAGCCAGGTTCACTTAAAAACTGGATTACTAACTTATCAACTACAGTGATTCACTTAACAACTGTGGCAAGGATGGTCGTAAAATGGAGCAAAGCTCACTTAGCAAAGATCTCATTTAACAACAGAAATTTTGGGGGTTAATTGTGGTCGTACGTTGAGGACTGCCTAATCTCTGCTGCCACTAAATCAACGAAATCCTGGCCTCTGGACTACAGATCAGGTTCTCTCTCTGTCTTTCTCTCCCTCTGCCCCCCCTGTCTCTCCTCAGCTGGTTAAGATCTCTCCAATTTCAGAAGACATTTATTCCATAACCTATGTCAGTTTTAATCTATATCCTGTTTCAGCGCCTCTATCTGCCTGCTTTTACTCTGTTTGCAGTTGTGCCTGGTTTTTGTTCATCTTTTCAACAATGTCAATTCTTTGAATTGCTTCTAAGGATTGCCAGCCACTCTAGTTGATATAAACGCACCAGATGGCAGCAAATTGGCTTTTTAAAAACACAATTGAATACACTTAGAGAGGAAGATTCTGGAAGGTGCCAAGCTGATGTGAAGTCTTGAGTGACTTAGATTTGGTTCTAAAGTTTAGGGCGCCAAGATTCTTTCTCTGTGATGGATCAAGAAACTGGACACATGTGTTTACTTATGGGGAAATGGAGCCCAACCTCCCGTTTTACAATCTTCCTCCCCGCCAAAAATGTAAGATAGGATCCTGAACCCCTAGTCCAGGGGTAGGCAACCTTGGCTCTTTTATGACTCGTGGACTTCAACTCCCAGAATTCCTGAGCCAGCCATGCTGAGGGGAAAGGGAGAGGTTTTCAAGCTGAGCCATGCTGGCTCAGGAATTCTGGGAGTTGAAGTCCACCAGTCATAAAAGAGCCAAGGTTGCCTACCCCTGCCCTAGTCCCAAAGCCTTCGGCTAATGGGAAGTGTTGGACTTCAGAATTTAGTGACTGGGATCTAAACAACAGATTTCTTGAAGTTCACCAGCAACTATCAAAAGCAGTAGCATAAAAGAGAGATTAGGAATACGAGTCAGAAAATAGGCAAGGAAATGGTAAGAGAAAACCTATCCACTCTAGACAAATTCAAATCACCAGGTCCAGATGAATTAGATCCCAGGGTTCTGAAAGAGTGGAAGATGTAGATTTTAGAACCACTGAACCATATCTTTCAAAGATCCTGGAGGTTTTTAAGAAAATATTTGGCAGCCATTTGTCTGGAATGGTAAGTTGAGCCAGGGGTTGGACTAGTAAACGTCCAATTCTGTTATTCTGTATAACTGGCTGGCATCTTCAGAGACAAGATGGACTTCTACCACAGAAAACTAAGCAGGAATTGACTGAGCTCCTGTCTTTATAGCCGGGTGCCCTGGCACCTGATTGTCTGGCTGTGCCAGCCACAGTTGTTGGCAAAACACCAGGAAATCTAATTCTCGACCAGGGTCACTAAACCCTGAAGTTCAACACTGCACAACAGATACAGGTCGTGAAATTCTAAACCAGTGTAGCTTTCAGCTAGTCTTCAGCATTACAAATCCCAATTTGTGTTGTTACTACCATTTCAATTTATTATTGAATTTATACCTGTCTTGTCAGCTTTATTTTAACCCTCAGAATGGCTTACAGAGAGCAAATGGATGGATGGATGGATGGATGGATGGATGGATGGATGGATGGATGGATGGATGGATGGATGGATGGATGGATGGATGGATGGATGGATGGAATCTGCTGATGTTATCCATTCAGTCAGGTCCAACTCTTGGTGATACTATGGGCCAGGTCTCTCCAGGTCTTCTGATCTTGCAGTATTTCTTTGAGTTTTCTATGCTCTGGCTGGTGTTAGCTTTGATGGTGTCCAGCCACCGTGTTCTTTGACGGCCTGGTTTCCTTGAGTGAGATCTATACTAGAATAGAATAGAGCTGGAAGGGACCTTGGAGGTCTTCTAGTCCAGCCCCCTGCTCAAGCAGGAGAACCTATACCACCTCAGACAAGTGACTGTCTAGTCTCTTCTTAAAAATCTCCAGTGATGGAGCACCCACGATTTCTGGAGGCAAGCTGTTCCACTGGTTGATTGTCCTCACTGTCAGGAAGTTTCTCCTTAATTCCAGGTTGCTTCTCTCTTTGATCAGTTTCCAACCATTGTTTCTCATCCTTCCCTCTGGTGCTCTGGTGAACAACCTCTGCCTTGTGACAGCCCCTCAGATACTGGAACACTGCAATCATGTCTCCCCTATTTCTTCTTTTCTTTAGACTAGCCAAACCCAAGTTCCGCAGCCGTTCTTCATATGTTTTAGTCTTTAGGCCTTTGATCACCTTCTCTGATTTTTTTTTTCCAAACTCTCAACATCTTCTTTGTGATATGGTGACCAAAATTGGCTGCAGTATTCGAGGTGTGGCCTTCCTAGGGCTTTATAAAGCGGTACTAATACTTCTCGTGATCTTGATTCTGCGCCTCTGTTTATACAACCCAGGATTGTATTAGCTTTTCTGGTTGCTGCTGCACACCATATTATGATCATTCAGAGAATAAAGTGGAACAAGTAAAAACAAACATCGATCCTTCCTTTCTCTTAAGACTAAAATCTGAGGCAATGCAATGCAGTTCATATTTATGGGATTATCCCAGATTTCCTCTAAGGAAGCACTTCATCACCTATACAACGTAGTTAAAGTCTAAAAGGGGATTAGGGGCTTTCAGGATCAATCTATGGCTACCTCTCAGGGGATAAGCCCCGGCATTAACGTGGAGCAGCATCTCCTTTCTGAAGCTCAGTAGGTGGGAATCCTTCAAAAATCCCTCAGTTATCTTTGCATATATGTTGGTAGGTTGCTAGCCAACCTGCTCGGATGAAACTAGTCTACTGAACCAAAATCCTGAGATGGTGGCGAAAGAAGACCACGCAGCATTTCGTATTACACTGGTCTAGGCCAGGGGTAGGCAACTTTGGCTCTTTTATGACTTGTGGACTTCAACTCCCAGAATTCCTGGCTCTGGGAGTTGAAGTCCACGAGTCATAAAAGAGCCAAGGTTGCCTACCCCTGGTCTAGGGCGAACCATTGCAATTATAGGACCTCGTTGGGGCCAGTTAGTGAATCCTGGAATGTGGACATGGAAGGAAAAAAACAGGACAGGGTGAGAAGACAACATTAATGGAAACAGCACACCCACAGATGCCATTTGCTTGGATCACAAGTAGAAACATAGTTAATAATAATAATAAAGTTGGAAGGGACCTTGGAGGTCATCGAGTCCAACCCCCTGCTCAGGCAGGAAACCCTACATCATTTCAGACAAATGGCTGTCCAGTCTCTTCTTAAAAACTTCCAGTGTTGGAGCATTCACCACTTCTGGAGGCAGGGTTGTTCCACTGGTTAATTGTTCTAACTGTCAGAAAGTTTCTCCTCAGTTCCAGGTTGCTTCTCTCCTTGACTAGTTTCCATCCGTTGCTTCTTGTCCTGCCTTCAGGCGCTTTGGAGAATAGCTTGACTCCCTCTTCTTTGTGGCAACCCCTGAGATATTGGAACACTGCTATCATGTCACCCCTAGTCCTTCTTTTCATTAAACGAGACATACCCAATTCCAGCAACCGTTCCTTATATGTTTTAGCCTCCAGTCCCCTAATCATCTTTGTTGCCCTTCTCTGCACTCTTTCTAGAGTCTCAACCTCTTTTTTACATCGTGGTGACCAAAACTGGATGCAGTATTCCAAGTGTGGCTAGTGTGATCCCATCTTTCCTTTGAAACTTTTTCAAAGTCATAGATTTGGGCACCATGAAGAACTGGATAGTGAGCTTGATAAGATCCAGGAATGTTTGTGTAAAGTCTTCAACAACCTTTAATTCTGGACTTTGTCTCCTTCTAAATCAGTGTTTCCCAACCTTAGCCATTTTAAGATGCATGGACTTCAACTCCCAGAATACCCCAGCCAGCAATGCTGGCTGGGCAGGGGTGGGATTCAGCCAGTTCGCACCAGTTCGGCAGAACCGGTAGCTAATTTTTTGTTGCCCAGGCCCAGAATGGACTTCTGGAAGTGGCATCCACACAGAGAACCGGTTGTTCACATATTTGAATCCCACCACTGTGGCTGGGGTATTCTGGGAGTTAAGTCCACACATCTTAAAATGGCTAAGGTTGGGAAACACTGTTCTAAATGAACTTTTGCTCATAGTCCTCTAATAATTCCTATTGACTGGCAACTGTTCTCCTTCCTATGAAGAATATTTCCCCCGACACCATCTCTTTGTTCCCCCTTCAGTCCCCAGATGCCATGTTATGTTTAACTGAAGGATTTCTCTTGACACCTTTCTTGTCAGTTTCTGACCCCAAGCCTACTTGCACAATTGTGTGATTGGACGCCTCTGCATATATTTTACAGCAGGGAGGGAACCTGCAACATTTCACAGCTGGGGGTCAAATATTCAGCCTTTGCTGATGCATGTCTCTCTTCCTTTCTAAAGCACATGACACACTAAATTATCCAGATTTGAAGGGTCCATCAGGATACCAAGGCTCTCCAGGAGAAGACTTGTCATGGTGGATGCCGCTGAGCTTAGCTCAACCCCTGGTGACTTAATTTAAAATGGTTTAAGCCGTTCAGAGATGCTTTAAAACTAAATTGTCTGTACTTGCCAAGGACTGATGCTGTTTTGTAACATCTGTCTCGTACAGTTTTTCCTAGTTTTTGTAGAGAGGATAAGGTTTATGTTGCTATTATCAGTCACATGACATATTGTTGGGTTCCCATATTGCTAGAAGTCATAATGTGTTGTGTTCTAATTTTGGCTTAACATGCCATGTTAATTCTTGCTTACTCATTCAATAACAGTTGAGGTGAACCAGATCAACTATATGGATGGAGCTAGACTGAATTATATTATTCTTCCTAAATTAGAGCTACCAGTGCTGGGTTGCAAAAATTTAAATGACCATTAGATTAAATGACCATTAGTAAGAACCACGCAGAAACTTTGCAGGGATTCCCTGTCCTGTCAGGAAGAATGGAGGCTAAAACATATAAGGAACGGCTGCTGGAATTGGGTATGTCTAGTTTAATGAAGAGAAGGACGAGGGGGGACATGATAGCAGTATTCCAATATCTCAGGGGCTGCCACAAAGAAGAGGGAGTCAAGCTATTCTCCAAAATGCCTGAAAGCAGGACAAGAAACAATGGATGGAAACTAATCAAGGAGAGAAGCAACCTAGAACTAAGGAGAAATTTCCTGACAGTTAGAACAATTAACCAGTGGAACAACCTGCCTCCAGAAGCTGTGAATGCTCCAACACTGGAAGTTTTTAAGAAGAGACTGGACAGCCATTTGTCTGAAATGGAATAGGGTTTCCTGCCTGAGCAGGGGGTTGGACTAGATGACCTCCAAGATCCCTCCCAACTTTATTATTATTATTATTATTATTATTATTATTATTATTATTATTATTATTATTATTATTATTATTATTATTATTATTATTATTATTATTATTATTATTATTATTATTATTATTATTATTATTATTAGGCAGTAAAAGCATACAGTCCCCTCCTCCCCTTGCTGCCATCTAGTGGCTATCCAAGGTTTTGTAGCCCCATTGTAAAATAAGCATACAGGCAATTCTTGTTATTTGCTGTAGTTACATTCTAAGAAAGTACCTTGAATACTGAATTAACAAATGCTAAAACCTCAGCTGGGAGTTTGCGCATTGGGTAATTCCAACATTTTGCTGCTCTGCATATCTGCAATTAAGCCATGAGTATCGATTTGGGGGTTACAAAAACATTTTTTGTCAATAAGCAAATTCGCAAATATGGACAACGAATAACAAGGATTGTCTCTACTAGGCATCAATGCCTCAATATGTCTAGAAGAGGATGGGGACCCTTTTGCTGAATGCTTTCAAGCAAAGACTATGCAAGAAGTTTTGGGTTTTTGCACTAATCACGGGAGTGGATTTGATGACTTCAGTGGTCCCTTTCTATTCCGGGATCCTTTGAAATAAAATACTATGTAAGAAGGGACTTTGAACATGTGGCTTTGAACAAAACCTTGGCACTGAGGATCCAAATCCATTTCCAGACATCAGAGACAAGGAGAACATAAACCCCTCCTGGTACAAAGAATATGGCATCTTCAGAGTAACTTTCATATTTAGAGGAATAGAGAAATATACAGTCTGGTTTAGAAGCATCACTGCTTCAGACAGGAAGGCGGTGGAGAGATCAGTGAGGGTGACAGAAAAGATTATTGGCAGTTCCCTCCCTCCCATCCAGGATGTAGCATATAAGCGATGCTTGAGCAAGGTCTGCAGGATTGCCTGGGACGCTACACATCCTCTTCACGGCCTGTTTTTCTCATTACCTTCTGGGAGGAGGCTTCATGGTATCTGAAGCAGAACATCCAGATTCAGTCACAGTTTCGTTCCATACAGTATCAACATTGTGAAGAGATTGGACAACCATTTGTCTGAAATGGTATAGGATTTCCTGACTGAGCAGGTTGTTGGACTAGAAGACCTCCAAGGTCCCTTCCAACTCTTCTATTCTATTCTATTCTATTCTATTCTATTCTATTCTATTCTATTCTATTCTATTCCATTCCATTCCATTCCATTCTATACATATATATACATATCGCCATACACACACACACACACACACACACACACACACTGTATATATACATATATATGCAGTGGTGGGATTCAGCCAGTTCGTACAACTTCGGTAGAACCGGTAGCTAAGTTTTTGTTGCCCAGGCCCAGAATGGACTTCCGGAAGCGGCATCCACACAAGAGAACTGGCTGTTCACATATTTGAATCCCACCACTGTATATATATGCATACACACACACACACACATATATATTAATCAAAGTTCATTTTGAATACTTAGTGGAAAAAAGAGTCTTGAGAGTTAACAAGGTTAATACTATACGGTACAAAGCTATTACATAATCCAGTTGTTCTGCTTCGAAAACTACAAAGCCTCATCCCAGAAGGTAATAAGGGAAAAAACGGTCATGGAGATGATGTCAGCTCTAGAAAATCAATCAGATTTAAGGACAACTTAACAACTGTAGTGATTCACTTAACAACTGTGGAAGAAAGGTCATAAAATGGGGCAAAATTCACTTAATAACTGTCTCGCTAAGCAATATGGATTTGGGGCTCAATTAGGGTTGTAAGCTGAGGACTACATGTAGGCATGGTTTTAGAATTGAGAAACCTATTCTTCATAAATTTACCTCCGACTTTAAAAAGTCATGTGTTTGTCAGGCTTCTAGCAATGGCGTCCATCGATGGTTATTTCCCCCCCCCCTTTCTTTGCAAAAAGAAAAAAAAATACCAATGGGTGATCCTTCCACTTTAACTTAGGTTTTGCATTTGCTCAGCTCAGCTACCTAGTAAGATGTCCAGCTGTTAATGAAGAGGGTTGCTCCTAGTGGCTCTAGTAATGGTATCGATGAAAAACTGATTCCAGCTGGCACAGCTTCTACGACAACATCTAAATTCCTTTTTATTATTTTGCGGGTTAACTTGGCTGGATATTTTAACTGTAAATTGCCAAGACGGGGATGTGCTCCATTTAGGCTCTAAAGCCGACATGGTGCTTTGGAAGGTACAGGGGTGTTCACGCTGTACCTGTACCTGTACAATAGATGTACCTGCTCTGACATACTTTTTTGGCTTCAAAACGGTCGTCTAATGCAGTGATGGCGAACCTTTTGGGCTCGGCCTGTCAAATATTTGGGAAATGCACACCTCCTCAAAACAAAAGAGAAACAATTCTTTCCATATTGATTTGTTTTTTAAAAAATTCCTCCCTCGCTCCTTCCTTCCCTGGATCGTCTTTCCTTCCTTCCTTCCTTCCTTCCTTCCTTCCTTCCTTCCTTCCTTCCTTCCTTCCTTCCTTCCTTCCTTCCTTCCTTCCTTCCTTTCTTTCTTTCTTCCTTCCTTCCTTCCATCCATCCATCCATCCATCCATCCATCCATCCATGGTGACACAGTGGTTAGAATGCAGAACAAGGTAGAAACTCTTAATGCTATTGCAAGGCCGTATTTTAGAATTAAATAACTCTCTTTCTCATTCTAAATTCCAATGTTTAACCATGTTTCTGGGTGTGCTAGTGGAAACAGTAGTTTGACCGGCTCAAGGTTGACTCAGCCTTCCATCCTTCCGAGGTCAGTAAACTGAGGACCCAGATTGTTGGGGGCAATAGGCTGACTCTATAAAACCGCTTAGAGAGTGCTGTAAAGCACTGTGAAGCGGTATATAAGTCTAAGTGCTATTGTTATTGCTTCCTTCCTTCCTTCCTTCCTTCCTTCCTTCCTTCCTTCCTTCCTTCCTTCCTTCCTTCCTTCCTTCCTTCCTTCCTTCTTTCCTTCCTTCTTTCCCTCCATCCCTCTCTCCCTCCCTCCCTCCCTCCTCATGTGTGGTGCTATGTATTATATAAAGAGAAATCAAATAATTACAAAAATGAAATACGTCATTTTGAGAGGCTCCAGAGGCCACAGAAGAGCACCCTCCATTTTCACAAGGCCTCTGCAGCCTTAGCCTCACACAAGAACAGGGCCTGCTTCCGAGAAAAGCTGTTGTCAAATATTGGTGAGTGCTGGCAGGTCATCCAAAATACCAGGGCCTTTGACACATGTGTCATAGGCTCGCCATCACTGGTCTAATGCATTCCTAGCCATTCACCCTTGGCCATTGGGTGATATGAAAAGACTAAATAAAACGAGATGCTCTGAGCACAGATGGGCTTGAGTTTTTTGTAACATGACTAGCAGCAGACAGTTTTTTTCCGCCATCGCAGCGGGAGTCAAGAGCGATGCTTGGATTTTGTGCAGAGGCAGTGAGGCTTGGGAAGGCCCCGGAGGGCTCTTATGGGGCAAGATGAGAAAATTCCAGCCTGACAGTGATCCATGGGTGTCTCCCAACCCCCTCCCCACCTATTGATTGGGTTGGGGGGGAGGACATCTGAGCAATATTTGAATAATTTAAAAGGAGATTTTCTCTCTGACACCCACCCGGTGCTCCAGTCATGCCAGATGGGCTGGGAGGGTTTCACAAGCCCAGCGGTGAATAATGAATGAATAAGTCTCTGATAATGACGCCTCTGTGACCCAGAGGGAGTAGCTGGGAGGGAGGCACAAAGGCATGGGTTGATAGCGCCTTCAGAGGAGAATAATGAGGGTTTGTGGGAAAGATCCACATAGAAAGAAAGCCTCTTCTGCTTTTTCCTTTGCATGTCACCTGCTACGCCCTGGACCCTTCTGCTCTTTAAGATGGGACTAAAATTGGAGTGGGGGAGGCAGCAGGGTGACTCTCAATGCCAGGGTACCCAAATATTTTTTATGCTCTGTGCTTAATTTGACCATACTTTAAAAGTCTTCCTTCCTTCCCTCCCATCTTTTCTTCTTTCCTTCTTTCCTTCCTCACTCTGTCCCTCCCTCCTTCTCCATTTCTTCACCTTCTCCTTCCTTCCTTCCTTCCTTCTTTCCTTCCTTCCTTCCTTCCTCCTTTGTCTCCTTTCCTTCTTTCCCTTTCTTCTTCCCTCCCTCCCTCCCTCCCTTGCTCCCTTCCTTCCTCCTTCATCTCTTTTCCTTCCTTCCTTCCTTCCTTCCTTCCTTCCTTCCTTCTTTCTTTCTTTGTCTCTTCTTTCCTTCTTTCCTTTTCTTCTCCCCTCCCTCCCTCCCTTGCTCCCTTCCTTCCTCCTTCATCTCTTTTCCTTCCTTCCTCCCTCCCTCCCTCCCTTCCTTCTCTGTGTCTTTCCTTCTTTTCTTCTTCCCTTTGTCCCTCCCTCCTCTATTTCTTCACCTTCTTCTTCCTTCCTCCTTTATCTTTTCTTCTTTCTTCCTCCCTCTCTCCCTCCCTCCCCCCCTCCCTTCCTCCTCCTCCTCTTCCATTTGTCTTCCTTTCTTTTAATAAAAGGAAACTTGGCATACTGTAAAATAAAATGCCACTGGCTTCATTCCCTCTCAGCTCTAGGAAGAAGATAAGGACAAACCACTTCTGAAAACATTGCCAAAAATCCTGCAGGGGCTAGTCTAGGCAGTTTCCAGGACTCTACAGAAACTTGGCATGTGTCCATCTGTTGGTGTGCACATACACACATACACAACTCCTGGAACATGCTGCTTTTCAACACCCTCTGGAGGCTTCAGTTGATGCCAGAGATGCCAACAAGCTCAAAATTATTTGCCAGGGAGTGCCTGCAGCCTTGCACCATTTTGCAGGTCCTGCATTAGCTTCCCAATGCAAGTTAGTCTTTAAAACTTTTTATGCCCTGGCACCAGTCAACCTGCAGGAAGGCATCTCTCCACTTGATCTGGCTCAGTCTTTTCAATCATGCAGAGAGAAGCAGCTGACTGTCCCCCATTTTAAGGAGATCAGAGGGACCAACCCTCCCCCCCCCAAATGACTTGTAGGAGATTTGAGTAGCTCGGACATTATCCACCTTCTGGATACAACTGAAGATTTCCAGCTTGGGGGGAGGGGTTGATGCCAGGCATTGTGTTGGATTGCTTATGTTTTATTATGGATGTTATTTCCTCTTGATTGGCTGCCAGGAGTCTTTGTGTCATTGTGGTGGCCCATGAGTTTTATAAAATAAATAAAGTAAGAATGTTTTACTGTACATTTGATTCTCTTACAGGAGAGAATGGCAGGCAGCTGGAGGTCAAACATGGTCATCCACGGGGGTGGGGTGGGTGGGTGTGACAAAATTTAGAAGATGGCAGGTGCATCACTGGAAATTGCCCAACGTTTTGTCACACCACTAAGCTATGGCATTTATGAGACAATCATGAGACTCTGTGAACTGATCATGTGGTGATTCTCTCATGCTTGTCTCAGTACTGCATCTGTCCCTGAACTGATTAAGCCGCGAATCTTCACCCGGTTCGAAAGGGAAGGAATTCTTCTCCTTTTTCCCCCTCACCCTGAATGCCCGAAAATATTTAAAGATAAAAAAATCACACCTCATTTCCTTCGGTTGTTTATCAGCCAGTGGCCATCGATGGAGGAGAAGCATATGTTTAATTCATTGGGTTGAAATAGTGCTAGATCTGGGCCAATAATGGCTGGCAATTGCAGAATAAAAGTTCCTTCAGGAAACACAAACTGGGAGAGCCAGCTTGGTCTAAGGCAGGGGTCTTCAGACTCGGCCCTTTTATGACTCATGGACTTCAACTCCCAGAATTTCTCAGGCAGGCATGCTGGCTGAGGAATTCTGGGAGTTGAAGTCTATGAGTCATAAAAAGGCCGAGTTTGAAGACCCCTGGTCTAAGGGCTAAGGCACTAGGCTAGAAAGCAGGACACCATGAATTCAAGTCCATTCTTAGCCTTGAAAGCCAACTGGGTGACCTTGGGCCAATCACTCTCTCTCAGTTCAACTCAACTCAACTCACAGGGTTGTTGTGGGGAAAAGAACAGGAGGAAGGTGTGTTGGATATGTTCACTGCCTCGAATTAATTGTAAAAATAATAAAAGTGGGATATTAAACAAACAAATAAACATTGACTGAGAAAGAGTTTAGGAACTGGTCTGGAACCATTTGATGTGGTCTCCAAACTTGGCAACTTTAAGACTTGTGAATTTCAACTCCCAGGATTCCTCAGTCAGCCATGCTAGCTGGGGAATTCTGGGAGTTGAAGTCCACAAGTCTTAAAGTTGCCTCAGTACTCCTTGCTTGTACCTGAGGGACAGAATAACCTATTGACATTTAGTGAATCTAGCTAAAGAGAGTTTTATCCCTATGTGGTGAGATTATACATCACCTTTAACATCTCTGTAACTTTTTTTCCCCAGTGGATGATCAGAGCTGGGTTTTGCATTACAAACCAACCAAGCAATCAACAAGTTACAGAGAATTTTCTTCATGCCTCAGGCGGATTCTTGATCCATTCAGAACCAAAGAGAGTGAAATAATATATGCGGGAATGACCTTGAGAAACAAGGGGAAGAGATGCTGGCTAGGGAACAATCAGATAAAAGGAAGATGAGCCTATAGCTGCTTAATAGCCAGAGAAAGAAACTTAGGAAGGATGGACCTTAATTGATCAGGTTGTTAAAAGTAACAGTGGGAGATTTGTACTTTCACACTTGCAAGATTCTGTTAATGCAGCCTTAGAATAAAGTAGGATTAGCTCACCTGCTCATGTTTCCTGTCAGGATAATTCTCCTTTTCAACTTTTGGTGGAATGTCCTCTTTTTCCCCCCTATCACTTTTGCTCACCCCTTCTTTTCTCCCTCCCTTTCTTCCTTGTCATCGGGGGTGTCCACAGGGAGGGTATCAAAAAAAGACAAAATGGAAGCCACAGCCATGAAATTGAAGCTTTACCTTTTGTACGTGCTGCATGACACATAAAAAGGGGTGGGGCTTTTGATGGCATGGTTGGGGCCACCATTTTGACTTTCCTTGTCCCTCTGAGACCCTCCAATTGTCATATAGCAGATTGGCTATTGGGTTGACAGGATTCCTTGCAAAAGACTGTTGAAATAAATCAAGGATTTTACAAAATTTAGCCCAAAGAGCTGATTCAGCCTTAGAGCTACAGGTTGCTAAACCCTGACTTTGAGCTTTAAAAGCTGAGAAAAAGATTTTTGAGTTGGGTTGGGTTGCATATAAGTTGCCATCCTGTTCACCTATCTCACACACACACACACACACACACACACACACACACAGAGCACCAGGGTAAATTGAGCAATCAAGACTGTGCCGTTGAGTGCATGTTGGAATTTTTTTTTACATATACCTGACTGTCTCTGTGTGTCAGGAAGATGAATGTCGGCGATTCGTGAGAATATGCTGATGTTTGAGCTTTTCATAGCTCAAATACTCATCTGGATCTGAGCAGAAAAACTGGATCAGCAAGAAACACGAGATTCAGATGAGGGAGAATGAAAACAGCTGCACAAACGGGTGTCTGAACTGTTAAGTGTCAGAAGACATAATGGCTTGCTGCTGAGATCATGAAATCCAGGGTCACAGAAGGAAACGGCCCCATTTTTGTACATCTCATATCCACAATGCGTATAAAAAAGGGGCGGAGCTTCAGTCACATGGTCTTGACTGCCATATTGACTTTTTTGACCTCACACCATCCAGATACACTGAGATACTAGTAAAGTGCTTCTTACTAGTCCCTTTGGACCAATCTGGAATAGGGTACAGGTCTGCAACTTGATAAGGTATAACCTTTTTTTTTTTTTTTTTAAGATTTAATTATTTAAAATATTGGAGGAACAATCTAAATGACTATATCAGTCGTACTCGATTTCATTCTTGGAAAGAGAACCAGTGGCTGGAGTTATTGAGACACTGGATGGGGACTGGAGGAGCTGGGTTCGAATCTGCCCTTGGTCTGGGTGACTTTGAGCTGATTACAGGTTGTCCTCGCCATGCTACCACAACCGACCTCAAAATTTCTGTTGTTAAGTGAGAGAGTCGTTAAGCGAGTTTTGCCCCATTTTACGACCTTTCTTGCCACAGTTGATATGTGAATCACTGCAGTTTTTCAGTTAATAACATGGTTGTTAACTGAATCTGGCTTCCCCATTGACTTTCCTTGTCAGAAGGTCCCAAAAGATGATCACATGACCCCGGGAGACTGCAACCGTCATAACTATGAGGCAGTTGCCAAGCTTCTGAATTTTGATCATGTGACCCCGGGGATGCTGCAACGGTCATAATTGTGAAAAATGGTCATAATTACATAATTACAGTTGTGAATTACTGCAGTGAATTACTGCAGTTGATAAGCTAATAACCCGGTTGTTAAATGCCGTTGCAACTTTGAACGGTCACTAAATGAACTGCTGTAAGTCGAGGACTACCTGTATTTGGCAACAAACTTCCCCATCGACTCTGCTTGTCAGAAGGTCGCAAAAGGGGATCACATGACCTTGCGACACAGCAATGGTCATAAATATGAACCAGTTGCCAAGCATCTGAATTTTGATCATGTGACCCTGGGGATGCTGCAACGGTCATAATTGTGAAAAACGGTCATAAGTCACTTTTTTCACTGCTCTTGTAACTTCGAACACTCACTAAATGAATGGTTGTAAGTCGAGGACTACCTTTCCTGTGGCCGGCTCAGTATACTCTTACAGTGGGTTTTCTGGGAGATCTCTCAGGGCTCCTTTTAGGGCCTGGAAAAAAGGCAGGATATCAGTCTAAATCATAAAATTAATGTCTTTACTTGACAACCACAGCAATTAGATTTCAGTCCCTGAAACACGATCTTCCACATTTAACATTTGACATGCAAGGGCTGTTAGTGTGTGACAGGAGAGAGAGCTTCGCGGGCAGCGCCTGGGGAAATCCGACGGTCAAACAGCTGGTGGAACAATTTGTGGGTAGAAATTTCTTCTATTTTTTTTTTCTTCTCCAGGAAATGTTTCATTTTGTCGAACAACAGAATGGCTGACTTCAAAGTGGAGTGAAGAGCTACTTATAACAACAACAACAACAACAACAACAACAACAACAACAACAATAATAATAATAATAATAATAATAATAATAAAGTTGGAAGGGACCTTGGAGGTCATCTAGTCCAACCCCCTGCTCAGGCAGGAAACCCTATACCATTTCGGACAAATGGCTGTCCAGTCTCTTCTTAAAAGCTTTCAGTGTTTTTCCAGGTTGTTCCACTGGTTAATTGTTCTAACTGTCAGGAAGTTTCTCCTTAGTTCTAGATTGCTTCTCTCCTTGATTAGTTTCCATCCGTTGCTTCTTGTCCTGCTTCAGGCGCCTTGGAAAATAGCTTGACTCCCTCTTCTTTGTGGCAGCCCCTGAGATATTGGAACACTGCTATCATGTCCTCCCTCGTCCTTCTCTTCATTAGAGTAGACATACCCAATTCCAGCAACCGTTCCTCATATGCTTTAGCCTCCAGTCCCCTAATCATCTTTGTTGCTCTTCTCTGCACTCTTTCTAGAGTCTCAACGTCTTTTTTACATCGTGGTGACCAAAACTGGATGCAGTATTACAAGTGTGGCCTTACCAAGGCATTGTAAAGTGGTATTAATACTTCACGTGATCTTGATTCTATCCCTCTGTTAATGCAGCCTAGCACTGTGTTGGCCTTTTTGGCAGCTGCAGCACACTGCTGGCTCATATTTAAGTGATTGTCCACTGGGACTCCAAGGTCCCTCTCACAGTTACTGCTATTGAGCAAGGTACCCCCTATACTATACCTGTACATTTGGTTTTTCTTGCCTAAATGTAGAACCTTGCTTTTTTCACCATTGAATTTCATTTTGTTAGATAGTGCCCAGTGTTCAAGTCTGTCCAGATCCTCCTGTATCTTAAGCCTGTCTTCTGGAGTGTTGGCTATTCCTGCCAGCTTGGTGTCGTCTGCAAATTTGATGAAGTTCCCCATCTATCCCCTCGTCCAAATCGTTGATGAAGATGTTGAAGAGCACTGGGCCCAGAACAGAGCCCTGGGGCACCCCACTACACACTTCCCTCCATGTAGATGCGGTTCCATTGAGGACCACACGCTGAGTACGGCCAGTCAGCCAGCTACGGATCCATCTGGTGGTGATGCTGTCTAACCCACATTTTTCTATCTTATCAAGTAGTAGGTTGTGATCTACTTTATCAAATACTGAAGTCCAAGTAAATTATATCCACAGCATTCCTCTGATCCACTAATTTTGTCATTTGGTCAAAAAATGCAATAAGATTTGTCTGGCATGATCTGTTTTTGACAAACCCATGTTGGCTTTTAGTAATGACTTTGTTTGCCTCTAGATGTTCGCTGATTCGTTGTTTGATTATCTTTTCCAGAATCTTCCCAGGTATTGAGGTCAGGCTGATAGGTCAGTAGTTTCCTGGGTCCATTTTTCCCCCTTTTTTGTAGATGGGAACTACATCAGCTCTTTTCCAGTCCTCTGGTAGTTCCCCAGTGCTCCAGGATCTTTGAAAAATATAGTTCAATGGTTCTGAGGTCACATCTGCCAGTTCCTTGAGAACCCTGGGATGTAATCCATCTGGTTCTGGTGATTTGAACTCGTCTAGGCTGGACAGGTGCTCACTTACCGTTTTCTTGCCTATCTTAACTTGCGTTTCTTGGAGGTGAAAAATACATACTGGTTCCAGAAATTGCTTTTTCTGGGCAGAAAGTTTGGTCTAGTGCAGGGGTAGGCAACCTTGGCTCTTTTATGACTCGTGGACTTCAACTTCCAGAATTCCTGAGCCAGCCATGCTGAGGGGAAAGGGAGAGGTTTCCAAGCTGAGCCATGCTGGCTCAGGAATTCTGGGAGTTGAAGTCCACGAGTCATAAAAGAGCCAAGGTTGCCTACCCCTGGTCTAGGGTTAAGGCACCTGGTTAGAAACCAGGAGATTGTGAGTTCTAGTCCTGTCTTAGCCATGAAAGCTGGCTGGATGACTTTGGGCCTACCATTCTCTCTCAGCCCAGTTTAATACACGGTGTTGTTGTTTCGGGGAAAATAAGAGGAGGAAGGAGTATTAGGTATGTTCACCACCTTGAGTTGTTTACAAAAATAATAAAGGTGGGATGTAAATATCAATAATAATAATAATTCCATATATTTCCTTGATATATTCCTGCACCTAAATGCTTTTCCCCCCATGTGGTCTTTTTAATCATCTCTCTCCTTTCTTTTCTGGGAGCTTCGTTCTCTTTCTCTCCCTCTCCTTTCTTTCTCTCTCTTTATTCCCTGTCTCCCTTGAGCTATATTTAACCACATGAAGCCTCCTGGCTTTACAAGAGATTAATTATCTGCTTCTAGCAGTCGCCTCCTCACTCTTGATCCCTACCCAGCTCTTGTGAGACGCTGAAGAAGTAGGCTGGGATGCAGATGGGGATTGTGTGTGTGTGTGTGTGTATGGGGGGGGGTTTGCAGGTGGATGGAGAAGGAGACATCCAGCTGAATTCTAGAGAAAGGTGGCAATGCCTTTATTTTCCCATTTCCCTCCTTCCCTCCCTCCCAAAAAAGATAATTCCCCTGGGAAATCAGAGTTTCCATCCCCAGCCAAAAACCCTCTCTCCAGCTGGCAGTCCTGCACCTTCTGCATTTAGAGACGCAGAGGCACTGTCAGAAAATGGAGGGAGGGGGAGTTGTTTCTGCTGCTCAGAGGTATACAAGTGTGTGTGTGTATGTGTGTGTGAATGTTTGCATGGGCATAGCCTCTGAGGCCCCGTTGGCTGTTTCCAATGGCTCTCAAGGTCATTTTTTTCCCTTTTTCTCAAAGGAGTTGTCATGTTAGCTTAAAATGACCAAGAGTTTTATGACACTATCGAGGCTAGCGTATTTATGACTGCCTATGCTTTCCTGGACTGTAGCCCAGGATATTAGCTATATGAGGAGTTCTCCTAAATTAAAGCTATGGAGTCATATGTTACCATCATACAATGGTGTATTTATAGGGCCAGTTTTTTTCTAGCATGGTTTAAGACTTCAGGCTAGAAACCAGAAGACTGTGAGTTCTAATCCCACTTTAGACATGAAAGCCAGATGGGTGACTTTGGGCCAATCACCAGGAGAATGTGAGTTCTAGTCCAACCTTAGGCATGAGAGCCGACTGGGTGACTTTGGGCCAATCACCAGGATACTATGAGTTCTAGTCCTGCCCTAGGCATGGAAGCCGGAGGGGTGACTTTGGGCCAGTCATTTTCTTTCTGTCCAACCCACTTTACAGGGTTGTTGTTGTGGGGAAAATAGGAAAATGAAATGTTAGTCATGTTCGCCGCCTTGCGTTGCTTATAAAAATGATAAAAGTAGGAATATAAATAAAATAAAGTTTAAAAAAGGATTCTAAAAAGGAAGAGAAAAATAGCTTTTCCTTTGTGTGCATTTAGACTAGGAATTGATCAGCAGGATGCCCATTGCTGCAAGAAGACCTTTTGATCACCAAAGAGGTGCATACATTCTACCCTGTTGCATTAAATTGAAACCATTTTTAAACATTGAAAATAGCTGGAATCCAATCTCACAGGGCATTTGTGATTTCAAGTGTAGATCAGGGCTTTTCAACCAGTGGTACGGGTACTACCTGTGGTACATTGGCACCTGGCAGGTGGTACGCGACCATCCTAGAAAAGTGATAGTGGGGGAGGGGAATGAGCTGAACCGGTGGCAGCACCGCACAAGCCTGAGCGAGAGATGGCTGGAGCTGCAGGGCTGTCAGGGCTCAGCGGAAGTGCCAGGATCAGTGCCGCTTTCCAGCTGATTGGCGCTTCTTCGGGGCTGTCAGGGCTTAGTGGAAGCGCCAGGATCAGCACCAAGCTCCAGCTGGAGCTCGGCGCTGATCCTGGCGCTTCTGCTGAGCCCTAAAGAAGCACCAATCAGCTGGAATGTTGCAGCATCTCCAGGGTCTTGTGATTTACATTCAGATGCTTGGCAACTGATTCATATTTATGACGGTCACAGTGTCCCAGGGTCATGTGAAGTGACCAAAACTTGCTGCAACCACCCAGCAGACGGGGGGAATAAAAATCAAACACCCCACCCCACCCCCGCTGCCAATCCTCAACAGAAATGCTCACAACAATGAAAACCTCGGACAGGAGGAAGAGCGCCACCGGGTGGGCAGGCAGGTGTCTTGCTCGGCTGTGGCTTGGGGGGCACTTTTTTCAGTGCCATTGTAACTTCGAACAGTCACTAAGTGAACTGTTTTAAGTCGAGGACTACCTATACTTTATCACTTTTTTCTGTTTCGTTTTTTTTTGATCATCAAGTTTTTGACACCTTGCTAAGCGACTGGTGGTACTCGGATATTGCCATATCCTAAAAGTGGTACAATGGGTGAAAAGGTTGAAAAGCCCTGGTGTAGATTATAGAAAAGCTTGTAACTTTGCCCATCCTCATGAGATATTAGCAATCTTAGGCGACATTTGTGACATCTTGAAGGGAGGTCGCTGAAATCCCAAGCGATGTTGAGAGCAATTAACAAGTAGGGAGACATTTTTGTGGGCCATCGTCCTGGCTGTGTGTTTTGTGCGTGCTTTCACATCCACACAGTTTACTTGTCAAGGGTTTCAGAAGTGGCTTACCATTGCCTCCTTCCTCGAATGGAAAGTTGAAACAATAAGCCAGTTTTGTAGAGCGGTTAGGGTGCTGGCCTAGAAACCAGGTGACTGTGAGTTCTAGCCACACCTTAAGGGGGAAAGCCAGCTGGGTGACTTTGCGCCACTCCTTCTCTCTCTCTCAACCCAGCCCACCTCACAAGTGGTGGGGATAATAGGAGGAAGAAGGAGTATTATTAAGAGTTCACCACCTTGAGGTATTGATAACAATAATAAATATTATTTGTTTTAATAAAGTTGCCAAGGTTGAGAAACTTTGCACATTCAGCTCTACCCTCCAATAAATGGGGGACTCAGGAAGCAGTAGGGACAGCATTACTGCCCCCTCCCAGCATTGGCTGCCCACAGGCAGGGTCTCTTTCTCACCAGTGGAGAAGCAGTCTGGAAGGCACCCCATTTCTGCTTACCAACAGCGAAGTCTCCTTCTCCTTTGCGGGCCTGTTCCAGTGTCCCTGTCTTCTTCTGGCCTCCAGTCAGGCATCTTCTTGGCTTTTCCACCCTTTGTCCTCTGCCTCCCAGGCCTTTAATTAGTCACACACACACCAAGCCAAGCCAGGCCTAACAATGTCTCCATTGTCTTTCCTCCCTTCTCGTCCCCGTTGCAGACGCCTCACCCAGCCATCGCTTGGCAGTGCCCTTGGGCAGGCTGTACCTCATCCCTTCTTATGTGCCAAAGAGCAACCGGGGGAGGGGGGAGGTTGCCAGGCAAGGAATCTGGGCACTTTGCCCTCTCCTTGCCTGGGCTGCTGCTGGCAAGGTCCCTTTGCAGGGGAGTGTCTGGTACAAGACAAAAGCAAACAGGAGAAATGATTGCCTTAAGAGTTAACTCTCTGCTGCCCTGGAACGGCCTAATCAAGGCATGTTAGATCAGGAAAGCAGGGAAGTCTTCGACTTAACGACCACAAAAATTGAGCCCAAAATTTCTGTTGCTGAGTGAGACATTTGCTAACTGAATTTTACTCCATTTTGCGATTTTTTTCCTGCCACGCTAGTTAAGCGGATCACTGCAATGGCTAAGTTAGTAACACGGTTGTGAAGTGAATCTGGCTTTCCCCATTGACTTTGCTTGTCGGAAAGTCGCAAAAGGGGATCACGTGACTCCGGGACACTGTAACTGTCATAAACAGGAGTCAGTTGCCAAGCATCTGAACCTTCATTACATGATCATGGGGGATGCTGAAATGGTCGTAAGGGTGAAAAATAGTCATAAATCACTTTTTTTCAGTGTCGTTCTAACTGCAAACGGTCCCTAAGTGAACTGTTGTAAGTCGAGCACTACCTTCAGTGGTGGGATTCAGCCAGTTTGCACCACTTCGGCAGAACCGGTAGCTAATTTTTTGTTGCCCAGGCCCAGAATGGACTTCCGGAAGCGGCATCCACGCAGAGAACCGGTTGTTCACATGTTTGAATCCCACCACTGACTACCTTGTAGCGCTTTGCAGCTCAGCTACTGCTTTGCCAACCGAAGGTGCACCTGTGAGATTGCCAGTTTTCCCCACTGCAAAGGGCAGGATTGATTCCTTGCCCAAATTCTGGAGAATCAGAGGAGTGAGTCAGATAGTATGAGTTCCGTCTATCCTGCTAGCCGGTGGTTTGTTGCTTAATTACAATTGGTTGCAGTTGGTTGGATTCACACCACAGCTGAAAAAGTTGAGCATGACTTATCAGCCAGAATGCTTGAGTTCCTGCAGTTCGTTCGCCCAAATTAAACAAATTGCACTCTTGCGAGCGTTAAGCGGGAACCAAGATGGTTCCTGGACCAGGAACAAGCTCAAATGGTGAAGCTTGGTACGAGTAGTCCTCAACTTACAACATTTACTGACTGTTCAAAGTTGCAACAGCACTGGAAAAAATGACTTATGACCGTTTTTCACACTTACAATCGTTGCGGCATCCCCAGGGTCACCTGATCAAAATTCGTATGCTTGGCAACTGATTCATGGTTATGACGGTTGCTGTGTCAGAGGGGAACATTAAGATTCGCTTAACGGGTATTACTAACTTAACAACTGTGGCAATCCACTTAGCAACTGTGGCAAGACAGGTCGTAAAATAGGGCAAAACGCATCTAACAACTTCTCGCTTAGCAGCATAAATTTTGGACTCGGTTGTGGTTGTAAGTCGAGGATCATTTGTAGATGAGAAAGAGTTTCTGTGCCTTTAATAACTTCATAGAAGAAGGAATTTCAGTGACCTTCATGGACCGGCATCTGTCTGAACTGCCTTTTGTTTTAAATAAGATATAGAAAGTTTATATTCCTTTGCATTGATTTGTTATATTCGCTGGTGTGTAAACAGCCTGGGTTGAAAGGAGGCATAGAAGAAGGCCTAGCCTGGATTTTCTGGCTAAATGGATTGCAACAAACTCTTACTTCAAAAATTAGTCAGAGGAGGAGTACATAGCATTTATCTTTTCATTTGTTTTTTTTCTGGCAGGACTCCTGCATTTTAATTTATTTTATTTAAGCTCCTGATTGCCCTTTTGGGTTTCTCATCATTTTATCCTCACCACAACCTTGCAGGGTAGGATCAGTTAAGTAGCGATCAGCCCAAAGTCAGCTAGTCAGTTTTGACTGCTCTTAGGGAAAGACAGGGCTGTCCACAAACTATGGTTAAAAAAAAGTCAAGATAGCTGCTGTGATGATGCAGTCAAAGCACATAACAGTTTTATTTGTTACCATACATATTTAATTGCTTTAATTGTTTTATGTCTTATGATGTAAACTGCCCAGAGCAGGAATGGGCAACTATGCCACCTTTATAAACTGTGGACTTCAATACCCAGAATTCCTGAGCCAACCATGCTAGCTCAGGAATTCTGGGAGTTGGAAGTCCACAGGTCATAAAGGGGCCACAGTAAAAAATTCAAGATAGCTGCTGTGATTGATGCAGTCAAAGCACATAACAGTTTTACTTGGTGCCATCTATATTTATTTTGTGCTGCATTAATTGCAATTTAATGCTTTGATTTTAATTAAGTGGCTCAGAGTCACTTGTTGAGATGGGCGGCTATAGAAAACAAATGCAAAATGGGTGGAGCTTCGATGTCACCCTCGTAGCTGCCATCTTAGCTTTTTTGACCATGCCCTGTGGATGACTTTCATGGAAGATGAGTGAACTGGAGCCAGAAGACACCAGACAGTTGACTGAGGGCTCACTAAAGCCAAGGCTTTTGCTAAGTCTGTGTCAAATTGGCACACCAATGTTCTAGTTTGAATTATGCAAGGTTATTTCATTTTTAGAAGGTTTTCTAAAGGGGCTGCAGAAAACCAAAAGGAAGTGTTGAAAGAAAAATCTTCATCAGGGTCCAGTCCAAGCTGGGAATAATCAAAATGGAGACTGCTTTAGAAAGAAGGTTGCAGCTTATTGAAGAGGAGAGCCAGACAGAAATATGGCTCTGAGAAAGCTGACCATATGTAGTAGGGAGTGGTGGGTTTTTATACTTTCTTGAGCCTTTTGTTTGGAGTTGTTCCTGTGGCATGAACTTTGACCTGAGTCTGAGTGTGCCTTTCTGGTATTCTGATGGTGGTGGGTTAATCCTATTATGTCCCAAAGGTCATATCCTGCTTCCCTGGGGCTGGGGCTGATGAGTGTTGGATTTTTTTTTTGGTGTGAGGGATTGTTGATTCTAGGGATCTTTGTCTTTCTAATCCAAGCTTCCTGGCTCCAATCTTTCTGACAAGATTATCACATCTGCATTTCTGCAGACCTGTTTTCTGTTTGGGACAGAGAGACTTGGGGCGGGGTTGGTTTATGCCTTTAAGATCCTTTGGGGAAATATAATATTCTGCCTTTGAATATTCCCAAAAATATTTCTTTCTCGGGGTGTGTGTGTGTGACTTCCCACAGAAGTCTGGGCTCTCGCCTTGAGGGCGAAGTCTGGGGTTCGAAAGAGATCAGTCTGTCCGTAAGTCTTCCTACATTATCGCATCCTTCTAACTGCTTCCTTGTCAGGTTTTCAAAACCAAGAAAGACAAGCTGAGGTTCCTTGAGCAGTTTCCTTTTATTGTTCCTCACCTATGGACGGAAATCTTGCCAAACTAAAACAGACGACTTACACCATGAAGCATATACTGTACAGTGCACTGAGAACTCTTAAGGAGGAGCCATTTCAACTCTCTTCCTCCCACACAAACGATCTAAACTCTGCAGTCTCTTGCTCCTCTAGAATGAACACCCTCCCTTTCTGGGAATTTGGATTACTGGAAGAAAAAGGGTGGAAATCTATTGGAATTCTTGCTGGATATGAAATTATTCTGACTTTCAAATGCCTTGTTAGCTATTTGTCTGTGGTACTTAGCTAGAGCTAAAGTAGGCGGACTGAATCGTTTTTTTTATTTGTTTGTTTGTTTATTGGTTTATATATTAGTTTATTTATTGGGTTATTTATTTAATTTGTATGGCACCCATCTCTTTACCAAACAACTCTGGGCGGCACCAATTATACTAGTGACGGGGACACCATTGAAAGATCTAAAAGAGAAGTGTGGGGACAGATCATCCTGAAGAAACTCCTATGTGTTTGCCAAGAGTTAACGTGAACTTGATGACAGTCAGTCAGTCAGTCAATCAGTCAATCAATCGGAAATTCTGTTTGAGATTCCAAACGTGTTATGATCCTGACAGTCACTGTTTTGAAAAATTTCTATTCCTCATAGCTATCGAGAAAGCAATTAGCAAGGGGACTGTTCTAAGCACAATTTGAGAATCATTTACCAAACATAGCTTGAGCTCCTGCATTAAAAATGGTATATATATTTAAAACATGAAAAAATACCTCAGTATGAAAAAATGAAAAAAAAATGTACTCAGCAATGGCTTCTGTCTATGTTTTGGCAACTTGAAATGTACCTCAGTAAGACATCATGGGAAGAAGGAAGGAAGGAAGGAAGGAAGGAAGGAAGGAAGGAAGGAAGGAAGGAAGGGAGGAGGAGGAGGAAGAGGAGGAGGAGAAGAAGAAGAAGAGGAAGAGGAGGAAGAGGAAGAGGAAGAAGAGGAGGAGGAAGAAGAAGAGGAGGAGGAGGAGGAGGAGGAGGACGAGGAGGAGGAGGAAGAAGAGGAGGAGAAGAAGAAGAAGAAGAAGAAGAAGAAGAAGAAGAAGAAGAAAGAAGACAGCACAAAATAAAAAGATGAAGGTCTTTTTCATTCTCAGGTGCATGATTCATTTTTGTGAGTTCCTTGCATCTATCATTTTCTCTATTTCTAATTGGTCTACATTGCTTTAATTTATTTAGGCACGGCACGCACATCAAACAAAGGGCGCTTGATACTGGCCAAAATGAAATTATGCAAATATTTTTTAAAAATAAGAATGTGACCTTTTGACCTTTCAACATTTTCAACATTCATAATTTTATTACACTGGGGAAACCAAAGACTGGGTGAGTCTTCCAAATGTCACTTTTTAAATTTGGTTAGGGAGGAGATTTTTTTTTTTTTTATTATTTTGAAATCTTCATGCTTTATGGGTCCATTGTAAAGAAAGCCTGTTTAAATATCGACATTGTTCCATTTGTTTTCCACTCTCTCCTAGCCAAGCCTTCTCCACGACTTTGAAATATCAGACTGATGTGAACAGTGGGGTTATTGAACAGGGAGAGACCCAGAGTGGCAGGCAATATTCCATCCCAGAGTTTAATTTGGGTTGGAAAGTCTCTGATTCAGTGGATTGTCAGCGTATCTTATTTCTTGCTGTAGGGTTTTTCTGAAAGAAACCTGACTGTATGAACAGAAACATCTTGTTTTGCAGGCAAACACAAAATCTCTTTAATTGCACCAGAGACGGAACTCGGCGCCTCAATCTTCATCGTAATACCATCATCAATTTGTTATCATTTCAAGAAATGAGCTTTCAGAGTTGCTAATCCTGACAGTCCTGAAAATTATTCATCTTCATGTCTCCTACAGAGCTCAAATGTTGATTAATTTGAAAAAAATTAAGCAGAATTTGACTGGGTTAACACTGTTGAGTTGAGTTTTTCTCCTGGTAAGTGAGTAGACATCTCCTCATTTCTCATTTAAAGACCTGGAGACTAAAACATATGAAGAACGGTTGCAGGATCTGGGTATGGCCAGTCTAGAGAAAAGAAGGACTAGGGGGGACATGATAGCAATATTCCAGTATTTGAGGCTCTGCCACAAAAAGGAGGGGGTCAAATTATTCTCCAAAGCACCAAAGGGCAGGACAAGAAACAATGGATGGAAACTAATCAAGGAGAGAAGCAACCTGGAATTAAGGAGAAATTTCCTAATGGTGAGAACAATTAACCAGTGGAACAGCTTTGCCTTCAGAAGTTGTGGGTGCTCCATCACTGGAGGTTTTAAGAAGAGACTGGACAAGCACTTGTCTGAAATGGTATAGGCCAGGGTCTCCTGCTTGAGCAGGGGGTTGGACTAGAAGACCTCCAAGGTCCCTTCCAGCTGTATTCTGAATTGATTGAGTTGATTCTCATGGACAAAATAGAAGTGGTTTGCCATCAGTATCTTCTGAGATGTTTTTTTGACTCTCCAATCTCCCATCCCACTAACTAACCTGATCCAATTCTGCTTAACTTTTTGAGATTAGCATATATAGTTGATTCTTCTTCTTGGACATTTGGAGAGAATTAAGCCCTGTTCATCATATCTTGGAGGCAAAACCAGGTTTTTAAAGTCTTTAGGTAAACAAAAGTTGGACTTTGAAGATGATGAATACGAAGAGTATTGATTCCTTTGAATTTTGGTGTTGGAGAATACCATGAAGAGCTAAAACACACACAAATAGATTGTTGAACAAATCAACCCCAAGTTTTTACTCCAGGCACAAATTATCCTAATTATGGGATAAGTCTTCCCACATTATGGAGAAGGCTATCATACTGGGAAAGGTAGAAGGAAAGAGAAAAAGATAACCAGCAGCAAGATGGATGGAGTAGTAGTGAAAGGTGCACCACTGGAAAGCCTGAAGGATCATTGTATGGTTGCTAAGAGTTGACACCAACTTGATGACTTATAATCAATTTATCAAAGTCAGATTTGGCCACTAGTTGTCAGAATGACCAGAGATAAGGACATGCCCCACTTCCCTTTGGTGAGCAGTTATGTCTACCGCAGCCTTTTCTTTAGCAGTGTTTGCCCTTTCCATCAACACCAACATCTTTTATATATCTGTCACCTCCCATCTCCGGGCTTTCAACAAGTAAAGGAGAGGACAGCGGACCACCCATTCTTTTATTTGGGGAAGGATTGTTTGCACAACTGCACTGGGGAATTTTAAATGCAGCAGTATTTGAAATTCAGAGCTTATCTTGCATTGTTATTTTATTGTTAGAAGCCACCTGAGTGATAGGAAGGGGTAGGGCAGAATATAGACCATCTTAGAATGACAAGAGAGAGAAATGAATAGATAGATGATAAAGAGATAAAGAGAGATGATGATGGATGGAATGATAGAGAGACAGACAGACAGACCAGGTGGGCAGGCGGGCAGGCAGGCAGATAGACAGGAGAGAGAGATGATAGATAGATAGATAGATAGATAGATAGATAGATAGATAGATAGATAGATAGATAGATAGATAGATAGATAGATAGATAGATAGACAGACAGACAGACAGACGGACGGACGGACGGACGGAGGGAGAGAGAGAGAGAGAGAGAGAGAGAGAGAGAGAGAGGGAGAGGGTCTTAACATTGGTTTGTTTGCTCTCCTAGCCTAGGGTTATCTCTAGCATACATTCCCCAGTATCTCAGGAAGAAGACTTTCTCATAATCTGCTGCCTGTGGCCTGATTCTTTTCTCTGGGACTTTCCACGTACAAAGCATCTGTTATACTACGGAGTTAGTGCTCAAATTCAATTGCTTTGATTGGCCCTGGATTAACAGCGCGTGCCTTTCATAAATCCTTTCATTTCACTCATTCATTTGAACGAGAATGAGATCAAATGACTCCATCGCAACACGTGGTGCCCTTCCCACGCACTAGCCTTTCTTCCAAGAATCCAGGTTAGGTGCATTTGTTCCCTGCTGGAAATTCCCACTAAGCATTAGCTGGTCTCTGGAAAAAGCCCTAAAAAGGACCTTGACACACTTTTTGAAAGGCTCTGAATATATATGATTTTGCCAGTGGACCTGGGAACCCCAGGTGGCATGGAGATCATTGAGTTTTCGGTTTGATTGTTGTCACCAAGGGGGTAGAGATTTATTGGGTTTAGTATTTGGGGTGTTATTTCTGTAAGCTGCCCGGAGTCATTGTGAGTGACTTGGGCAGCCATACGGGTAGTCCTCAACTTAACGACCACAGTTGAGCCCCAAATTTCTGCTGCTATGTGAAAGAGTTAAGTAAATTTTGCTGACTGCTTGGTTTAGTGAATACAAGGATTTTTATATAGTTATACAGCATTTCGTAATTGGAGGCCTGCTCTGTGTGCTTTTGTTATTAGATTTATTTAGTCGTTTTTCGCAAAGGGTAGCAATGGGTCTAAAATGCTGGCTGCCTTGAGTTTAAATCTTCTCAAATAGATGCAATTAATTTTATCCCCTTATCTTCAGTCTGACTATTACCTTTAGCAAGCTCTCTTTGTAAATCTACCGGCTTGTTTCAACATTTCTGCTTTTCGCAATAGTCGGAGATTCCTGACTGTAACATTGCTTCTTTACTTTAAGTTGAGGCACGCTCTGGTTTGCCTATTATCTGACATTATTAGAGGAGAGGGGGGGGAAAGGGAGTTGGTGTTCTTTTACTCTGAGCGGCTTCTGTGTGCATTTTCCTGGTTTTGAGCTTTGTCCTTACGTTTTGGGGGTACAGAAAAGAGGCTGGGGGAGGTGCAACCATTCTTCGTATGTTTTAGTCTCTCCTTTCTTAAAGAACCCAGCCTCTCAACTCTAGTTCTCTTTTTCCTCTTCTAAAAAGCCCTGGTCTTCTTCTTTCTCTTTCATCTCTAAAGTTAGTCTATCCATTTCTGCACATTCTAAAATTTTCTTAATTAAGATCTCTTCAGTTGGTTTTAAAACATGGGATAAATTTTACCAATGGTTAGGAAAACGAACTAGTGAGAAATGAATGTGATATGTTATTTTGAATATATATTAGTAAGAAGACTGATACGTATTGACCAACTGATATTGTTTATGATTATTGTTTATCATATTCACTATAGCTATTTACTATTGTATTAAGTAGTGTTAACTGAGCATACTGTATGTACCAGGACAATAATCTGTTTGCTAAAGCTTGAAAATGTTACTGGGGGGCAACCCCAATGCTGTTCCCAATCCTGTCCCAACCCCAATCCCGATCCTAACCCCACCCCGAACCTTAATCCCTATCCTGGTCCTATCCCTTCCCCAACCTTATAAAACTCAATAAAAACCTTTATAAATAAATAAAAAGCCCTGGTCTTCTTTCCATTGTTTCTCCCCCATAATTTCTGACATCCTGAACGGAACATTCAGGCGTCAAGTCCCTTCCAGCATTCTTTCCTCTTGCTTGAAATGTGACAGATTCCACTCGGGTGGACCCTGGGAGTCACGGCCTCTCCCCCTACTGCTTAACTCACTTGAAATTCCAGCTACGGTCTCTTGCTCTCCCCTCCCAGCTGCTCACTGAGTCATCTCCAGTTAATCCAGCAGGAGACGTCTAGACCTGCCCCAAGGAAAACTTTGCTGCTATTAAACAAGTCGTTTGGGGTTGATGTTTTACCTGCTAGGACCTGCTGCTAGCACCTGGGTGGCACGAAAACTGGGGGGGGGGGAACCCCGGAAACCTTTCTGAATGCCAATTCTGAGCAAAGCACCCATCCACTCATTTTGAGGACTGGGCTGCTTTGCTCAAAGTTGCAGGCAAGAGTGTGGCTTGAGTGTGACTTGTGTCGCTTGCTGTTTGTTTGTTTACAAACAGACAGGTGTGCATTTTGGATTAGGGTCCTGGTTTTGGAGGAAAAAAAAAAAAGCAATTTCTTGCCCTACCAACGTGTCTCAACTGCAATTAAACCTCTTTGAAGCAGTTTAGGGGAAGGGTGCTTTTATAATAATAGCACTGGGAAGTATTTCAGTTATGGAAATGGTGCAAAGAAGAAAAGATTGGGCTATTGCAGTCCCAGGCCTATTCAGCCAGACCCTTTTACCATATTTCGAGCAGATTTGGAAAGATCTATGGATCTCCCTTGATCGTTTTCCTTTTGTGACCTCTGCAGTTCCCCAGAAGTTCAGCAAGATCGTTGAAGTTCAGCAAGATCAGAATTAGTTAATACAGGTAGTCCTCGACGTACAGCCACAATTGAGCCCAAACTGTGGGGTCGTTGGGTTGCCAATTTTATAGCCGATGCCAGTTCTTTCATAGCAAAGAGCCACATCAACTGAATACACGTAGTCCTCGACTTACGACCACAATTGAGTCCAAAATTTCCATTGCTAAGCAAGACAGTTGTTAAGCGAGTTTCACTTCATTTTATGACCTTTCTTGCCACAGTTGTTCAGTGAATCACTATGGTTGTTCAGCTAGTAACACAGTTGTTAAGCGGATCTGGTTTTCCCATTGACTTTGCTTGTCAAAAGACCACAAAAGGTGACCACATGTCTCTGGGACACCGCAACTGTCACAAAGGCATGCCAGTTGCCAAGTGTCCAGATTTTGATCGTGTGACTATGGGGATGCTTCAACGGTTGTAAGTGTGAAAAACGGTCACAAGTCACCTTTTTTCAGTGCCGTTGCAACTTTGAATGGTCACTAAACCACGGGTCCCCAACCCCCGGTCCGTGGACCGGTACTGGATTGCGGCATGCCAGCAACCGGTCCACACAAACAAGCAAAGCCCCATCTGTGGGATGCAGGCAGCACATAAAACCACGCACTCTCCGGTCCACGGAAAAACCTTTCTCCACAGAACCGGTCCTTGGTGCTCAAAAGGTTGGGGACCTGTGCACTAAACCAGAGGTCTCCAACCTTTTGGGCACCAGGGACCGGTTATGTGGAGAGAGGTTTTTCCATGGACCGGAGGGTGTGTGGTTTTGTGTGCTGCCTGCATCCTGCAGATGGGGCTTTGCTTGCTTGTGCGGACCAGTTGCTGGCATGCCACGGCCCAGTACCGGTCCACGGACCGGGGGTTGGGGACCCCTGCACTAAACCATTCACCAAACCATGGTTGTAAGTTGAGGATTACCTACAAAGGTATCCCTCAACTTGTTGTCAGGCAATTCCTCCTTATTTCCAGGTTGAATCTCTCTCTGAGGAGCTTTCACCCATCGCTTCTTGTCGTGCTCTCAGGTGCTATGGAGTGTAAATTGACACCCTCTTCCCTGTGACAGCCCTACATGGATTGGGAGACTGCTATCATGTTCCACGTAGAAGCTGATTCCTTAAGAATGTAATTCATCTGTTCTTCTTGCAGTGCACAGCTGTGTCCCGGGTGTTCAGTTCAGAGCTTTAGAGCTCTCAACACTCAAAGAGTTAGATAGGTGCTTCAGAATTGTCTAATGAAGCCCGGAGACGTGCATTTCCATGCCAACGCAGATCAAAGATCCAACGAGCAGAGCATTTCTTGAGAACCAGCAGGAATGGATTCCAGGAAAGATTACAGTAGGTTCATTCATCTTTATAATACTGAAGTACTACAGCCAATTTTGGTTACCATATCACAAAAAAAGATGTTGAGAGTTTGGAAAAAATTCAGAGAAGAGCAACTCAGTCATAAAGGACTCAAATGTCTATACACCAATGCACAGAGTATGAACAGTAAACAGGGTGAACTAGAAATTCAGGTTAATGAGGGCAGATATGATATTGTTGCCATTACGGAAATGTGGGATGAAATCCACAAATGGAACACACAGCTAGAGGGATTTAAATTATTTAAAAGAAACAGACCAAATAAAAGAGGAGGTGGACTTGCTCTCTATATAAGAAATAACTACATCTCTACAGAAATAGAGCACAACAATGATGAAAACTGTCTTGAATGCATTTGGGTCAATATAAAAGGGGGGGAAATGACATTGCCATAGGTGTATACGATCAGCCACCCAGTCAAACAGAGGAAATAGATGAACTTTTTGCTAGTCAGCTAACTAAGGTATGTAGGAAGCACATCACAATAGTAATTGGGGATTTTAATTACCCTGACATCAACTGGGAGACAAACTCTGCACCAAGTGAAAGATCAAACAGATTCCTAACAAACCTACCAGACAACTTTGTCTCCCAAAAAGTAGAGAAGGGAACTAGGGGATTAGCCATATTGGATCTAATTCTCACTAACAGAGATGAAATGATTGGAGGTGTTGAAGCCACAGGAACCTTGGGAGGAAGTGATCATGCAACATTGGAATTCAACATTATGAAAGCACAAGCAATAGAACACAGTCAAACTAGAGTCTTGGACTTTAAGAGAGCTAATTTCAATAAACTTAGAGAGGGCTTGGGAAGGATTCCATGGATGAGAATCCTCAAGGGGAAAACACTCAAGAAGCTTGGGAAATTCTGAAAAATGAGATAATAAAAGCCCAGTCTAGCACAATACCAACAAAGAAGAAAAATAACAGCTCTCAAAAGAAACCAGCATGGCTGCATAAAGAACTCTCTGATAAATTGAAAGATAAAAAGGACAAGTATAAAAAGTGGAAAGAGGGGCACATAACTAAGGCAGAATATAAGCAAATATCCCGAGCCTGCAAAGGTGAAGTGAGGAAAGCTAATGCTCAAAATGAACTAAGGCTTGCGACCAAAGTCAAAAATAACAAAAAAAGCTTCTTTCAACATGTAAAAAACAAGAAAAAAGGAAATGATTGTCCATTAATTGGGGAAAGTGGCAAGAAGATGACAAGCAACAGGGAGAAAGCAGAACTATTTAACTCGTTTTTTGCATCTGTCTTTACACAAAGGGAAAAACCTATCAAAAATAGTGCCATAAAAAACAGAATAGAAACACAAGTTAAGATAGGCAAGAAAATGGTAAGTGAGCACCTGTCCAGCCTACACGAGTTCAAATCACCAGGACCAGATGGATTACACCCCAAGGTTCTCAAGGAACTGGCAGATGTGATCTCAGAACCACTGAACTATATTTTTCAAAGATCCTGGAGCACTGGGGAACTACCAGAGGACTGGAAAAGAGCTGATGTAGTTCCCATCTTCAAAAAAGGAAAAAAAAGGATCCAGGAAATTACAGACCTATCAGTCTGAGCTCAATACCTGGGAAGATTCTGGAAAAGATAATCAAACAACGAATCAGCAAACACCTAGAGGCAAACAAAGTCAAACAAACACGGGTTTGTCAAAAACAGATCATGCCAGACAAATCTTATTGCATTTTTTGACCAAGTGACAAAACTAGTGGATCAGAGGAATGCTGTGGATATAATTTACTTGGACTTCAGTAAGGCATTTGATAAAGTAGACCACAACCTATTACTTGATAAGATAGAAAAATGTGGGTTAGACAGCATCACCACCAGATGGATTCATAGCTGGTTGACCGGCCGTACTCAGCATGTGGTCTTCAATGGAACCGCATCTACATGGAGGGAAGTGTGTAGTGGGGTGCCCCAGGGTTCTGTTCTGGGCCCAGTGCTCTTCAACATCTTCATCAACGATTTGGACAAGGGGATAAATGGGGAACTCATTAAATTTGCAGACGACACCAAGCTGGCAGGAATAGCCAACACTCCAGAAGACAGGCTTAAGATACAGGAGGATCTGGACAGACTTGAACACTGGGCGATATCTAACAAAATGAAATTCAATGGTGAAAAAAGTAAGGTTCTACATTTAGGCAAGAAAAACCAAATGTACAGGTATAGAATAGGTGATACCTTGCTCAATTGTAGTAACTGTGAGAGGGATCTTGGAGTCCCAGTGGACAATCACTTAAATATGAGCCAGCAGTGAGCTGCAGCTGCCAAAAAAGTCAACACAGTGCTAGGCTGCATTAACAGAGGGATAGAATCAAGATCACGTGAAGTATTAATACCACTTTACAATGCCTTGCTAAGGCCACACTTGGAATACTGCATCCAGTTTTGGTCACCACGATGTAAAAAAGATGTTGAGACTCTAGAAAGAGTACAGAGAAGAGCAACAAAGATGATTATGGGACTGGAGGTTAAAACATATAAGGAACGGTTGCTGGAATTGGGTATGTCTAATTTAATGAAGAGAAGGACAAGGGGGGACATGATAGCAGTGTTCCAATATCTCAGGGGCTGCCACAAAGAAGAGGGAGTCAAGCTATTTTCCAAAGCGCCTGAAGGCAGGACAAGAAGCAATGGATGGAAACTAATCAAGGAGAGAAGCAACCTAGAACTAAGGGGAAACTTCTTGACAGGGTTGGACTAGATGACCTCCAAAGTCCCTTCCAACATCATCATCATCATCATCATCATCATCATCATCATCATCATCATCATCATCATCATTATTAAGATGATCAAAGGCCTGGAGACTAAAACATACGAAGAACGGCTGCGGGACTTGGGTTTGGCTAGTCTAAAGAAAAGAAGAAATAGGGGCGACATGATAGCAGTATTCCAGTACTTGAGGGGCTGCCACAAAAAGGAGGGGGTCAAATTATTCTCCAAAGCACCAGAGGGAAGGATGAGAAACAATGGTTGGAAACTGAACAAAGAGAGAAGCAACCTGGAATTAAGGAGAAACTTCCTGACAGTGAGGACAATCAACCAGTGGAACAGTTTACCCCCAGAAATTGTGGGTGCTCCATCACTGGAGGTTTTTAAGAAGAGACTGGACAGTCACTTGTCTGAGATGGTATAGGTTCTCCTGCTTGAGCAGGGGGCTGGACTAGAAGACTTCCAAGGTCCCTTCCAGCTCTACTCTATTCTATAATTTGCATCAAGTGATGAGAATCAGAAGATCTATGTGCTTCTTGAAAAGGAGGGTTTTTTTTTTTTTAACCCAATAAGGAATGCTATCAAGTCTAGCCCTGGCTCCAGTTACTTCTTTGGTTGTGCTCTGAACTGATTGCCTGGAACTCCGTTCAATTGTTTGGCCTTGGAATAATGGTTGTTCCATATTCTACCACTGAAGTAGAGATAGTCCTCGATTTATGGCCACATTTGAGCCCAAAATTTCCACTGCTAAGCGAGACAGTTGTTCAGTGAGCTTTGCCCCATTTTACGACCGCTCTTGCCACAGTTGTTAAGTGAACCACCGCAGTTATTAAGTTAGTAACATAGGTGTTAAGTGACTCTGACTTCCCCAAAGGTTTTGCTTGTCGGGAGATTGCAAAAATGGCGATCACGTGACCCGATCACGTGAACCTGGGACACTGCGACCATCATAAATAAAAGCCAGTTGCCGAGTGTCCAGATTTTGATCACGTGACTCTGGGATTCTGCAGCGGTCATAAATGTGAAAAATGGTCACAAGTCATTTTTTTTCAGTGCCTTTGTAACTTTGAACGGTCATTAAATGAATGGTTGTAAGTTGAGGACTACCTGTACACCCCACCCCCAAAGCAGCCTAGCAACTTGTTCCTTGGAGGGTCTCTCTCAACCTGGCGTAGATGATTTTCTGGTTTGTTTGGAGAGAAGAAATACAGGTTCGGTAATAAAAGCTCCTCCTTCATTAAAAACCTTTGGTCAGGGCGATTCCGTAGCTTTAACTTGTTTTCATGTCTGACCTTTCTTCTAATTAGATATCTGGGGAGTTTTTTTAAAAAATGTAATCTTGGACTAGTTAACAGCCATCTGTCTCCAATCTAGACATCCCATAGTTCTTCTCTGGGTGCTTTTTTTATGACATGCTGCAATTTAAATATCAATATTTCCATTACAAGCCTTGTAGCTCATAGTTCTTGGTAGATGTGCGGTTTAATTTTGAGACTTTTATTTTGAAGTCATTGATGAACTGATCCAATCACGGTGATTTTGTGATGACAAAAGGGCATAAAAAACAGCCTTTCCCACCTTAGCACTTTCCAGGTATGATGACCATTCCCAGCTAGCTTGGCCAAAGATGCTCAATCTCATTCAACCTGTCCTAGCCATTTGAATTTTTAAAAGTGATTTTTTAATTATGCTGTTTTGGTTTACGTGATGTTGTGATTGTTCTGTGTTGTTAATACTGTAATGTATTTTAATTAATTTTAGCCATTCTGCGGGATGCAATCTGGGTCGGTCACCGGGACCAGAGATTTTGTCTTCTGGGCTGTTGGACTCATGCTGGAGCCCATCCTCGGGGAACTTCTCTCCAGCAGAATGCGTCCTGTTCTGTGTGTGGTATTTATACGGTGCCTGTTGTATGTGGCTTTTTAGATGTTGATTGGGGTGTGGTGATGGCTGGCTTTTAAGTCATTGGCTGTCCTTTGCTTGTGCTGCCCAGCCCTCTGCTTCTGAGTACTTGATAAGGTGGTGGTAAATCAGCATTCCTGTTCACTGATGAGGGGGCTGTTTCCTAGGCTTCAATCACTTCCCTGGCTATTTTTGTGCCTGCTCGTCCAACAATCTTAGTAGCTGCAAAATTGAATGTATGTCCTTGTTCATTGCAGTGTGAGGCTGCCAATGAGTTTGGGTCTCCTCGTCTGACTGCTCACTTGTGTTCTTGTAATCTGGTGGTTAGCTTCCTCCCCCGTCTGTCCTACATTGTCACAAGGGCAATTCATGCAGGGGATTCAGTAGATTACATTCATTCTTATTGTTTGTGCTATTTTATACTGCCACTCTTCCCTCTACATAAAACCCTTTAAAAAAATCCAAATATTCTATTTTTTCACCCTATAGTGGCATACATGTCACTTTCTGCCCTTCTCCAAATATGCTTTGTGTAATATGTCAAAACAGAACTTAATTGCTAGAAATGTAATTGATACCAAACTTTCCCAAACTTGGTCCTGGGCACTTTCTTGGGGTTACCAGTGCCAAAAATCCTGTTCCTGGCCTTGATTTTGTAATAGGTTAGATAATATCCTGCTGAAAACTCTTGTAAAATTCTCAGTGCAATAAAATATGACCCACCATTTCAAGGTCAATGCCATTAGAGGGACAACGTATTTATGTTTTAATTGTTAACTAGCACTGATGATGTTACCTAGTTTGGGTAATGAAACATTTGCAAGAAAACAACCGAGGTCAGAGAGCACCAAGGACCCCTCATGTCAATCCTGAGCTACAAATACTCTCTTTTATTGGTAATTGTTGACTAGTTTTTAAAGTATTTTAAAACTGTTCTGTTTTTATTGTACACTACCCAGAGTAAATTATGTTGACAGACAGACAGACAGACAGACAGATAATAGATGAGAGAAAGGGATCTTTTATAATCTGTTGGATGCAAACATATTTAATTTGGCTTTTGACAAGGCTATTCTATGTATATATATATACTCCACTGTATATATATATAAGGCAGCTAAAAAAAGTATTTGTTTGTCATTTGTTCCAAAAGTCAAAGCTGAACACAGAATTTCAGTTTTTGCAATTAATTCCTACACACTTCATTTTATTCCCTTGCCTTGTATACTAATTCTTCTCTTTTTTCATAACTTGATTAATATGTTAAGATAAAAGATAAAAACTAACAAGAACTAATGTTTAGAATAAAAAAGAAAAGAAATAAGAAAAGAACAGGAAAAAAAAGTAGGGAAAAAGTGGGAAAAAGCCCCACCAAATATAAAGAATTGACTTCTGATTTTCTTTTACTGCAGTTATCAGTATAAAACATTAACCTCTTGGTCTATGGTTACAACATTGTCTTTTCAACAATTATGCAATCTATCTAATTATCAAAACCATATATCTATCATAAGCTCATTTTTCCCCAGCTTCATGCAAAAAGTCCATAAAAGGCAAATTGATCCTTCTGGACCGCATTGTGGTGTTGCATCCTGATTGTGTCTGCATGTTCCCATCTTGTTATTTACAATCACTTTTTTTTGAATTTCAGAAAATCACTGTGTAGGTTCCCTCTCATCTTCTTTACACTAGACTTCACCTGTCCTGTCCTTTCAGCTTTTCTTCCTGATAATCATGTATTCTAAACCCACAATTATCCGGGTTGCTTAGTTTCAAATCCTTTCCCCGCACTAAAAAGGCCACATTAGACATGATAACAGGAAATAGGCAAACAGGTTTTTCCCACCTTCTTTTTTTCTTCTAAATATAAAAGTAGCTTCAGAAGTTACCTGTTGCCACTTGTTTCCTTGTTTTTGTCCAAATTGGGGTGTAGAATGAATGGTTATCTTAGGCAGCCAATTTTGGCAGGGTGTGGGGAAACCAGCAAAGGCAGCAAAACAGCATTGTCATCTGCGATACAGGTAGTCCTTGACATACGACCACAACTGAGCCCAAAAGCTCTGTTGCTAAGTGAGACAGTTGTTTAGTGAGTTTTGCCTCATTTTACAACCTTTCCTGCCACATTCGTTAAGTGAATCACTTCAGTTGTTAAGTGAGTAACACGGTTGTTAAGTGAATCTGGCTTCCCCATTGACTTTGCTTGTCACAGAAGGTGGCAAAAGGGGATCACGTGACTCCGGGACGCTGCAACCGTCATAAATATGAACCTTCTGAATTTTGTCTCAATTTTGAGGACATGACTATGGGGATGCTACAATGGCTGTCAGCTTGAAAAATGGTCACAAGTCAGTTTTTTCAATGCGGTTGTAACTTCGAACGGTCACTAAATGAACTGTTGTAAGTTGAGGACTATCCGTATCTCATTAGACTTATTGACTTATTGGCTTTTTACTTTTTTTATCGTTGTATTTTTTAAATTTCTCTCCAGAGAGTGAAAGTACCTTTCTTAATACTCTGAAATCGTAACCAGACAAATTTTTGAAACCTCTGGACCAGGGGAAGCTGTGCCCACCCCATTGCCGGCAATGGCAAAACTGTCCCGATTCGTTGCGCGACGTCACGTGACATCGCGAGCTTGACATGTCTGCTCTGGACGAACAAATACCAGTTTATCCTCACACTATCAGGGACTCTTGGAGTTTGGTCTTAGAAAAGGATGATTTATTATAGTTTTCGTGAAGGAGCCTCGTGATCATTAGTAGCGTAACAGCAGACAAACAATTCAGTAAAAACGAAGATAAATTCTACATCTGAGCGAATGATAAAACGTAATAAAAAGCCAGCAATTGAAAAAGCACAGTCAAGCTATCCATCCATTTGTAGCACGGAAGAAGACAAAAATTAACCCCCCCCCCCACCAAAGCCTAGGGCAGATTTTTGTCTCGTCTCATTCCATTATTTTCCTCTTAATTATCAGACTGGAACATCAATTTCAGAGAAAGAGACAACAAAGTGCACTGAAGGTATTTCTCTGCAGACAATGTTCCTTCTCTCCGTCCCTCCCTCCCTCCCTCCCTCCCTCCCTCCCTCCCTCTCTCTCTCTCTCTCTCTCACACACACACACACACACACCTCTCCCTGCTCCTTATGATTCTTTTTAAGCATAAGCCACTATCAGGAGCTGTGGCAAAGATGGATTCCTTTCAATATTATTATTTCCAAATAGCATGATGATTGGTTTTCTTAGTTTTCAGTTGTACTTTACAGGGTGTCGGCAAGGATGAGGATCAACAAAATCAGGAAGGCAGCTGCAAGAATGCCATCTTAACTTTTTTTTATTTATTTATTTCCCCCTGTCAGCATCTCCTTTGATTTGTTAGATTTGTAGCCTGCCTTTTGGGTACAGCGGGTTTGCTTAATGACTATGGTGTTCACGGTGTTTGTTTAATGACCACTACAAATAAGGTCATAAAATCGGGCGCAGTCACATGGTGGCAAAATTTATGACTGGAATTCCAGACTTAGTTGAGATTGTAAGTTGAGCATTGCCTGTATAGGCAGCCATATAGAACTGTAAATTAAGTAATTAGCTAACTAACTCCAGGCTACTTACATGAGGATTTCCATTCATGTGATCCCCACAAACTAACCCCATGAGGGTGGGTGAGTGGGAAAACAATGAACGTGATTGAAGCTTCGCCTCTTTTCTACAAATGAAGCTTAGATGTGATGTCACTTTCATCATTTCGGCAACTGATTCTAGAAAGAGTACAGAGAAGAGCAACCAAGATGATTAGGGGAATGGAGGCTAAAACATATAAGGAACGGTTGCTGGAATTGGGTATGTCTAGTCTAATGAAGAAAAGGACGAGAGGGGACATGATAGCAGTCTTCCAATATCTCAGGGGCTGCCACAAAGAAGAGGGAGTCAGGCTATTCTCCAAAGCGCCTGAAGGCAGGACAAGAAGCAACGGATGGAAACTAATCAAGGAGAGAAGCAACCTAGAACTAAGGAGAAACTTCCTGACAGTTAGAACAATTAACCAGTGGAACAACCTGCCTCCAGAAGTTGTAAATGCTCCAACACTGGAAGTTTTAAAGAAGAGACTGGACAGCCATTTGTCTGAAATGGTATAGGGTTTCCTGCCTGAGCAGGGGGTTGGACTAGATGACCTCCAAGGTCCCTTCCAACATTATTATTATTATTACTATTACTATTACTATTATTATTATTATTATTATTATTATTATTATTATTATTATTATTATTATTATTATTATTATTATTGTTGTTGTTGTTGTTGTTGTTGTTGTTGTTGTTGTTATTGTTATTAACAACTGTGATCACCTGCAGACATCTGGGCTCTGAAGTTGACTGGGCTGGGAATGGGGAGAGGGACTGACTAATTCATCCAGAGATTATTTATCTATTTAGCTTATGACATATCATATGTGGACTAGCAGTATATATTAACATTTCACCTAGATTAGTAAAACATCATAAAATATAATTTTTTAAAAAAGATCCATGTTCAAATACCAATGTCTAGGCCAGGGGTAGGCAACCTTGGCTCTTTTATGACACGTGGACTTCAACTCCCAGAATTCCTGAGCCAGCCATGCCTAGCCCTGGCTAGGCCAGGGGTCTCAAACTGCCGGCCCACGGGCCGGATGCGTCATGCCAAAACCGTGCCCACCCCATTGCCGGCAATGGAAAAAAAGTCGCAATATGTCGCGACACGTCATGTGACGTTGCGAGTTTGACACCCCTGGTCTTGGCCATCTAACCATTGAAGCGTAGCATTGTTTATATTTTAAAAAATCAGATACTGGCCCGGTATATGCCCACACCTTACAGCTGGTCTCAATGTGATCTACAGTTTGACGTGGGACCCGACAGTCACACTGAGGGGAGGATACTGTGCCCCATTTATACAGAGAACTCTCTGTAAATACAGATATTCCCTGGCTAAGAGAAGACTTGAACGCTGGGTCTCCCTGCTCCCAGTCCAGCACCTTCACCACTCTACCCTACTGCCTCTTAGGCTGAGAGAGAGGGAATCGCCCCCAAAGTCCCCCATGAGATTTTATGACTGAGGAGGACTCAAACTTGTGTCTCCTTGTCCTGGTCCAGCAGCTAAACCACAACATCACATTGGTTTTCCTTAGACCGAAATAGAGTAGCCAGTTAAGGTAACAGGGTAGAAAGTGGGATAGCATGAGGTTTTGTCCAGCTTTAGGCACAAAGACAGTTCGGTGACCTTGGGCCTGTCCCTCAGCCTTTGGAAGAAGGCAAGGGCAATCCACTCCCAATTTTCTGCTAAGAAAATTTCAGTGACTTGTCCTGGCAGTCGCTGGGAGTCAGCAGTGATTCAAAGGCACACACATTAGATTAGTGTTTTGTGTCAAACTACACTATACAATCTCTGCAGATTCAGTATAGACTGGAAGTTTCATGCATCTTCTTGGACAGGTATCTTCCCTACAGGCTGAGCTTGGACTTCACAAGCGGGCTAAACGGGGAAAATGTGGGAAAGGGAGAACAGAGATAATCTATACTAGTGTTTTTCAAATTTGGCAACTTTAAGAGGCATGGATGCCAACTCGCAGAAAGTGGCTGGGGAGTTCTGGGAGTTGAAGTCATGAATAGAATAGAATAGAATAGAATAGAATAGAATAGAATAGAATAGAATAGAATAGAATAGAGCTGGAAGGGACCTTGGAGGTCTTCCAGTCCAGCCCCCTGCTCAAGCAGGAGAACCTATACTGTCTCAGACAGGTAGATGTCCAGTCTTTTCTTAAAAATCTTCAGTGATGGAGCGCCCACGATTTCTGAAGGCAAGCTGTTCCACTGGTTAATTGTCCTCACTGTCAGGAAGTTTCTCCTTAATTCCAGGCTGCTTCTCTCTTTGATACTGCTATCATGTCACCCCTATTTCTTCTTTTCTTTAGACTACCCAAACCCAAGTCCCGCAGCCATTCTTTGTATGTTTTAGTCTCCAGGCCTTTGATCATCTTAGCTGCTCTTCTCCGAATTTTTTCCAAACTCTCAACATCTTTTTTGTGATAGAGTGACCAAAATTGGTTGCAGTATTCCAGGTGTGCTCTCACTAGGGTTTTATAAGGCGGTATTAATACTTTGCGTGATCTTGATTCTATGCCTCTGTTTATCCAACCCAGGATTGTATTAGCTTTTTTGGGTGCTGCTGCACACTGCTGGCTCATGGTCAAGTGATTGTCCACTAGGACTCCAAGGTCCCTCCCACAGTTACTGTTTTTAAGCCAGTTCTCACCCAGTTTGTATTTGTGCCTTTGTTTGGAAAAGATAAACACGGTAGACATGCAATTTAAAAGCAAATAATAACACAAAGTGATAAACCACTACAAAAATCAGTTGGCAACCATCAACTGGAAATCTGGACTTGGTGAGAAAATATGTGTCCTTTTTTAATTTGTATTACAGGTAGTCCTCGAATTACAACCACTTGTTTAGTGATATTTGAAGTTACAACGCCACTGGAAAAAAGTGACTTAATGACCAATCCTCACACTTATGACCAGGATAGCATTCCCCATGGTCATGTGATCAAAATTCAGGGGCTCGGCAACTGGCATGCATTAAGTACAATTGCACTGTCCTGGGATCATGTGATCACCTTTTGCAACCTTCCCACACAAGCAAAGTCAATGGGAGAAACCAGATTCTCTTAACAAACAGATGATCCACTTAACAACTGCAGTGATTCATTTAACAACCGTGGCAAAAAAGGTCATAAAGCGGGGCACAACAAACTTAACAACTGTCTTGCTTCGCAACGGAAATATTGGGCTCAATTGTGATCGTAAGTCGAGAACTACCTGTGCTATGTTCAGAAGACAGGAAGTGTCTGGTATAGTGCAATGATCCGGAATCTTCTCTACTTCTCCCTGATCAGAATTCACTTGAATTACGGACAAAGCTGGAATGAATGTTTGGAATGATCTACGACTGGCACTTATTTGCAAAGATACAGATGGAGCCTAAAAGAGATTTGCATAGCTTAAATACTCCTGCAATATTAGCAAACAAAGTCTGCTAGATTTCACCTCAGAACCCAGGAGAAAGCTGCACGCACCTGTGTCTTTTTTCAGCTTTACCCCCAAAACCGCCTCTTGTCCCCTTCATAGGGCCTCAGTTGCAAGCCAGTGAGGAGAGTGGGAAGGGGAGGGGAGAGATGTCCCCCCCTCCATTTATTTAACTCCCGTTGTCAAGGGCCGCTGTTGAAAGCAATCAGCTGATCTTCCTAAGAAAAGGGAAGGCGCTTGGCGAAGTTGCTAGGCTGCGTTCCTTCTTTGCAAAACTCCAGCAATAACTTAGCATTAGCAGAATTCCTTGCCGCAGGGCGGGGGGGAACCCACAGTTTTGTGGCGCCTTAAAGAACAACAACTGTATTATCGCGCAGACTTTTGTGGATCAGTCTGTTTCAGCTGCAATGCAAATCTGAGAAGATTCATATATCTACACAGAAATAAGTATTGCAGGCTTATTGTTCACTCAGCCATGATTTATCTAATTAATTCCATTTTTGGGCTTCACTTAACAATAACAATAATAGAGTTGGAAGGGACCTTTCAGGTCTTCTATCTAGTCCAACCCCCTGCTCAAGCAGGAAACCCTATACCATTTCACACAAATGGCTGTCCAGTCTCTTCTTAAAAACTTCCAGTGTTGGAGCATTCACCGCTTCTGGAGGCAGGTCGTTCCACTGATTAATTGTTCTGTCAGGAAATTTCTCCTTAGTTCTAGGTTGCTTTTCTCTTTGGTTACCACCCTGAACGACAAATTAAGCACTCTGTCGAGTCTATGTACAACCCGATAGGTAAATGTGGTTAGTTACTTCTGGGGAACCCACCATCGGGTCCATGTCCAGGTAAGAGTAGGGTTGCATCTTGGTTTATTTTGTGCTTTCTAATTTCCAGCTTTCTGGAAGAAGCCACTTCATAATACCCATGTATGAAGAAGGGAGGGTGGGAGAGAGAAAGTCCTGTAGCATCTTATAGAATAACTGATTTATTTTTGTCTTTTCTGTTAATATAAGCATGTCAGGGAATAGATGGAGAGAGGGAAGGAGATCTAACAGCAGTTAGAACAATTAACCAGTGGAACGGCTTGCCTCCAGATGTTGTGGAACAATGGAGGTTTTTAAGAAGAGATTGGACAACCATTTGTCTGAAATGTATAGGGTTTCCTGCTTGAGCAGGGGGCTGGACTAGAAGACCTCCAAGGTCCCTTCCAACTCTGTTATTATGTTTGTTCAGAGAATTGAGGCCCAGTTGCTACTGGCCCCTTTAGGCTGACCCCCTCACTGTCAGCAACTTAATCTGGTCAGGTTAAGCTCTTCTGACTTTGGGGCTATGTCCATTTAATCATCTTGGAAACCATCGTGGATTCATTTGGAAAAAGGAACATGACCCAGAGAAGATCCATGTTTATTTTACGTTAAGGGCTACCTATATCTAAAAGACAGGGAGGAAAAGGGTGCAACCCCCATTTTGTTTGTTTATTTTATCCACTGATCAAGTTGTAGTTTTTCCACTGCTTTATCCCAGTTTGTTTTGTTGTTTTCCCAGTTTGTTTTCCCTCTGGCCAGTTGGATTTACAGCCTTGGGCAGGAAAATCCGCAGAGGATGATTAAAAAAAAAATCTCAGAGGGTTGTAACAGTGGTATGATTGAGGCTCTACCTACTTTTTATGTGTGTTGTGTGTACGACAGACATAAAAGAGAAATTTGATTGCAGCTCCCATCTTGACTTTTCTGATTATACCCCACAGACTTTGGGATTTCCTTGTTGTCTCCCATCCAAAGACAAGAAATCCAACCCTGGCCGTGTTTTGAGGTAAGCCATGGTTAGTTTGACACTGCCACTTTGCTGGGCCTGCGTGACACTAAAGTCTGGTGTCCATTAATCTACCTACCTTGGCTGAAAGGAAGGTTTTGCACTGGGCAAATGCTTTTGTACTGTAATTTTTAATTGTGTCCCGCTAACTTTCACTCTTCGTTAATTCTGCATCTTCCAGTCCAGAGAGGCACAGCATCACTTCCAAGAGGAGGGCAGGATCTAACTCACTTCTGAAGCCAGGAAACAAGGGGTTTGAGAATAACATGACTCACCCTGATGTCTCAGATGCATATTTTTGGCCAAAAATTAAGAGTAACATTTCTGACTGAAAGTTGGAGACATCCTACTCTGAAAATTATATTCCCCCAGATGAAAAAATGAATTTTGTTTCTTGGCCCAGACCAAAAAAAAAAAGATTAAAATTATTGCTCTCCTCTTCACACTTGAGAATTGCTTTAATAAAAAATGCAAGTAACATTCACAAAGTTTTTTTTACTACACATTTGTGTAGGTGTAGGACCATCAAAGGGTCTGGATGTAACATTCTAACCCAACAGTTTAAGATAAAGACTATTTAAGATGGCTTAGCCATAGCTTAGCCATCCCTTGGTAACTAAGGTGCAATTTGCTCAATTCACACAGCATACATAAATCGAATAAACTGAATAAACCATGCTGGTTTAGCTTGATGCACAACTCCAGGCAAGGATTTTAGTGCACATTCTGCCTGGCTTTCCCATCCTGTGCACCATACTTTGTCTAAATTGGAGTTTTGTGCCACAGGCACTTGGCTAAATTCACTGTTAGCTATAATCTTTGGCAATTCACCAGGGTAATTTCATTGCCATTAAGACACTGTGCTCCTGCACAAAAGATTAATGGCATAAGGGAGCTTTATTGGTGTTCTTCCTCATGTCTTCTCTAAACATCCTATATATCCTGGAAGGAAATCTTTGATCCTCCAGATAGGATTGAACTACAACTCCCAGAGTCCTATCAGCAGGTGTTATAGTTCAGCAACACCCAAGTCAGTCCCTCAGCTCACTTTTCAGGGCAGGATTATATTGCTTACAAACATCACACTGTCCTCTAAGGTTACCAGAAGATGCATCTAGTTTGTGCCCCTTCTTTTCATGTTACTGTCAGCCATATAAGACATCATCATATAGAATCAGGATTACTTTTACAGGTAGGCCTCATTAAGCGACTGCCTCATTTAGCAACTATTTGCGGCTATGATGGTGATGCAACAATTAATCCTCGCATATGCAACTTTCGCAGGTCTGTAAAGCAAAGGAAAGCCGAAGTGAGATCATAAAGTCACAGTTTCCCGTCGCGATTGTTTTGCTTAACCACCGAGTTTCCAGTCCCAATTGAGGTCGATAATGAGGACTGCTTGTATCGGAACAGCTATAGAAACCGAATCTTGCAAATCTGAATGTGCTTTCCCCTCCGTCCCTTTTTTTTTTTTTTTTTTTTTGAATTAGGGACTTGTCTAAGACATTTTCTCAAATTATTTTCTTGGTCACGCAAGAAAGCAGCTCTTTCAATCAGAATTCAACCTTATCCTTTTCATCAACTCCATCCCACAAGATCAGCCCACTTACACCCAGATGAATCACACTCTTCCTCCTTCTCTCTGGTTTAGAAGCACACAACTTATTTAGTGTTCTTGCTTGCCTCTCATTCATCAGTTCATGCTCTCAGTCATTTACCATTTACATACCAGTTTGGTTTAGCACAGACATGTCAAACACAAGGCCCGGGGGCCGGATGCGGCCTGTGAAGTGGTTTCATGTGGCCCACGAAGCCATCCTGGAAACAGTGAGGGAACGGCCCCCGCTGCCTTGGCCCTGGCCCAGGCCGGCCGGGAGCCAATGTACAATTTTGTGGTGGCCATCTATGCTGAAACGCATTCAGTCTTAGCTCCACAAGGCCGTCTGGAAACAGCGAGGAACCAGCCCCTGCCACGTCGGTCCCGCCCCCTGGGTGCATGCTGGGGAGGCTCCTCCAGTGGACCATGCCTTGGCACTTGCCCTGGTCCCACCCCCTTCTGCCAGAGACCCTCAGATCTGTCCCACTCCTGCCCAGGCCCCCTTGACACGAATGATGTAGAGCTGGCCACGCCCGCCCAGTAGGCCACACCCACTCCATCCACGCCCACCCAGTAGGCCACACCCACCCTGGCCACACCCATCCCCCCCCTGAGGGCAACCGCAATGCTGATGCGGCCCTCAATGAAATTGAGTTTGACACCCCTGGTTTAGCGGCTAAGGTGCTGGCCTAGAAACTGGGAGACAGAGAGTTCTAGTCCTGCCTTAAGTATGAAAGCTAGCTGGGATGACCCTGGATCAGTCACCAGGAGACAGTGAGTTCTAATCCTGCCATCTGGGTGAACTTGGGCCAAGCACTCAGTCCAACCCACCTCACAGGGCTGCTGTTGTGGGGAAAAGAGAAGGCGAAAGGAGCATTGCGTAGGTTTACTGCCTTGAGTTACATATTATTATATGAATTATAAAGTAATAAATGTGGGCTAAAAATTGAACGAACGAATGAATGGAATTCCAAAGCACAATTTTCCACATGTTGTGGGCATCACCAGATAAGCCGCCTGAAAACGACTCTTGCTTTCCTCCCTTGAGGCTGTACAGAGCATTTAGGAGTCGGAATGGGACAGGTTGGCACAGCCAACTCACCACGGCCAACTCACTGCAGGACAACTCGCCGCGGCCAATTCGCCGTGGGACAACTCGACAATTTCGCAATTCTATTTAATTATTTAAAATAAATAAAAACATATTTCAATTTTTCGCATTTCATCTGTCCCTCCTTTTGCATCCTTTCGTTAATGATTCCATTCCTCTATTTCTTTGATGTTAGTGTAACTCTTGACCCGCATTGAGTTGTCGTGCAGCGAGTTGGCTGTGGTGAGTTGTCCTGCAGTGAGTAGCCACGGCAAGTTGGCTGTGGCAAATTGTCATACACTCCTTATGAGTAGCACGATGAAGATGCAAAGTAGGTTACCAGCTTTAGATGGCCTTCTGACAATAAGACCAATCCGAGTATATTTAGGCCTCTATGCCACGTGCCCAGATTTATCTATCACAGTGATGGCGAACCTTTTAGAGACCGAGTGCCCAAACTGCAACCCAAAACCCACTTATGCATCGTTGGGTGCCGGGTGGGTGTGGCCAATTGGGTGGGTGTGGCCCATTGGGTGGGTGTGGCCAATTGGGTGGGTGTGGCCCATTGGGTGGGTGTGGCTGTGGTGGTAACGGCAGACTGGGTGGGACTAAAAAGTTCAATCAATCAATTCCAACTTTGCAAGATCTTTTTTTTTTCCCGTGAAAAGTTGAAATTGACTGATTGATTGAACCTTTTTTTTTTTTTTGCACACGGCGGCGGAAGGCCTAGGACTGGGGCGACGGTGCGCGTGCCCACAGAGAGGGCTCTGAGTGCCGCCTCTGGCACCCGTGCCATAGGTTCGCCACCACTGATCTATCACATTCATCCTAGGATCTTTAACCTCTTATAAACCAGCACACTCTTGTCCACATTTCCCTAACATGGAGGCATATGAGGTATACCAACACATACCCAGGATGCTAAAGTACAAATGCCCATATTACACCCAAGATACTTAAGATTAGCCTTCCACAGCCTAGAGCCCTCCGAGTGAGCTACATTTCAATTAAGAATGAAGCTAAGACATCAAGAGCAAGACTTGTGGACTTCAACTCCCAGAATTCCCCAATCAGCCAGGGGAATTCTGGCTGGAGAATTCTGGGAGTTGAAGTCCACAAGTCTTAAAGTCGCCAAGATTAGATACCCTTGATCTAGAGGGTATCATGATGGAAAAAGAAATAGATGTATACTTTTTAAAAATACGTATAGTGGTAATGAGATTGAGTTATGAACATTACATTCAGGCCTCATCTGAGCAACAAAGATGATTAGGGGACTGGAGGCTAAAACACATAAAGAACGGCTGCTGGAATTGGGTATGTCTAGTTTAATGAAGAGAAGGACGAGGGGGGACATGATAGCAGTGTTCCAATATCTCAGGGGCTGCCACAAAAAAGAGGGAGTGAAGCTATTTTCCAAGGCGCCTGAAGGCAGGACAAGAAGCAACAGATGGAAACTGATCAAGGAGAGAAGCAACCTAGAATTAAGGAGAAATTTCCTGACAGTCAGAACAATTTATCAGTGGAACAACCTGCCTGCAGAAGTTGTGAATGCTCCAACACTTGAAGTTTTTAAGAAGAGACTGGACAACCATTTGTCTGAAATGGTATAGGGTTTTCTGCTTGAGCAGGGGGTTGGACTAGAAGACCTCCAAGGCCCCTTCCAACTCTATTATTATTGTTGTTGTTGTTATTATTATTAGCCCCATCAAAGTGTGCCATGTACTAAATCTGACTAAAACACCTGAAGTAGGAACATTGCATGATTTGGTGAATGTCCAGGATAGATGGTCAGATTCAGTGGTATTAATAACTTCATTTAAACTTGTATGTCATCTGTCTGTCAATGTCCCTAGGACAGTGGTGGCGAACCTATGGCACGGGTGCCAGAGGCGGCACTCAGAGCCCTCTCTGTGGGCACGCGCGCCGTCACCCCAGTCCTAGGCCTTCAGCTGGGTTTTATAAAACCTTTTCACATTAGGCCTCCACCGCCGTGTGCAAAAGAAAAAAAAGGCTCAATCAGTCAATTTCAACTTCTCGCGGGAAAAAAAAAGATCTTGCAAAGTTGGAATTGATTGATTGAACTTTTTAGTCCCACCCAGTCTGCCGTTACCACCGCAGCCACACCCACCCAGTGGGCCACGCCCACCCAATTGGCCACACCCAGCCCATGGGCCACACCCACCCGGCACCCAACGATGCATAAGTGGGTTTGGGGTTGCACTTTGGGCACTCGGTCTCTAAAAGGTTTGCCATCACTGCCCTAGGCTCACAACAATCCAAGAATTACAATAAAATCAGTACACCATAAAAATATAAAGATAAAAGATGTCAAGCATGATGAAGTCAAGTGTTTCATTCTCCCTTGCCAAAGGTCTGGGTAAGAGCCAGGTCTTTATAGGTCTTCTAAACCAGGGGTCCCCGACCTTGGCAACTTTAAGACTTGTGGACTTCAACTCCCAGAATTCCCCAGCCAGCAAGTCCACAAGTCTTAAAGTTGCCAAGGTCAGGGACCCCTGGTTTTAACAACTGCAGAGTGGGGGCCTTCTAGATTTTTTTGGGGGAAAATCTACATTCCAGAGGACAGGTGCTGCTATAGAGGTGTGCATTTCCAGGGTTCTCATAGGTGACATTATTTAACTGAAGAAATCCGGATTGCACCAACCCTGCTACCGGTAGGTTGCATTGACCAGGCAGATGATATGGAAGAAAAGTGGTTCTTAAGCAGGTCCAATGTCATATTTATTCATTTGTTTGTATACCAGTTATTTTTTTTTTTACAAATAACTCACAGGGGAAACATGTCTTCCTATTTTCTCCACAACCACCATCCTGTGTGTGTGTGAGAGAGAGTGACTGGCCCAAAGTCACCCAACTGGCTTTCACCCATTAGGCTGAATTAGAACTCAATTTCCGGGTTTCTAACCAAGAGACCAAACTGGCTCTGTAGAGCTTTATAGTAACAACCAGCACTTTGAATTGCACCTGGCAGTAAACCAACAACCAGCCCAGGTGTTTACATTGGGGCATATAACTTTTTGTGTTTCATCTGTTTATCTCTTTTATTTATTTTTGATTGCTTTTAGATTAATGGAGCTTTTGGTTATTGTATTATATGCTGCCCAGAACCCCATGTAAAATAAATAAGCGGACATATCTATGGAGATTCTCAGTCATGGTTGTCCCAAAGGTGCTTTTTTTTTTTTTGATCTTCTTTGTTTTGCTTGAAGATGTGTCAGAACTGAAGAAGCTTCTTGGATGAGAAGCGAAACATCTTCAAGCAAAACAAAGCAAGTTCAGTTGCCTTTTGAAGAAAGCACCTTGGGCACAAATAAATGGACAACAAATCATGACTATCACTGCTATTGCCACTGCATTCTGGACCAGTTGAAGCTTCCAGATAATCTTCATGGGCAGTCTTGCATACAGCACCTTGCATTAGTCAAGCAGCGAGGTGACCAGGGCTTGAATTGATGTAAAGCTTACTTTACTGGGGAAAATCCACTGCAAGTATCTTTTTCAGTGCCATTGTAACTTGGAACCAGTGCTGAACAAATGGTTGTAAGTCAAGGTCTTACTGTCCTACATTTAATTTTATTTCTTTATATCCCGCCTTTATTATTTTTATAAATACTCTTTAGAATAGAACAGAACAGAATAGAGCTGGAAGGGACCTTGGAGGTCTTCTAGTCCAGCCCCCTGCTCAAGCAGGATAACCTATACCATTTAGACTCGGCTTTGCAACTGGAAGCTTCTTGGGGAGGGCAGAGATCCTTCTTTTGTAATTTGCAAGGCTCTCCCCGCCCGGATAGTGCTAAATCTAAACCCTTTATATAGTAAATTAGGCGCTCTCTATCCATTCCCTTTAGTTGGGGGGGGGGGGCTCGTCTCTTTTGCTGAGCCAGATTGTGTGGGAAATCTAAGAAAGATAAACTTGATCTCCACGTCTCACAAGGAAGCCCCGGGAGAGAGCCAGGCAGGGTCCCGGGAAAGCCGGAAGGAGACCCGTCCGAGTTTTGGAGCGGCGCAACTTGATTTTTAGATCCCGCGTGGCCGCCGCTCGGTTCCCCCTCCCGCCTTTGCAGGCACACCCGGCGCCCCCCAAGCCAGAGGCCTCTCAGGGGAGCTGGTAGCGCCGGTCGACAGCTGAGCAGGAAGGCGCGAGTTAATTTCAGAGCGGCGGGCCGGGGGGGGGGGAGGAAAGAAAGAGAGAGAGAGAAAAGAAAGAAAAAAGAAAGAAAAAGAAAAAAAGAAAGAGAGCGGGAGGGAGAGGAAAGAAAGAAAGAGCAGGAGAGAGAGAAAAAAGGGAGGAGAAAAAGAAAAAAGTACAAGAGAAAGCAGGAGAGAGAAAAGAAAAGGAGCAGGAGAGAGAAAGAAAGAAAGAGAAAGAGAAAAGAAAAAAGACGGAGCAGGAGAGAAATAAATAAAGAAAAAGAAAGTAAGCAGGAGAGAGAGAAAAGAAAAAGAAACAGGGAACAGGAAAGAAAGAAAGAAAGAAAAAAAAAGGGAAAGGAAAGGAGGGAAGAGAGGCGGGGAGGCATCCCCGGCTCCGCATTCGCCGCCTCCCGGCCACTGGCGAGCTAGTCCCCGCCTCGCCAGCTCCGCGAAAAAGAGGGTTATGCAAATCCCGGATGAGATCAGCCGCGAGCAACTGGCTGCCAACTCCGGAGCGCCGCTCCCTCCCTCGCCAGTTACGTGCCGGGGGGCAGAGGGACGCGGCGCTCTCTCGGCAGGACCGGTTCCCACGTCTCTCTCCCGCCCGTGCAGCTCCCCACCGCCGCTCCTCGGCTGGATACCCGCGGGCGGGCCGGGACCGAGAGCCGGGGTTGGTCTCGGCGCAACGGATTCCTGGTTTTTCCAGCCGTTCGCGAGCTGGTAGGATTTTACGCCCCGCTGTTGAGAGAAGAGGCGAGGAAAAGGTAAATCGCGGGCTTCGAGCAGCCTCGGACTGTGAGTAGGACGCGGGGCAGGGCTCGCTCGCTTCCCGACGCTGCCGCCAGAGTCACCTGCTGTGGACTTAGCCGTGGGGAAGGCGGTAGAAGTGGACTCTGAGCGGGAAGAAATTCGGGCTGGGCGCGAGTTGAGGACAGACTTTGCTTCGTGTCGCGTCGCCTTTTTAATCCAGAACGCGCGAGGGGTTCATGAAGGAGACGGCGTTTCTGATCATGGACAGAGTACCTTAACTCTCAACGTTCAGACAGCTAAGGCAAACATGACCAGAAATAGCTTTGTTGGGTAATTGGCGCACACTGTGCTAAACCACCATGGCTTTGATTTGCTTTTGGCTTGCCATGCTGAGGGAACCCAGATTGATAGTTTAATAGCCGTTTTCTTTCTGAGTGTTCTTAGGAGTGACGGAACCGTGATCAATGAAACCATAGTTCCCGTGCAATAGACCTGAGTTGGGTGCCTAACTTGTACTCAAAAATTGTACCTGCTGGAAAGTAACCGCCTACACAAAATGGTTTTAGGTGAATCTGGGGCAGATTCGGGCTTTTGCGCTCCGTTTTGCCGAGGGCCATTTTTCTTGGTGTTTATTCCTTAAAAAAAAAAAAAAAAGGGCTGCAGAGAAATACTGGAATGTATATTTACATATAAAACCCACGTGAGGTGGAGTTGCTCGCCGATTTGCAAAGGGAATTTTTATCACATCTGAAGTCAACCCTTAGCTCACCACAAGCAGCCCTTCCCACTTTGCCTGCCTGCCTGCCTGCCTGCCTGCCGGGAGACAGATGTTTGAGGGAGGCGTGACTTTCTGCACCTGGATTGAGAAATCAATACTGATCTGCAGTTTCCCCCAGTGGGAACCTTAGACTGGCTTCCACACCCGCTGATCTAATCTAATCTAATCTGGGGGAATTGGACAGATGGGAAGCACCAAAAGGGTATTATTTCCAAGTTTTCTTTCATGTCCTTTTTTTTGGAGGGGGGGGTGTCTGTTTTTAAAAGGCAGGTAGATTCGCAACCTTTGTCCTTTGTGTGTTCATGTGCAAAGAATATGGTAATTTGTACAGCAAAAAGTGTTTATGTTAGAAATCTACCTTGAGTAAACTGTAAATGAATTTTAAACCTGTTCAGGATAACCGCATGTCCACCATCTGACAAAAATTAAAAATAATGAATGAATAAGTAAATAAATACAGGTAGTCCTCAACGTACGGCCCTAACTGAGCCCAAAATTTCTGATGCTAAGTGAAACAGTTGTTAAGTGAGTTTTGTCCCATTTTACAACCTTTCTTGCCACAGTTAAGTGAATCACTGCAGTTGTTAAGTGAATAACACAGTTGTTAAGTGAATCTGGCTTCCCCATTGACTTTGATCGTCAGAAGGTTACAAAAGAGGATCGCATGACCTCAGGACAATGTAACCGTCACACATATGAAATAGATGTCAAGCATCTGAATGTAAATCACGTGAATGTGGGGATGCTGCACTGGTCATAAGTTTGAAAAATGGTCATTAGTCACTTTTTTCATTGCTATTGTAGCTTTGAACAGTCACTAAATGAACTGTTGTAAAGCGAGGATAGCTGTACAGAAAACAAAAACAATTAAAAAAACTCAATGAGCAAACTCAGTGGTCCACTCGGTCTTTTTCTGCTGTTAGCTTTCTATGTTTCTGTTTAACAAATGATCCACCGCTGTTTTAAATTTTTTTAAAAATAATACTTTTAATATAGGGGAAGCTGGGCTAGTCTAGCCTTCTGGGTGGTCATTCAACTTACTTTGGAGATATTGTAGTGACTGCAATCCGAGTATTTCTGTCACACATCATTATTAATTAGCATTGGAACATATATAATGAATGTGTGCTCATGATCACAGTCCAGATTGTAACCACGTGGTCGCAAATTAGCATGGCTAAAAAGAAGCAAAGTGATTCTTTGTGGTTGCCTTCTTCTTCCTTAAGGCCTGCAAGTGCCAAACCAGAAGATGACTGTTCTTGATGCAGGATCAAAAATTGTGATGGTGTCTCAGGATTGAACTAATCCAGGGTTCTTCAAACTTGGCTCTTTTATGACTTGTGGACTTCAACTCCCAGAATTCCTCAGCCAGCGTGCCAGTTGAAGTCCACAAGTCATAAAAGGGCCATGTTTGAAGACCCCTGAACTAAAAAGGTTATCTGTAAGATTAGCTTGCTTCCTGTTACTTTGCTGACCCCCATCTCTATATATGGGGATCTGCTAGATAGCTTTTGTAGCAAATAACCCCTAATATCCCTACCTTTTAGTGGGCCATCAACCATTTGGTCCTGGGATTGAAAGGAACACTGTTATTTGTGGTACTATTTGGGGAGAAGAGGGGACAAGAGGAACCTTTTGAGGGGAGGGGATTTGAAATTGGTCAGAGAGGGGCAAACTGTAGGGCACAGTGGGGTTCACCTCTGAACCTATAGTAAAGTGATTCTCAACATCAGCAACTTTAAGATATGTGGACTTCAACTCCCAGAATTCCCCAGCCTGCCATTAGTTGAAGTTCACATATCTTAAAAGTTGCCAAGATTAAAAAATACTTATAGAAGAACTAATATCAGATAGTGTTGCCCTCCTAACCTGACCTTTTGAGGTACAGATAGTCTTCAACTTAGAAAAATTTGTTTAGCGACCGTTTGAAGTTAATGACAGCACTGATAAAAATGATTTTTGACTGGTTCTCGCACTTAAAACTGTCACAGCGTCCCACAATCACATGATCAAAATTTGGGTGCTTGGCAATTGGCATGTAGCGGACCTGGGGTCATGTGAATGCCCTTTGCAATCTTCCCAGCCGGCTTCCCACTGCAAAGTCCGTGAGGGAAGGTGGATTCGCTTAATGACTGCATGATTCACTTAACAACTGCAGTGATTTGCTTAAAAGTGGCAAAAGAGGCTGTAAAATTGGGTGCAATTCACTTACACAACCACCTTACTTAGCAGTGGAATTCTGGTCACAATTGTGGTTGTAAGTTGAGGATACCCCTATGTGGGGACTGTCCTTCCATAATGTTCAATTAGCATTTGAAGTCCCCATATGGGCTGGAAATTTTACCCTGATTGGAGGATCCCACTTTAATAGAGAATTTTGGGTGCGGATCAGGTAGATCCAGAGGTGGGACTGCCAATCATTGGGTTATATGTTGATGTATACATTTCAGCCATGTTTTGTTAACTAAGCCATAATGTCCAAATTACACATTATATTAAACCTTAGACCAGGGGTCTTCAAACTCGGCCCTTTTATGACTCATGGGCTTCAACTCCCAGAATTCCTCAGCCAGCATGCCTGGCTGAGGAATTCTGGGAGTTGAAGTCCTCAAATCATAAAAGGACCAAGTTTGAAGACCCCTGCCTTAAACTATATCTTTTTCAACAGGCCTGGAGATATCCTGGCAACAGGGAGCCACATGTTGGATGCATCATGTGTAATATTCTGATGCATTCCCTCTTATGATCATGATTTTATTTATGTTTAATTGCTTTAAGTGGTTTTTAGAATATTTTAATATTTATTGTTAAATATTTTAATAATTTAAATTCAATAATAAAATTTGAATACATACATTAAATATTATATTACCTAACTGTGGAATATAATTGTATTATATATAAATATATATCAATATTTTATCTACTGGTTTCATTGTACCTCGCCCAGAAGTCAGTATGTGAGATAGGAGGCCATATAAATTTGATAAACCTGCTGGGTGACTTTGGACCAGACATTCTATCTCAGCCCAACCTACCTTACAGGGTTGTTGTTGTTGTTGTGGGGAAAATAGGAGGAGGAATGAATATCAGGAATGTTTGCCACCTTGAATTACTTATAAAGTAATAAAGGTGGAATAAAAATTAAAGAAAAAATAAAGAAGTAAACTCCCAGTACCTGGATCCAGACAGCTTCTTAAGCAGAAACTAAACAAGCTATATAGGTTCATGCACTTGCATAAATCCATGGTTTGCTGTATATTGCACTTCCAGTTGACTGAGTTTTCACAAGATATGAAACCACAAATAAGCAAGCACATCAGGGTTTAGTGTGATATGTCAGCCTGCTTTGGAGCTTAGCATGATGTGCAAAATGGTCCCCTAAGCCTAGCCTGCTCCTTTGTCAAATGCAGCCTCTGCCTCTGCCTGTGTATGTGTGTCTTGATGTATGAATTCTCCTTAAAAAAAGGGACCGTGAAATCACCAAAAAGCACAGTAATGCCTTTGGAAGATTCTCAATCTAGAAATATGAAAGGGTAAGCCCATTTGGATTTTCTTTTGCAAAGTTTTAGCATGGAAGCTTTTGCAAATAGAACAGAACTTTATAAAATATATTAAGAACACAAGTAGTAGCTTAACTGCTGGACGATGTAGCACATCGCAAAATTTTTAGTAGGGCTTCCTTTTGAAAGCCCGAAAACCCATTCAGTAAAGTAGGCAGGGAAAGTAGTGGAGAATGGGATGGAGTGGAGAATGGGATGGAATGGAATGGAATAGAATGGAATGGAATGGAATGGAATGGAATGGAATGGAATGGAATAGAATAGAATAGAATAGAATTCTTTATTGGCCAAGTGTGATTGGACACACAAGGAATTTGTCTCCGGTGCATAAGCTCTCAGTGTACCTACAAGCAACAAGTGATAAATCATGATCATAACAATATATTCATCATAAATCATAAGATAAGGCCTCATTCTTTGTGTATGGGCTTTTAAACTAAAAAAAAAACACCTCAGGTCCCTCCAGCATAGTGAGTTATTTTTAATCCACTTGGCTTTCAGAGCATGAGCAGAGTTCTAATACAATAACAGCATTTCAGAATTTCTGACATGGATGATTCCAGAAAAGCAAAATACAGAAATGATCATTTTTCGGTCTATCAACATCCAAGGCCACTGAATCTGGCCTGCTAATATAGAAAAGTGGTTGCTGAGGCAGAAAAACCCAATTTCAAATGGAAGTTTATTGCTTAACCTAGGAGAAACATTGTATTTACATGTTTTGGCACCATCACAAGTGCCATCTTGCCTTTTTTGACCACTAGGTGGTCTGTCTTCCAAGTCCTAAATGGACTAAGGAACTGAAGGTCCAGTGTTCCTGTCTTTTCTATCCTCACCATTGCATAGTTATAGTTCCCAGCTCTCTGTATAATTGTCCAATGAAATTGTTCACTCATCCACTCTATTAATATAAGTATTCCTTGATGGAACAGGCCCTTTGCCCAGTTCAGGTCATCTGGCAGAATCAGAGGCTGCTTCAGTGGAAATTTGCCAGGAGCTGAGCTGAAGTTCTCCTTTCTGACATAATGCCAACAAGAACCAGGATTAAACCAGCATCCTGTTCTCAAAGACACTGTATTCTGGAGGCCTACAACTGTGCTCTGTGATATAGCCATACGTTTAGGCCTCAAGGTCTTATAGAAGATGCCACCAAAATTGCAATTTGGAAAGGGGCTGAAGAGGAAAATTAAAAAATAGATTAGTTGGTTTTTAAATTACATTCAAAATTTAATTTAACCAAATAAAATTCCTGCCCAACATAGGGAGAGTGTTCTTGCCAGGCCTTTCAAAGGCTAACTATCTTTTAGCTTATGTTGCCCCCTCAGGGAACACAGTATACATGTGCCTAGAACAGTGATGGCGAACCTTTTAGAGACTGAGTGCCCAAACTGCAACCCAAAACCCACTTATTTATCGCCGGGTGCCAGGTGGGTGTGGCCCACTGGGTGGGCATGGCTGTGGCGGTCATGGCAGACTGGATGGGTGTGGCCAAGGTGAGCGTGGTCACCTCGATGTTGCTCGTAGGGAGGAACCCCTGTGGGGGCCGGGCAGGGTTGGGGGGGACCCAGGGGGTCTCTGGCAGGTGGGGCGGTGGGCAGGAGGCTCGTCCTGTGGGGTGAGGCGAGGCAGCGCGGGGTTGCCATTGTCACAGGGCAAGGCGAGGCAGGGGCCGGGACGGCTGCTGCCTGACACCATCGGCCCCCGGACACAGAGGCCAGCGAGCGACAGAGGGGCCGACAGTGTCCATCAGCAGCCACAGCCTGCCGGCCCCTCGACCGGCGCACTCTGGGGCTCCGCAGCCCGCCACCAGCAGTTCAGAGAAGCCGCCTCTGAGCTGGACGGCTGGCCGACAGCTGAGGAGGCGATGCAGTGGGTTGTGCCCGGGAAAAGGAGAGCATGCGAGGCCAGGAGGGATGGGACGGAGGGGAGGGAAACCAGCTGGCCACGTGGGACCTCGGCAAGTTAGCGGGCGGCTGGTTGAAGAGGGACAGTTGCCATCTCCGGGGCATGGCGCTCGTGCCCACAGAGAGGGCTCTGAGTGCCGCCTCTGGCACGCGTGCCATAGGTTCGCCACCACTGGCCTAGAAGATACCTTTCCTATTTTTTCCCACAACAGTCCTGTGAGGTGGGTCGGGCTGAGAAAGAATGAAGAAAGATTGGGAGTTTCCTTGACTGAAGGTCCAGTACTGATCACCAGTATGCCTCACTATCTCTCCTTTGTTCTTGGCACAGATTCGAGTTCAGCAACATACAGGTAGTCTTTGACTTACAATCATTCGTTTAGTGACCATTCAAAGTTACAAGAGCACTGGAAAAAGTGACTTACGTCTTTTTCACACTTATGACCACTGCAGCATCCCCATGGTCACATGATCAAAATTTGGGCATTTGGCAACTGGCATGTACTTACGACAGTTGCAGCGTCCTGGGGGGGGTCATGTGATCCCCTTTTGGAGACTTCTGACAAGCAAAGTCAGTGGGGAAGCCAGATTCACTTAACAACCGTGTTGCTAACTTAACATCTGCAGTGATTCCCTCAACAACTGTGGCAAGACGGTCATAAAATGGAGCAAAACTCAATAACTTGACTTGCTTAGCAACAGAAATTTTGGGCTCAGTTGTGGTGGTAAGTGGAAGACTACCCTGTATTCAGTTGATGTGGCTCTCCACCATGAAAGAACTGGCATCGCCTACAAAATTGGCAGCCCAACAAGTCTCACGTTTAGTCCTTTTGCAAAGCACATTTCCTGCCTTCAGTTTGGGCAAAGGCAGGCTCCAACATGTGGGAGGAGGCGAAAGGAATTCAGAGAGAGAGCTTTAAAGACAAACGTGATTTATTTGTTCTGTCTTTGTACATTATGAGGCTGGAACCTGTGTGATTTGCTGTGTCTGTAGGAGGTGGGTGGATTCACAAACAGCAAGATGTGGGTGTGCTATGGGGATCCCAGCTTTTAGCGCATGTGTGGATACAAAATTGGGATTTTGACTGTTTATGATAGGGGATTGTTGAATTATATGTTGTTAATAATAATAATAATAATAATAATAATAATAATAATAATAATAATAATAATAATAATAATAATAATAATAATAATAATAATAATAATTAATAAACTTGGAAGGGACCTTGGAGGTCATCTAGTCCAACCCCCTGCTCAGGCAGGAAACCCTATACCATTTCAGACAAATGGCTGTCCAGTCTCTTCTTAAAAACTTCCAGTGTTGGAGCATTCACCGCTTCTGGAGGCAGGTTGTTCCACTGGTTAATTGTTCTAACTGTCAGGAAATTTGTTCTAGGTTGCTTCTCTCCTTGATTAGTTTCCATCTGTTGCTTCTTGTCCTGCCTTCAGGCGCTTTGGAAAATAGCTTGACTCCCTCTTCTTTGTGGCAGCCCCTGAGATATTGGAACACTGCTATCATATCCCCCCTCGTCCTTCTCTTGATAGATAGATCTATCTATGTATCTTGTTGATAGATCATGATTATTGTAATATAAACCATCCGCACTGTTTCTGAACCTCATCAACTTTAAGATGCGTGGACTTCAACTGCCAGAATTCCCCCAGCCAGCATTCTGGCTGGGGGAATTCTGGGAGTTGAAGTACATGCATCTTAAAGTTGTTGAGGTTCAGAAACAATGCTCTGGAGCAGGGGTGTCCTAGCTTGTCAACTTTAAGACCTGTGCACTTCAATTCCCAGAATACCCCAGCCAGAGTCTCTGAAGTGGGCGGTGCACAGATTGCTTTATAAATAGATGTTGGCATGAATTCTCTGTGGTTTATGACTCAGAGGGACATTTGATCTCAGCTATTGGTAGCTTGTTCAATAAGGTATGATTAAGCAGAGGCCACTCTTGTGTAAACCATGTGTCTGACACACCAAAAGCATGTTGCATAGTGTCTTGCTCTTTCTAAAATAACCGGAAAATGCAATTTCCACATTCTGAGATTGTTTATCTCTGGTTACCAGATGTTAAGGAATGATAATCGTGATGGTGATGACAATAGGGCATCTTCAGGTATCTGTCTGGCTAAATCACAACCCTGTCTGCGATGTTTTGGCCAAATATCAGAGTTGGTACTTTTCTTCCATGCCTAGAACAAAGCATATTTTTCACGTAGTTGTGGTTTCCCTTTCTATTTATGTCTGTGTATTGTAGTAGTCTATACTGGGTAGTCGTATTAAATATTTATAATTTTATAAGAAGTTCTGTACAGGTTGTCAAATGATTTTAATACTGGGATTTTCAAGTCAATGTTTACAATGTTTGAAGGCTGCTTTGGTTTGTTCAAGGTTGTTAGTTGCCTTAAGGATTTGATGTAGTTAAAAAGAGTGAGGGTGTGGTTGTGAGTGTGTGTGTGTGTGTGTGTATGGATTGGCACTGAGTCAAGCACATGATTAAACTATAAAATCCCAAGAACGGGGATTCCCCAAACCCCTCACACACTCCTAACTGATATTGTGGTCTGGAATATTTATTTGAATTATATCCCAGCTCATGGTGCTGTACTCCTTCCTTCTGTTTTATCTCACAACAGCCTCACAAGATTAGAGAATGGCCCAAAGTCCCTCAGAGAACCTCTTTGGCAGAGTGGGGGCTAAAATCTGAATCTTCCCACGGCCATACTGGTTTCTTAACCATTACAGGTAATCTTCGACTTATGACCACTCATTTAGTGACTGTTCCAAGTTGAGTTTATCTAGTCCAGGAGTAGGCAACCTTGGCTCTTTCATGACTCGTGGACTTCAACTCCCAGAATTCCTGAGCCAGCCATGCTGAGGGGAAAGGGAGAGGTTTCCAAGCTGAGCCATGCTGGCTCAGGAATTCTGGGAGTTGAAGTCCATGAGTCATAAAAGAGCCAAGGTTGCCTACCCCTGATTCTAGTCTTATGAAAAGAAGGACTAGGGGAGACATGATAGCAGTGTTCCAATATTTGAAGGCCTCCTACAAAGATGAGAGAGTCAAACTATTTTCCAAAGCACCAGAAGGCAAGACAAGAAACAATGGATGGAAACTAACTAAGGAGAGAAGCGACCTAAAACTAAGGAGAAATTTCCGAACAGTGAGAGCAGTCAGCCAATGGAACAGCTTTGCCTTCAGAAGTTGTGGGTGCTCCATCACTGGAGGCTTTCAAAAAGATCCTGGACAAACATTTATCTGAAATGGTATATAGGGTCTCCTGCTCGAGCAAGGGGTTGGACTAGAAGACCTCCAAGGTCCCTTCCAACTCTATTATTCTATGTTCCATGTTCTATGAAAAAAGTAACTTAGAGTGGAGTTCGTATTTGCAACCATTGCAATATCTGTACAGTCAAAGGATTGTGATTTGAGTCCTTGGCAACCGGCATGATAATACTTTGAATGGTTGCAGAGCCCTGGGGTCATTTGATCACCCATTTGCAACTCCACCCCCCCCCCCCCCGCCAGTTTCGGACAAACAAAGTCAATGGGGAAGTGGGTGATTTACTTACACAAAAAAGTCATGAAATTGCGTGCGGTCACATGATGCCCCTGTTAACAATAACACTACTTAACAATGAATTTCCTGGTCTTTATTGTAGTTGTAAATCAAGGACTACTTGTATACCTTATTGGTGTTATCAAAAGTCACCAGGGATACATTTTTCTCTTTATACCTTGTCAAATGCCCTCTCGTGCTGAGCTCTGCCCTGACATGGACACGTAACAGATGCAAAAAATCAATTTTATTCATAATTGAGTGGAATTGCTTCGCCATTACCTGCTCAAAACTCTTGGCCAGGAATTATAAGTTCAAACCTAGCTTATATTGATGCAAAGAATGGATCTCATGATAAGGATAACATCAACTGAGCCATATCAAGGCTGGTGACACCCACCATCTAGTTGAGGGTGGCTTTAATAAAAATGCTATTTTTGATTAAATTACTTCCAGCCATTATCAGCCAAGAGCAGGGGTCTCAAACTTGGCAACTTTAAGACTTGGGGACTTCAACTTCTAGAATTCTTCAGCCATCCATGCTGGCTGGGAAATTCTGGAAGTTGAAGTCCACAAGTCTTAAAAGTTGCCAAGTTTAGAGATCCCTGGTCAAGAGGAACTGGATATAAAGGCTATAATAGGCTAACCCAAACACTCTGCCTACATCCTCAAGGTACACAGGAATAAAACAGGAGAAGCAGAGGAGCTGAGGTCCTCCATTCTGTCTCCACTCATACGAACATCTAGCTGAAAATAATTTTATCAGGTCTTCACAGGTCACCACCAAGGATTCTAGGAAACCTTCCAAAACTCTTATAGGTTGTGGCAGCCCCTGAAGCACATGGAATAGCCCTCTCAGGTAATTTTCAGCAGATGCATTGGTGAACAGGAACATTTCATCTCCCTTCATTGCTATGGTGCAGGGTGGCCAATGCACCATATACTCCTTTAAAATTCTGCCACCAGCAAGTCCCAAAAATGCTTTTTCAAAAGGCAGCTGGACTTTGTTTTTTCTTGTGGGAAGTCAGCCCCCCAGAGAAGGAAATATTAAAAGGGCAGAAAAATATATTTCCTCAAAGGATCTTAAAGAGGCAGGAAAGCATGCCCAGTTTTCTTAATAGCCCCAGGTCTCCCTTCCCCAAGCAGAAACCAGCTCTATAGAGATGCAGATGTAAATCCAGGGAGCTAGGAGATTAAGAAGACAAAGACCTAAAATCTACATACCCCATCCAAACTCTAAGAGTCATCAACCCCAGCCCCAGGGAAACAGGATATATGACCTTTGGACATAATAGGATTAACCCATCACCATCAGAATACCAGAAAGGCACACTCAAACACAGGTCAAAGTTCATGCCACAGGAACAACTCCAAACAAAAGGGTCCAGAGGGTATAAAAACCCACTCCCTACATGTGCTTGCTCTCTTTTCTTCCAGACCCATCTTTCTGTCTGGTTTTCCTCTTCAGTAAACTGCAACCGTCTTTCTAAAGCAGTCGCCATGTTGTTTATCCCCGGCTTGGACTGAATCACGATGAAGACTTTTCTTCCAACATTCTTGAAGACGTTTTGCTTGTCATCCAAGAAGCTTCATGAGTTCTGAAGAAGCTTCTTGGATGAGAAGCAAAATGTCTTCAAGGAAAAACAAAGTCCAGCTGCCTTTTGAAAAAGCACCTTTGGGACAATCATGACCTGGATGACTGAGAATCTCTATAGACATGTCACCAGCAGGGAAGGCATCTTGTCTGTTTCATTGCTGTAACACTATTAAACCAAGGACATTGGAAAAATAATTCTGAAAGGCCTGGGTGAATAAAAAGGCATAACAAAAAAATACAGTGTTGCTCTCCATTGTACATTTCCAGGAAGCATTGTAGCTTGTTTAGCCAGGTTATTAAATAAAGGTATAAGGCATTAGTGCAGGGGTGTCAAACTGCCGGCCCGTGGGCTGGTTTCATCATACCGAAGCCGCACCCACCCCATTGCTGGCAATGCAAAAAGAGTTGCGACACGTCACGTGACGTGGCGAGTTTGACACCCGTGCATTAGTGGATCTTCATTACCTGTGGGAAGATTAGAATTTTGCAATTGTGGTTAATGGAAAACCATAGTTTGCCAGGTTCAGATGTCGCTGCAAATGATGATTCAAAGGCTACAGCACAAGGCAAATTCAAACAGATTCTCATTTATCTGAGGTAAAAAGCAAACAGATCAGTATTTGCTGCATTCTGATTTCCACAAATGGTAAAGTCGCCATAGTTGTCCACCCCTGCTGTAGACAGACAATAGACTCTCAGCTATAAGCTCCAGGATCTGGAAGTGCAAGATACCAATTTTGGGGGGGGGGATGGGCACGGTGGAATACCAAGGGAGAAGGTCACTCGCCAATGGGAGAAGTCAGGCAAAAATGGCCTTGATTTGATTCCAATGACATTTAAATGTAATTAAAACTAAATAGCTTTAGTAGGATTACTCTACTTGTAGTTAATAAAAGTCCACTTTGTGTCAACAATCTTTGGAGGCTGGGGACTGAGCTCAGGTGGTAGATGTCTGACAGGAGGTTCTTGGGCAAGACAATAGATGCCATTTGCTACAGCTCTGTCCCATTTGTGTTAAAGCAGTGAAGGGAAGGGTCTCCACCAGCATTCCCTGGACCAGATGCCCCCCCCCCCAGGTGTATGGACCTCAACTCCCAGAATGGCTGAGCCAGCAAAGTTATTGCTGAGAATCTGGTCATCCCCACAGAGGAGTGGGGAGAATAAAAAAAAATGTTAAGAAGACAGCCATCCTCGTGGAATTAAAGTGATGCACATAAAATAAAATGAGGCTTTGATTTCGTAGGTATAGCCACCATTAGGTCCTTTTTCTGCCCCCACCCCCACCCCCAGCTACATGGATATCCTCACTGAGAATTCTGGGAGTTGAAATCCAGATAGCAGAAGGATGTCCAGATATGTGGCCTTTTTAAAGGATGCCCGCAGGTGAAGAGAATCTTACAGGTAGTCTTAGATTTAAGACTATAGTTGAGCCTGGAATTACGGTTGTAGGTTATGCCGGTCATTAAGCAGGTCAGCACATGATAGATCTGATTTTGCGAACTTTTTTTGTGTGTGATGGTCATTAAGCAAATCACCATGATCGTTAAGCAAATGCTACAGTTGTTAAATGAACCCATTGTCCCCAATGGGCAGTTAATGCCTGAAACTGGAAAGTAAATGCCGGTTTCTGGAAACAATTGTCATAAATCACAGTCACGTGATTGCGGGATGCTGCAAATGTCCGTAAACGTGGGCTGGTTGCCGAGTGCCCAAAATGCGATCACATGACTGTGGGGGGAGGGGTTGGCTGTCTAAACTTCTAATCCAGGGTGCAAGTACCTTTTTTTGGGTACGTTACCAATAGTTCTTCTCCTTTCCCTCCATTGATTCATCATCCCTAGATATTTTTTGCTCTCTCCCAGTATCCTTTTATCTCATGTTGAGGCACTGCTGTTTGTGGAGAATTTGGGGGTGGGGGAAGGGTTGAGTTTTTTGCCCCCTCTGTGATCCTCTTGAGACTAAAATTACATCCGTCTCCCCCCACGTTTTATAGATAAATTATAGCAGACATGTGAACAAACAAATACGGCTCCCGCCATTATGTCTAGCCTGGAATACGCAAAGTACTTTGGACAAGCTGATGCAGTTCATAAATGTCGGCATTTCTTTAACCCTCCAGCATTCTGGGCTCTTTTTTTTTCAGATTGAGAAAATTAATCTGTCCAAAATGAGGCAGATGCTTTAAATCTTTGTTTGGAACACTTGATGGGAGATTTTAGGGGGGGGAAAAACGGAGTGAAAAAAAAACAGGTGGGGAATTTTTTTTTAAGGGACATTCTTCCTGTACACTTTCTTTTCTGGATTTTTTTTGAGTGAGCCATGGCAAAACCCAAGACTTGAATTCTCTGTGTATGTGAATTCTCTGACTCTGCCTAACCTAAATTTTTCATTTTAGAATAGAATAGAGCTGGAAGGTACCTTGGAGGTCTTCTAGTCCAGCCCCCCGCTCAGGAGAACCTATATCAGTGATGGCGAACCTTTTAGAGACCGAGTGCCCAAACTGCAACCCAAAACCCACTTATGTATCGTCGGGTGCCGGGTGGGCGTGGCCCATTGGGTGGGCATGGCCCATTGGGTGGGTGTGGCCCATTGGGTGGGCGTGGCTGTGGTGGTAACGGCAGACTGGGTGGGACTAAAAAGTTCAATCAATCAATTCCAATTTTGCGAGATCTTTTTTTTCCCCACGAGAAGTTGAAATTGATTGATTGAACCTTTTTTTTTTGCACACGGCGGCGGAGGCCTAAAGCGAAAAGGTTTTATAAAACCCAGCTGAAGGCCTAGGACTGGGGCGACGGCGCGCATGCCCACAGAGAAGGCTCTGCGTGCCACCTGTGGCACGCGTGCCATAGGTTCGCCACCACAGACCTATACCATTTCAGACAAGTGACTGTCTAGTGTCTCTTCTTAAAAACCTCCAGTGATGGAGTGCCTATGATTTCTGAAGGCAAGCTGTTCCACTGGTTAATTGTCCTCACTGTTAGAAAGTTTCTCCTTAATTCCAGGTTCCTTCTCTCTTTGATTAGTTTCCAACAATTGTTCCTTGTCTGGCCTTTTGGTGCTTTGGAAAATAATTTGACCCCCTCTTCTTTGTGGCAGCCCCTCAAATACTGGAACAATGCTATCATGTCTCCCCTATTTCTTCTTTTCTTTAGACTAACCAAACCCAAATTCTGCAGCCGTTTTTTAAGTTTTAGTCTCCAGGCCAAAATTGGTTGCAGTATTCCAGGTGTGGTCTCACTAGGGTTTTATAAAGTGGTATTAATACTTCGCGTGATCTTGATTCTATGCCTCTGTTTATACAACCCAGGATTGTATTAGCTTTTTTGGGTGCTGCTGCACACTGCTGGCTCATAGTCAAGTGATCGTCCACTAGGACTCCAAGGTCCCTCTCACAGTTACTGTTTTTGAGCCAGGTTTCGCCCAATCTGTACTTGTACCTTTGATTTTTCCTGCCTAAATGGAAAACTTTGCTCTTCTCCACATTAAAATTCATTTTGTTGGATAAGGCCCATTGTTCAAGTTTGTCAAGATCTTTTGGGATCCTGAGTTTGTCTTCTGGGGTGTTGGCTATTTCTGCCAGTTTAGTGTCATCTGCAAATTTGATGAGTTTTCCTTCTATTCCCTCATCTAAGTCATTTATGAAGATATTGAAGAGTACTGGGCCTAAGACGGAGCCTTGTGGTACCCCACTGCTTACTTCTCTCCATGTGGATGTAGTACCATTAAGGACTACTCGTTGAGTGCGGTTTGTCAGCCAGCTTTTAACTGAAGAAGTTACTTTGATGAATAACAAAACATCTCAGTTTAATAAACTTTGGTCCAATTGCCATGATTTAACTTTTTTAGATGCTTGAATTCTCTGCTTTTTCTGCCTGATGCTAGAAGAGTGTCACCCTGCAAAGTTCAGAGCAATCCAGAAATGGAGTTTCTTTCTAAATGCTGAGGCCACCTTTGGTTCAAGGAAGCAAAGGTCATCCTAAAATTAGGAAGGCATTGCTATGGGATACTGCATGGAGGAATGTATAGAAAAGTCACACAATCCTGGGCCATTCTGTTTTTGCTGTCCTCATCCCTCTTCCCAGTCAAAAGAGAACGCCAATTGCTCCAATCAGACGGAACCAGGCTGTCATATTGTGCTTCAGTAAAATGCACATTTTTTTTTCTTTATGGGGCAGGGCGAGGGTGACACGCCAACAGCGTCAAGTGAGGCATTTTCTAAATTTTTGACATGCCAAGCTTCAGAGGTTTCACCATCGTTGGTCTGGGGCTCCATTTGAGGGCCTTCTACAAGCATTTGCTCCCTGATCCTTTGAATTGGAGATGCCAGAGATGTCACAGACAATCTGCCACTTAATTTCCACTCTCTTCTCCAATATCTGTACCATTTATGACCTGGTAGCATATGATTTTTCTCTGTTTGATTCCTGACTTCTACAATCTTGGTGGGGTAGTAAAAATGCAGAAGGGCTGTGGGCTATAATTTGGCTACAAACACATTGCTTCAAAAGTAACTTATGACCGTTTTCCATAGTTACAACTTTTACAGCATCCCCATGATCATGTGATCAAAATCCAGATGCTTGGCAAGTGGTTCATATTTATGAAGGTTGCAAAGTCCCAAGGTCATGTGATCCCCTTTTGCAGTCTTCTGATAAGCAAAGTCAACGGGGAAGCCAGATTTACTTAATAACCGGGTTACTGACTTAAATCAGTGCAGAGATTCACTTAACAACTGTGGCAAGAAAGATTGTAAAATGGGATAAAACTCACTTAACAACTGACTTGCTTAGCAACACAAATCTTGGGCTCAGTTGTGGATGTAAGATGAGGACTATCTTTATTCTAAAACTGGATTTATACTCCTCTAGTATCACTGGTTTAGACACTTTACATTTTAGTAGTAGAGGAATTAGGAAATGGATTGCTTCTGCTTCAACTTGTCAGCTCTGCTTGTGGGACTACGTTCCTTCCAGTTTATCGAACTAAATTAAGAGCTGATGAAAGAGTTGGATAGGAAGAGGAGTCTAATTAAATTGGTGATATATATGGCTATCTCACTGCTGATTGGCTCAGGCTTTTATGTGGCCTATTGTGAAATATGCCACTTTGTGACTTTTTAGCTTTTTTTTTTCCTTTTTAAGTGACAGCAATATTAGGTTGGAGCCTGCTGCAACGCATTATACAGTCTTCCAAACAGAAAAATGTCTGGTTCCTTGGAAACAGGTTGTAACTTTGTTATAAGCTGAATTCCTACTCTGCATTGCAGTTATTATTAAACATTTTTTTTTCTTGACATCAGCGGTAGAAAATTAGCTGAGAGGTTGGAAACATTAATTTGCAACATGTTTTTTTTTCTAAAGAACATCTTTCTTCATCCCTCCAGATCTCTTACTTTCAGTATTTTTGTCTTTCATTCTTGTAACTCTTTAACTGAGAGTGGAGCATATGGTGGAGATGACCCAGAGTCTGCAAAAACAACCATGTTAGAGATAGTTAGAAAATAAAACTGCCTAATCTCATAAAGCCTTTGTACATATTTGTGGTGTACCTGCAAGTGAAATACTATATACAGATCTAGTTGTTGCCACTTAAAAGAAGACAAGGTAAATGAAAAAAGTGGAGAAAAATAGGATGGTACTTGAATTCAGCAAGGAACGGTGAGAACATTTTAGACTTTTAGTTTTAGGAAAAAAAACAAAGAAGGAGCATACAGAATTATGCATGCTATTGATTTGTCTGTTCTCCAAGAAACAGTTCTTGGATTGGACTTCCTGCATGGGGTAAATTTTAGGCAAAGGCTCCAGAGGGTATAAAAACCCACTCCCTACATGTGCTCACTCTCTTTTCTGCCAGAGCCATCTTTCTGTCTGGCTCTCCTCTTCAATAAACTGCAACCTTCTTTCTAAAGCAGTCGCCATGTTTATTCCCAGCTTGGACTGAACCATGATGAAGACTTTTCTTTCAACATAATTATAGCACCTGAACACAGTTTCATCTAATGAAGCTGATGTGGGTGGGATTCCTGCACTTAACATGGACTCTGTATTTACGTCTTTCGTAGACCATTCCAACTCTGTACTGGATTTTAATGGCTTTGCAGGTAGTCCTTGGGCTGGGACAGGATTCCTGGTTGGAAGTCATTACAGTTGTAAATTGAGGCACCCGCATGACTGGACTTGATTTTATGATATTTTTTTGCGGTGGTCATTAAGTGAATCAGTGTGGTCGTTCAGCTAATGTCAGGATCGTAACTGCAAATGGGAATTTTTTTTTACCGACAGAAACCTGTAAAAACCACTGCAAATTGTGGTCACCTGACCGTGGGACACTGCAACCAGTCATGAAGGTGAGCTTATTGCCAAATACCAGGTAGTCTTTGACTTGCAACAGTCCGTTTAGTGACCACTCAAAGTTACAGCGGCACTGAAAAAAGTGACTTACGACCGTTTTTCACAGTTACGACGTTTGCAGCATTCCGATGGTCACAGAATCAAAATTCGGATGCTTGCCAACTGGTTCATACTTATGACCGTTGATGTGTCCGAGGGTCCCCTTTTACGACCTTCTGACAAGCAGAGTCAATGGGGAAGTTTATTGCCCAATACAGGTAGTCCTCGACTTACAGCAGTTCATTTAGTGACCATTCAAAGTTACAATGGCACTTAACAACCGGGTTATTAACTTACCAACTGCAGTAATTCACAACAGAAATTCTGGGCTCAATTGTTGTCATAAGTCAAGGACTACCTGTACTTGAATTGAAGTCATGTGACCATTGGGAGGGGGCACGATATTTTATGACAACCCAAAATGCTGTGTGGGCCATAAGGCACCAACTCTAGCTCCATCATAATTTCAGATGGTCGTTAAGCGATTGGTCGTATGTCAAGGACTCCCTGTAGAAAGGATTAAACCAGAGCTTCTCAAACCTTTTCCCTCATTCCCCAAAACTGCTTATCAGAAAGTCTTGTTGAACTTCAAAGAGCGGGTCCTAAGTCTGCTCCTTCAGCACCGTTGTAATTTCAAACAGTTGCTGAATAAATGGTCATAACTCGAGGACTATATGTATTATAAAAAAAATATGAATCTTCCTGTCATTTCAAACAAGATTACCATTGTAATTTCATCAGTGTTCATCTCAGTAGGAATACTTTGGGAGATTTTCAAATATATTTTACTATACATGGTAATCTTTAAATTAATTAAAAACCTGTGGGTAGGCAACCTCGGCTCTTTTATGACTCATGGACTTCAACTCCCAGCATAGCTGACTCAGGAATTCTGGGAGTTGAAGTCCATGAGTCATAAAAGAGCCGAGGTTGCCTACCAATGCGTTTGTGGGTCATTATCCAAAGAACTATCACTTTTACACAATTTGGGTTAATTTACCCAGGTTTGGGGAGCACCGTTTTAGAAAATTTTCATGCAGGATAACACTCTCTGTGGCTATATTTTACCGTAAGGATCAGAAACAATATATCTCTTAATTCCATTTCCCATAATTGCTATTATATCATAGTGAGGGACTTATCATAGTCATCCTTTTTATCAGTGTTTCAAGCAGGATGTAGAAGTGCTTGATTTAATGTACCAAATATTTTCTTTCATTCTTAAAAATTTAGCGGGCAAGAGGGAAAGATATGTGAGAGAACCAGGAACATGCTTGTTTAGGGCAATATTTCTCAATATTTCTCAACCTTGGCAACTTTAAGATATTAAATATGAGCCAGCAGCCAGGAAAGCCAATGCAATCCTAAGTTACATTAACAGAGGGATTCAATCAAGATCACGTGAGGTACTCATACCACTCTATAAAGCCTTAGTAAGACTACACCTAGAATACTGCATCCCGTTTCGGTCACCAAACTATAAAAAAGATGTTGATATTCTAGAAAGAGTGCAGAGAAGAGCGACAAATATGATTAGGGGCCTGGAGGCTAAAATATATGAAGAATGGTTGCAAGAACTGGGCATGGCTAGTCTAGTGAAGAGAAGGGCCAGGGGAGACATGATAGCAGTGTTCCAATATTTGAGGGGCTGTCACAGAGATGAGAGGGTCAAACTATTTTCCAAAGCACCAAAAGGCCAGACAAGGAACAATGGATGGAAACTGATCAAGGAGAGATTCAACCTAGAAATAAGGAGAAATTTTTGACAGTGAGAACAATCAACCAATGGAACAGCTTGCCTTCAGAAGTTGTGGGTGCTTCATCACTGGAAGCTTTCAAGAAGAGACTGGACAGCCACTTGTCAGAAATGGTATAGGGTCTCCTGCTTGAGCAGGGGGTTGGACTATGTGATCTTCAAGGTCTCTTCCAACTCTGTTATTCTGTATTCTGTATAACTGGATTTCAATTCCCAGAATTCCCCAGCCACTTATTCTGGCTGGGGAATTGGAGTCCACACATTTTAAAGTTGCCAAAGTTGAGAAACACTGATTTAGAATCAACGTTGTGAAGGATAAATTTGCCTGTGGGTCATGAGATTTAGATCTCATCAGCTTTGCAGTAAACTGCAGCTTTGCAGTTGAAATGAGATCTGATGAAAATAGAAAGGAATGACCTTCCCCTCTAAATGAATTCAGATCCAAAGTCCAAGTAAATCACAGCAAACCTGACGTGATCTATATTTGGGGGAATGTATTTGTGGAATTCTGAAGGACAAAAAATCTATAAAAGAACTAGCAAATTATGTTAAGTAGGAAATTTTGTGCGTGGAGCCGAGCCAAGTTCATCATAAGAACTTGGCAAAAGCTACGATCGTGAAATGAAAGGTTAGATGGATGTGAAGGGAACTGCTTTTTATTAGATGCTTTTCTTTGATCAGCACTTTCTTACCGGGCAAGAGATATGAAAAAAAATGGGGTACTCTTTGGAAGCAAAATGAGAAGATCTACAGGTTTTCCTCAACTTACAGCCACAGTGGAACCCAAAATTCCTGTGGCTAAGCAAGGCAGTTGTTAAGTGAACTTTGCCCAATTTTATGACTTTTCTTGCTACAGTTGTTAAGTGAATCACTGGAGTTGTTAAATTAGTAACACGGTTGTTAAGTGAATCTGGCTTCCCCATTGACTTGGCTTGTCAGAAGGTCACAAAAGGTGATCATGTGACCCTGGGACACTGCGAACGTCATAAATATGAGTCAGTTGCCAAGTGTCTGAATTTTGATCACATGACCAGGGGGATGCTGCAACGGTCTTCAGTATGAAAAACGGTCATAAGTCACTTTTTTCAGTGCAGTTGTGACTTCAAAGGGTCACTTAATGAACCGTTGTAAGATGGGGACTACCTGTATATCTGAATTGGTATGGGTCCTGTGTGGTTGTATGAAAGTAGAGATTCATAAGTTGATTATACAGTAGTGGCCAAAATTGTGGAAACCTTTTGGGAAAAGTGTACTACTCCCCCCAAAAAGTGGTGTTATTAGCCATCAAACCTCAAATGTACACTTTCCCCAAAAGGTATCCACAATTTTGGCCACTACTGTAGTTGCATGGTGCACCCCAGCAAATGATGGCAATGAGAGATAACTGGTTTGGGGAAAAAACATACAGAATTTTGACGGAAAGTATCCAGGGAACAATACGTGGATGACAAGAATAGATGAGTGGGAATGAGATCAAAGAGTACAGAAAAAAGAAATCAGGCTGCTCAAGAGACTGAAGAATGAATGAACATGGGAACCGTTTGGTGAGATGCACTTTGGTGCTCAGAAAAACATCTGTTTCGAATATGTGATCTAATCATAAATCGACTCGTGTACCCATGAAAAAGGAGCACATTAAAAAAACAATTGATTTGATTGTGTATGACGAACAATTGAGAGGGTTCACGGAGGATATGCTAAGAGGTTCTGAATGTGGAACAGGCCACTATTTGATAGCATCGAGAATAGTTCCTGGAAAGAAATGGACCCCAAAGAAAAGGACAGAAGTGAAAGGAATATGGATGGAAGTAGAACGATTGCAGAAGGTTCGAGTCCTGCGCGAGAAAGTATTAGAAATTAATCTCCCAAAAGAACGAATGGAAAACAGATGTAAGACAGATGATGTGGAAACAGTGTGGAAAGAATGGTTACAGAGAGTTGTGGAATTGTAGGGAGTTCCTTTCATAGGAAGGATGACAAAGGATGCTTGGTGTGGAATGATGAACAACAAAAGGCCATGGATAACAAAAATACATTTACAGGGACGAGAGGAAGAGATAGGTGCAGGTAGCCCTCAATTTACAACCTTTTGTTCAGTGACCGTCTGAAGTTACAATGACATTGAAAAAAGGGACAAGGCCGTTTTTTCACATTTATGACCATTGCGGCATCCGCTTGGTCACATGACCAAAATTCGTACTCTTAGCAACTGGCTCATCTTTACGACGGTTGCAGTGTCCCGGGGTCACGTGATCCCCTTTTGCGACCTTCCGACAAGCAAAGTCAATGGGGAAGCCAGATTCCCTTAACAAGCCTGTTTACTACCTTAACAACTGCGGCGATTCCCTTAACAGTTATGGCAAGAAAAGTCGTACGATGGTGCAAAACTCACTTAATACCTGTCTTGCTTAGCAATGGTAATTTTTGAGCTCATTTGTGGTTGTAAGTCGAGGAATACCTGTGTGTAAGGTGTACGGAGAGAAAAATAAGAGTTTCAAAGAATGTAGCCAGAGAGCAACAAATGTTTAAGGTTAAAAGGGACAAGAAAAGGCAGAGCAATTTTAGATAAATTGGGAAGTTTGTGAAAAGGATTAAGTTGTTTGCAAATGAGGGGATGAAATTAAAAAGGAAACTGATAAAATTACTAGGTATGAAATTGAGGGGAGAGAATGCTGGAAGAACTATTTTTGATTCCATGATGATTCTGGGAGATTTATATAGGATCATGAATCCTACAGAATAGGATTAAAATGAACAATGTACATTTTATTACCATTGCCTTTATTGTTGAAGAGTGAATGCAAAAGCTATGGGGGATAATACCTTAAGGATGCTTGCAAAGCCATTTCACAAAGCGATCAGGGAGGTGATAATGAGCCCAATTTAGAAAGTGCAAAATGGCTTAAAGTAGATCAGTTTTACTCTTCATCAGCTCATTGAGAAAGGTGTGAGTTGAGAAGGAACATTCATTGTACATTTGTGGGTTTAGAGAAAACATGACAAAGTGTATAGACATAATCGTACTTTGAATGGATATAAAATTGAGGATTGGTGGCTGAATATGTTAAGAGCAGGATATACTTAGCAAGTGGTTTCACACTGAGCAGGGATTAAGACAAGAATGTGAGCTGTTCCCTTAGATGTACTTGTGAAGCAATGTATATAAGGGATTCAAGTGGTGACTTTAGAAGGGGGTTGGCTGAGAGTGTGAAACTTGTGTGTACTTTTTTTTTTTATGTGGGTGATGCTGTGTTGCTGGTTAAAAACCCAAACGATTTTCAGGGAATATTAGATAAATAGTATAATGCAAAAAGGTGCCGAATCTAAAAATTGAACGTATCAAAAATGATTGGATTTGCCCAGGGAAATAAAATGGACTGTTGCAAGTTATACACACATAATGAAAAAAGCAAGCAGATGAATTTGAATACCTTTGTAGAATATTTACTAAAGATGGGGAAATGTATGGCAGTACTGGAAGACAAATGTTGGTACAAAGATGATGAGTAGTACAGGTAGTCCTCGACTTAACGACCACAATTGAACCCAAACTTTCTGTTGCTAAGTGAGATGTTTGTGAACTAAGTTTTGTCCCATTTTATGACCTTACTTGCCACAGTTGTTAAGTGAATAACTGCAGTTGTTATGTTAGTACTACAGTTGCTAAGTTAATCTGGCTTCCCCATTAACTTCGCTTGTAAGAAGGGCGCAAAAGGTGATCACAGGACCCCGGGACACTGCGACCGTCATAAACATGAGTCAGTTGCCAAGTGTCTGAATTTTGATCACGTGACCATGGGGATGCTGCAACAGTAATAAGTGTGAAAAATGGTCAAAAGTCACTTTTTCGGTGCCGTTGCAACTTCATAGGGTCACTAAATCAACTGCTGTAAGTCAAGGACGACTCGTGAATGGTCTGTATGAATATTTGTCAGAAGAAGCCAACGTGTGTGTGTGTGCTGCTGCCCATTTTGTGGTTAAAAAAAGGGAGAGTAGAATGTGTCAAGAGAAAGTTGAATCCATTTGGAATAGGTTACTTAAGAACTGGATGTAATTAAGCGAGAATGAATAGATGCTGAATGAGTGTGGGTTACAGTGAGGTGGTTTGGTCACACAAAGAACGAATCATAAAAAACAAATATATGAAGGAATATATTTGTAAAATAATTGGATGGTGTTAATGAAATGCTCAGAATGAGTGAGGCGAGACGTTTAAAAAACGACAAAGAAAGCATTAGAAAAAAACCAAAAACCAAAGCAAGCATATGAAAGAAGGATAGGGGTATACTGAAAACAAGAATGAAAAGGTATGGAGAAATAATATAAACGGGATTTGTGTAATTAAATTTAGCTAATATTTCCTTTTTTTTTTATTCCCTATTTATGTATTTAGCAAATTTATATAGCCGCCTATCTCACTAAAAATGGCTATAGGTATGGCTGCCAACACAATAACAGGTTAAAAGCAGTATAATGATCTTAAAACACTGAAATGGGATTCAAAATAAGAACATTAAAAGACCCAAGATTACGAGAAAGTACAAGTAGTCTAACGTCATACAATCACCTAGCTGGCTGCAGGTTACTGGAATAATCACATTTTGGGTTTAAAGATTTAAAGTTTATATCTTTTAAAAATCAATCTCTCTCTCTCTCTCCCTCCCTCTCTCCCTCCTTCTTCTCCTTCTTCTCCTTCTCCTTCTCTTTCTGTCGGTCTCAATATCAATTGCCCTGAAAGAGAAATGTAGGATGGATATGAATATAAATTACATCTGGCAATGTGGGTCAGGAATCTTCTGTAGCAAATAATTCTTAGCACCCATGACAAACTGGGTAACTCAGTTACTAACCCTAAATTACTAACCCATCAACATAGATGGGTGCTTTCAAATGGACTTGAATTTGCAATTCATCTGTGGTAAAAAAAGAAATGGGATTCTTTAGAGGCATGAGAAATAATTCCTTAATAATCAGGCTAGCAACTGGGAGATTGTGAATTCTAGTCCCGCCTTACAACACAAAGACAAGCACACCCATAAAGCCCTTCTTGGGAAAAAAAAAAAACAATTCAAAGAGTTGGGTTTTGATTGCTGGAAGGCACCTCAGTTCATGTTATTCAGGCAATCTTAGGGGTTTTGCTCTGTGAATAATTCAGTCCGATGGTTAATTGGCTCTTGGCAGGGACTCAGATCTGTGGGGCATCAATTGAACTTGGCAGCTTTCTCCAACAGGACCATTGGCTGGGTTGGCACGGCTACCCAGCTGCTCGGCATTCCTCATACATAAATGGAATTCCTTGCCCCTTCGGCACCTTATGTCTCTTTCACTCCCCCCCCCCCCCCCCCCCCCCCCCGTTGCTCCGAGCTGGAGAGATTTCTGAGTTGCAGGGGTTAAAATCCAGCTGGGCAAAATGAGGACACCCACCCTGTTCAGCTGCTGTTGAGAACGAGGATGAAAGCATGGGAGAGGAGAAAAAAACAACGTCTGCCAACTTTGTGGCTGCAGTAAATATTCTTAAATCCAGACAAGGTTTAATATGAGCTAGGCTTTAACTCCAGAAATGTGGGGCTTTAAAAAAAATATTTTCAGCCCAGGGTTATGATTTAATTAGTTTTCAGCATCAGGCAGATGGATGATGAGATGAGATCTGTAACTGATTTTTCAAGCTAAATCTTGACCATCTTAGAAGGTTCATGATGGATGGGGAATTCTGGGAGACTTGAAGTCCACAAGTCTTAAACGTTGCCAAGGATAAACACCCCTGTTCTACAGGATAAGACCACAACCACAAGACTTTGCATTTCTAGCTCTCTCCCTCTCTCTCCCTGCAAGGAACTTGAGGTTATACAAGTGTTTTTGCTTCCCATGAAAGTTACTGTCATGACAACCCTACAAGGTAGGAAAGGTCAATCTGAGAGAAGAAAACAGAAGATTGTGGGTGCCTGGGTTCCCGAGTAGATTAGAGAATGAAACTAGGCGATTTCTACCTTGACTCTTTTATCTTGTATCGGACTGGTTCAATAATTTTTAGATTCTTTTTTTCGGTAATAATGTTTATTAAAGTTTATACAAAGATAAAAAAACTAAGAGAAATTAAGAAATGTATAAAAAGTAATAAAAAATTATTGTAAAGTTCAGAGGAAAAAGATAAAAAAGATAAGAGAAACATTTAAAAAGATATAAAGGTAGTCCTTGATTTATGAGCGGACCATTCGTTTAACAAAGGTTCAGAATTAAGAGTGGCTTTGGGAAAAGTAATTTATGTATTCCTTGCCTTGACAACTGTTACCCATGGTCACATGATTGCAGATCTCTTTTCATATCTAATGTCTCAGCTAGAAGGCAGTATTTCTCAACCTCGATAACTTGAGGATGGATGGACTTCAACTCCCAGAATTCTAGGAGTTGAAGTCCACTCATCTTCAAGTTGCCAAGGTTGAAAAACACTGCTATAAACTATTATAAATCATCATTTATAATCATCATTCAATTAGCAAAAGTCCATTAAGATTTATAAGAAGTCAGTATATATATATCTTCTGGAGTCCATTTAAGCTCACGCCTACTGCTTCAGTGACTCCCATCCAGCCACCTCATTCTCTGTCATCCCCTTCTTCTGTTGCCCTCAATCTTTCCCAGCATTAGGCTCTTCTCCACTGAGTCCTTCTTTCTCATTAGGTGGCCAAAGTACTTGAGTTTCAACTTCAGGATCTGGCCTTCTAAAGAGCAGTCTGGGTTGATCTTCTCTAAGACTGACCGGTTTGATCGCCTTGCAGTCCAGGGGACTCGCAGGAGTCTTCTCCAGCACCATAGTTGAAAGGCCTCAATTCTTTGGCACTCAGCCTTTCTTATGGTCCAACTTTCACAGCCATATGTTGCAACTGGGAAAACCATGGCCTTGACTATATGTACTTTTGTTGGCAGGTTGATGTCTCTGCTTTTTAGTATGCTGTCTAGATTTGTCATAGCTTTCCTCCCCAGGAGAAAGCGTCTTTTAATTTCTTGGCTGCAGTCTCCATCTGTGGTGATCTTGGAGCCCAGGAAGATAAAATCTGTCACTACCTCCATTTATATATGTATGTATGTATGTATGTATATGTATGTGTATGTATGTATGTATGTATGTATGTATGTATATATGTGTGTGTATAAACCCTAATCAAATAAATCATTCATAATTCTTTACTTTTAATAGAGTAATTTATCATTTTCTCTAAAAATACAATAAAAATGATTTCTTCCTCTATTGTATCTCTTATCTATGAACAGATAAAGTCTCATCAGTCAAGAAAAATCCATTAAGAGCTATCAGAAACAGCAACTTATTAAAAATCTTAGCCTTTGATCCGTTCAAATATTCCACAAATTCATTTCTTATCATTTTCTCTTTGTCTTTTCTCAGAAACTCCTTCGCAAGTTTAACACCATACCAGAAATAACATCTACATTTTAACAAAATAATCTCTTCCTCCCATATATTATCTATAAACAAATCATTAAAGCTTTGTCATCAGTTCTGATCAAGAGGAACCCATTAAAAGTTACTGGAAAGAACATCATATGTACTTTTAAATCTTGATCAAATAAGCCACTTTTATATTTGCTTTTAGAAATCTTGAAGGAATAAATAACCGTTAAATAGTGTTCCAACAACTGATTTCTTTTCAGAATAACAGAATAACAGAGTTTGGAAGGTACCTTGGAGATCTTCTAGTCCAACCCCCTGCTCAAGCAGAAAACCCAATACCATTTCAGACAAATGGTTGTCCAATTTCTTCTTAAAAACCTCCAGTGTTGGAGCACCCACAACTTCTGGAGGCAAGCTGTTCCACTGATTACAGGTAGTCCTCAACGTACGACCACAATTGAGCCCAAAATTTATGTTGTTAAGTGAGACATTTGTTAAGTGAGTTTTGCCCCATTTTACCACCTTTCTTGCCATAGTTGTTAAGTGAATTGCTACAGTTGATTAGTTAGTGACCCAGCTGTGAAGTGAACCCGGCTCCCCGTTGACTTTGCTTGTCAGAAGGTTGCAAAAGGTGATCACATGAACTTGGGACACAGCAACGGTCATCAATATGAACCACTTGCCCAAGCATTTGAATTCTGATTACATGAACATGGGGATGCTGCAAAGGTTGTAAGTTTGAAAAACAGTCCTAAGTCACTTTTTTCAATGCCATTCTAACTTTGAACAGTCACTAAACAAACTGTTGTAAGTTGAGAACTACCTGTAATTGTTCTCACTATTAGGAAATTTCTCCTTAGTTCTAGGTTGCTTCTCTCCTTGATTAGTTTCCATCCGTTGCTTCTTGTCCTGCCTTCAGGCGCTTTGGAGAATAGCTTCACTCCCTCTTCTTTGTGGCAGCCCCTGAGATATTGGAACACTGCTATCATGTCCCCCCTCATCCTTTTCTTCATTAAACTAGACATACCCAATTCCAGCAGCCGTTCCTCATATGTTTTAGCCTCCAGTCCCCTAACCATCTTTGTTGCTCTTCCCTGTACTTTATTCATTTTCTCTTTTTTTCTTTTTTGTAGTTGTTAGTGCTGGAAGTATATTTTTGTTTTGTTTGTTTTTCTGTTTTGTATTTTACCTTTTATAACAAAACAAAATAAATATATTTAAACAAAGAAAAAGAACTTCATAAATGCAGCATATCACTTTGGTAAGTCAAAGAGAAGAAAGGTCACTCTTCAGCTTTATTATTTGTGTATCCCTTTTAGTTCTTAAGAAACCAATCACTTTGACTTGTAGGTCTTGTGTAATATCTTTTTCCATATGTATTTTTTTCATTTTTAAATCCATATCCAAAACAGCTGGTTTCTCAATTGTATCCTTTTCTGCCTCCCCTTTTTAACCCTTTTTTATGATAGCTGATAAGAGAAATTCCTGACTGCATTGTTGCCAAATATCCTGTCCATGTGTTGTGTGCTTAAGGGGTTTTCGTTGCGTCTTCTGACTGTTAGTTGGTGTTCATGGATGCACTGTGGCAAACTTCTGCCTGTCTGTCTGTCCTACAGAGTGGCTATCACAAGCCTTATACTCTGTGTTGTAGATGGCTCCAATTTATCCTTGTGGGTCTTTTGGTTTACTTAAGTTATATAGAATAGAATAGAATAGAATAGAATAGAATAGAAAATAGAATAGAAAATAGAAAATAGAAAATAGAATAGAATAGAAAGTCCTGCAGCCGTTCTTTGTATGTTTTAGTCTTCAGGCCTTGGATCATCTTAGTTTCTCTTCTCTGAACTTTTTCCAAGGTCTCAACATCTTTTTTGTAGTATGGTGACCAAAATTGGTTGCAGTATTCCAGGTGTGGTCTCACTAGGGTTTTAAGGAGAAACTAAGGAGAAATTTCCTGAAAGAACAATCCATCAATGGAATGACTTGCCTCCAGACATTGTGAATGCTCCAACACTGGAAGTTTTTAAGAAGAGATAGGACAACTATTTTTCTGAAATGGTAGAGGGTATAGGGTTTCCTGCCTGAGCATGGGGTTAGAAGACCTCCAAGGTCCCTTCCAACTCTGTTATTTTGTTAGGGTTTTAGTTGATTTGTGTGCTAGGGTGATGCCGTGTGTGGTTGTAATTGTTGGTTGTTTCCGGAGATGTTTTTGATGATTAATTAACCTACGGCCTGCCTTGCAACACAACAGCCCTATTTGCTCAGCCCAAGCTTCCAGTGATAAAATCAATAAAAGACATTATCTGTGCATGGGGAGAATTCACCTCCTTTGCTATTGCATTTGTTTTATTGAGCATTTTAGATCATGAGGAAGGGCTTTACTTTTTCAAGTTGCCTTTTTGGGCATGGTTGGTACCTCTCTGCCCCACCCACCCCTTGGCTAATTACATCCTGCTTCTTTAATTTCTTTGATTTCTTTGAACTGCTCAGCCGCCTCCATACCTAAAGCCCTGGAAAAATTCAGGAATTCCCCTATGCAAAGTTACTAACCAGTTTAACATGACATAATTGGGAAAAATCACTTTCCTTGCTCTGTCCGGCTGGGTCAAGGATTAAACTTGCAACATTTTGTGTGCAAACTATGAGTTGTAGCCCCGAGCAATGTTGTAAAGGTTTTGCTTTTGTTGTTTGGGTTAGTTAGAGAGGACATTGGGGGGGGGGGGGCTGATCAATGCTTTGATTCATTCCCCCTTGCCTTTTGCATTGCCCACTGTCTACCCTCCTCCCCAAATTATGGCCTGTCAGCTGCTGTTACTGAGCCTTAGATCAGGCAGCTGTTAGAAGGGACATTCCAGCAAAGGATTGTGGGAGCAGCTGGCCAGCTTCGTAAACCCCCCCCCCCACAACACTCTTCCCAAATCACAGATTAAGGCACAGTGAAAGGAGAATGAGCTTGCTTCCTGAATAATGTGTGTGAGACTTCCTGGGAAACTGTGTGTGTGTGTGTGTGTGTGTGTGTATTCTTGTCTCTTCAGGGACACTGGGTCAAGGACTGTGGAGACTGGGTATGGCCTATGGAGCAAAAGCACACTTGCGGAATTTTATAGGGAAGACTTTGCCAACTTAATGCCCTCCAGATGTGTTATTTTTTTACATGTCCCATTGGCCCTGTATTGTTTGTTTGGTTATGTCCCATCATTATTATTTTTTTCAAATAACTCAAGTGGTGAACATACTCAACACACACCTTCCTCCTCCTATTTCCCTGACAATAACAACCCTGTGAAGTGGGCTAGGCTGGGAGAGGGTGACTGGGCTTGCTTTCGTGGCGAAGGCAGGACTTGAACTCATGGCTTCCTGCTTTTTACTCTGTGCCTTCACCACTAGACCAAACCGTTGGTGAGTGATGTTAGGAATCTAGATGGTGATCTTTGGGGAAAGTTTAGGGAAGACTGTGATACGTTACTTTGGACTGGACTGGACTGGAATAGTTAGGTAGGTGGGATGGATGGATGGAAGGATGCAAGGATATAGGGATGGATAGGTAGATGGATGGATGATGGTGAGTGGATGGGTGGGTGGGTGGGTAGGTAGGTAGGTAGGTAGGTAGGTAGGTAGGTAGATAGATAGATAGATAGATTAGATAGATAGATAGATAGATAGATAGATAGATAGATGATAGATAGATGATAGATAGATAGATAGATAGATAGATGATAGATAGATAGATAGATTAGATAGATAGATAGATAGATAGATAGATAGATGATAGATAGATAGATAGATAGATTGATAGATGATAGATAGATAGATAGATAGATAGATTAGATAGATAGATTAGATAGATAGATAGATAGATAGATAGATAGATGATAGATAGATAGATAGATAGATAGATAGATAGATGATAGATAGATAGATCGATAGATAGATAGATAGATAGATAGATAGATAGATAGATAGATAGATAGATAGATAGATAGATAGAGATAGATAGATAGATAGATAGATAGATAGAGATAGATAGATAGATAGATAGAGATAGATAGATGATAGATAGATAGACGATAGATAGATAGATAGATAGATAGATAGATAGATAGATAGATAGATAGATAGATAGATAGATAGATAGATAGATAGATAGATAGATAGATAGATAGATAGATAGATAGATAGATAGATAGATAGATAGATAGATAGATAGATAGATAGATAGATAGATAGATAGATAGATACCAGTACAATGTTTGGTTCCGATTCTTAAGCAGTCTAAATTGTTGATTGATAGCAATGTCCATAGTGCTGAGGAGTATAGGAACAGGACCTCTGCCAGGACCCAAGCTGAGTTTGAGAGCTGGATGTTGTAACTATGGCAGTCCAAGCCATCTATTTATTTATTTGATTTCCCCCCTCCTTTTATTATTTTTATAAATAACTCAAGGTGGAGAACATACGTAACATGGGGAGTCCTTGATTTGCAACCACAGTTGGGACCAGAATTTTCATTGCTAGGCGCAAGGCAGCTCTTAAGTGAGTCACTCCGGATTTAGATCCTTTTTTTTTGCCATGGTTGTTAAATGAATTACTGCATTTATCAGGCGAATCTGGCTTCCTCAGTGACTTTTGCTCATCGGAAGTCAGCTGGGAAGGTTGCAAATGGCAATCACAGGACTGCCATTCGCAACCATTATAAAATCACATGACTGCCACAGAACATTGTGATCATTATAAATACATGCCAGTTGCCAAGTGCCCAAATTTTGATCATGTGACTGTGGGGCTACTGCAATGGTTGTAAGTATGAGGACTGGTCATGAGTCACTTTTTCAGTGCTGTTGTGACTTTAGATCAGGGGTCTCCAAACTTGGCTGCTTTAAGACTTATGGGCCAACTCCCATAAGCATGGCTGGCTGAGGAATTCTGGGAATTGAAGTCCACAAGTCTTAAAGCCGCCAAGTTTGAAGACCCCTGCTTTAGATGGTTGCTAACTGAATGAGTGTAAGTCGAGGACTACCAGCATAGGAACCAGGTGTGTTACTGGCTCAACTATGTCCTAATGCAATGAATATGAGCCACAAGAAAGTCAATAAAAACAATGACATGTGTTGGATGTGACTCATTTATTGCTTATAACGGGTTTAAAGCCAGGTTAATAATTGCCAAGATGCACACTTGAGGAAATATTGATCACTAAGAATCCTACAAGATGTCATCCTGACATCCTAGCCCTTTTATAAAAAAAATGCTATAGATTTTTTAAAAACAAACTATAACTGTGGTGGTGAACCTATGGCACGGGTGCCACAGGTGGCACGCAGAGCCCTCTCTGTGGGCACGTGCGCCGTCGCCCCAGTCCTAGGCCTTCAGCTGGGTTTTATAAAACCTTTTCGCTTTAGGCCTCCGCCGCCGTGTGCAAAAAAAAAAAGGTTCAATCAATCAATCAATTTCAACTCGCGGGGAAAAAAAAGATCTCGCAAAGTTGGAATTGATTGATTGAACTTTTTAGTCCCATCCAGTCTGCCGTTACCACCACAGCCACACCCACCCAATGGGCCACGCCCACCCGGCACCCGACGCTACATAAGTGGGTTTTGGATTGCAGTTTGGGCACTTGGTCTCTAAAAGGTTCGCCATCACTGAATAACCTCAGAAACCGCCATTGTAACTTCAGACGGTTGCTAAACAAGTGGTTGTAAGTCAAGAACTACCTGTATCCCTTCCTCGTCCTATTTTATCTCACAGCAACAATCCTGTGAGGTGGGTTGGAGAGAGGGAGAGGGAGGGGGAGGGAGGGAAGAGAGAGAGGGGGGAAGGGAGGTAGAGAGACAGAGACAGGCTGGCCATATTGCAAATGTTTTCCTCTCAGGCAATGGATGGAAACTAAACAAGGAGAGAACTAACCTAGAACTAAGGAGAAATTTCCTGACAATTAAAAAAATTAATCAGTAGAACAACTTGCCTCCAGAAGTTGTGGGTGCTCCATCACTGGTGATGTTCAAGAAAAGATTTGACAACCATTTGTCTGAAATGGTATATAGGGTTTCCTGCTTGGGGGTGGTGGACTAGAAGACCTCCAAGGTCCCTTACAGTTGTGTTAATCTGTTATTCTGTTACACTCATTTTCAGTATATTTGGGGACAATGTGAATGGATTTCCAAAGACTGTAGTGTAAAGGACTGTGGTTGATCTGGGTGAGCTGACTTCTCAGCGGGACCTTGCTGAAGTTTGCTGAAACAAAGAATAGAGGAGAAACAGACACTGAATTGAAAGCCTAGGCCAGTGATGGCGAACCTTTTAGAGACCGAGTGCCCAAAAACCACCCCCCCACCCCTGTCCCCGCTCCGCCGTGCCTGCTGGAGCACCCACCACCTCCACGGCCCGCCACAGATCACCCAGGCAGCCCAGCAGCGCCATGGTGGCCACGCCCTCCGCCCGTGCCCTGCAGCATCATCTGCGCGTGATGGGGTGCAAGGGTGGAGTCTTGTCCCCGCTGCCCGGCTACATGTCCTTGGTTGCACAGCATTGCGTGGGCTGTGCCCGGGAGCGACTCTCCTCCGGAGGGCTGCTGGTGAGGAGGGGGCCATGGGAGGAGGCGGGGCTGGGGTGAAGGTGCGTGTGCCCACAGAGAGGGCTCCGAGTGCCGCCTCTGGCACGCGTGCCATAGGTTCGCCACCACGGGCCTAGGCCGACTTTTCCCCTTTGCTTAACTGCGATGTCCTGCACCCCTAATCTGGATCACCCATTCCCCATCTGTTCTTCAGCTGTTGCATTCATGAGAAAGGATTTTCCACTGAGGAGTAGATGGCTCTTACATCCATGTGAGAAAATCCTAAACTGGAATACAGATGCTCAGGCAGTGTCATTTCCTCACTGAATGTTTGAAACAGTTTTGGGCCATGTGGCCACCATAATACTCACACTTCATTCTAGTCACATGCACTCATGTGCTCAGCCCACCCACATTTATAAAGTGTACCAGTTTTTTTTCTGTAACCAAACTTTACACAAGGAAATATAGATAGTTCTCGACTTAACAACAGGGCATTTAGTGATCGTTCAAAGTTACAACACACTAAAAAAAAAGTGACATTAACCATTTTCACAAGCTTCTTGGATGAGAAGTGAAACATCTTCAAAGAAAACCAAGAAAGTCCGTTTGCCTCTTGAAAAAGCATCTTTGGGACAACCATGACCTGGATGACTAAGAAATCTCCATAGACACTATTTTTCAAAGTTCAACCTTTGGAGCATCCCCATGATCTCGTGATCAAAATTCAGATGCTTGGCAACAGATTCATACTTATGACCATTGCTGTGTCCCAAGGTCACGTGAACACCTTTTGCAACCTGCTGACAAGCAAAGTCAATGGGGAAGCGAGATTCACTTAACCAGGTTACTAACTTATCAATTGCAGTGATTCACTTAACAACTGTGGCAAGGAAGGTCATAAAATGGGGCAAAACTCACTTAACAAATGTCCTGCTTAACAACAGAAATTTTGGGCTCAATTGTGGTTGTAAGTTGAGGACTACCTGTAGTTGTTGTTAAATTAGAGGGAAATCCCAAGCGTAGCAGAAGTTTCAGGTGAAGGTTTAAGTTGTGTCACTTGATATCGCTTTAATTCAGGGGTCTTCAAACTGGGCCCTTTTATGACTTGTGGACTTCAACTCCCAGAATTCCTCAGCCAGCCATGCTGGCTGAGGAATTCTGGGAGTTGAAGTCCACAAGTCATAGAGCCAAGTTTGAAGATCCCTGCTTTAATTGTTCCACGCATAAATCAATGAAATAGGAATGTTGATCAGTTGATTTACTCTCAATTGTGACCATGCACAATTTTGATCAAATAATTCTAGAATAAAAGCTGTCTCAGCTCCTAAGCTGCATTTTATCTGTAGGAGAAGGAGACATTAGCTGCAGCTCTGGAGGTTCTCCTTGCTTTACACAATGCTGATTTTGGAGATTGAAAAGAGAAAGCATGGTTGGGCACAAGGGGAAATTTTAATACAGTAATCTCAGAGGAGAATCCTCGCTTTACGGGTTTGTTCCTTAGATCCTAGGTGTAGGGGATTTACATGAAACTTTTGTGCAATCAAAAGGCACCTTTTCATCACAAAACTGTTTTATTGGCATTTTACTGGATTTCCCATTAAAAGCTGATATTGAAATCATGGTACCGTTATACAGTTGTTGAGCACTGAACTTCAGTGATATAATTTGGGGGAGGTCGAGAGACCCCTTGGTGGACCTGTGGGTGTTTGCACCTGTGATCTGACATTCCTCAACTCAGCTTTCTGCTCCATGCTCCCAGGGAATGAGGGGAATTGTAGTTCAATGCATTTGGCAGACGATAGCTTGGGAAAAAAAAACTCATCTAAAGAGATGCATTTGGAGCAATATGGGGCTACTGCAATGGTTGTAAGTATGAGGACTGGTCATGAGTCACTTTTTCAGTGCTGTTGTGACTTTAGATCAGGGGTCTCCAAACTTGGCCGCTTTAAGACTTGTGGACTTCAACTCCCAGAATTCCTCAGCCAGCATGGCTGGCTGAGGAATTCTGGGAATTGAAGTCCACAAGTCTTAAAGCAGCCAAGTTTGAAGACCCCTGCTTTAGATGGTTGCTAACTGAATGATTGTAAGTTGAGGACTACCAGCATAGGAACCAGGTGTGTTACTGGCTCAACTATGTCCTAATGCAATGAATATGAGCCACAAGAAAGTCAATAAAAACAATGACATGTGTTGGATGTGACTCATTTATTGCTTATAACGGGTTTAAAGCCAGGTTAATAATTGCCAAGATGCACACTTGAGGAAATATTGATCACTAAGAATCCTACAAGATGTCATCCTGAGCAATATCGTCAAAGTTTGGTGTAGATGGTGCTTAGACCAAGAACAATGTCTGCTTATCCATGCTCCTTGAGTTAAATGATAAGGAAAAAAATATATAGGTGCAATAATTTGTTCCACTGACTGACAGCTCTGACTCTCAAGCATTTGCTTCTAAACTCCTCCTTACTCATTTAATGCATGGGCTTGGAATATTCCTAAGTAGAGAAGCATTTTTTTCGGATGCTCACAGAATCTAATGTGATGGTCTCCTTTAGATTGTCTTGTTTTTAATTTGAGGGATGACATCACTGGGGGAAAAAAAAAACGGTGCCTGGATCTCCAGGATGAACACCAGGGAGGAGAGCTTGACTATCTCTTATTGCATATGTTTGTATTTCTATTCTTAGTTGTGAGTCATAATTGATAATACTTGCATCACTGCAGTAGCCGGGCAGTAATTCTGATGAGCTGGGCGACTTAAATGTCTTAACAGCGCCTGGTAAATTGAACCTCCATATTCAGAGTCAACACAGGTTGTCTTTGACTTAGGACAGGATAGGCAACCTGGCTGGCTCAGGAATTCTGGGAGTTGAAGTCCACGAGTCATAAAAGAGCCAAGGTTGCCTACCCCTGACTTAGGACTACAATTGGGGTTGTAATTTTGGTTATAAGTCATTGTAGTTGTAATTGGAGGCACCATGTGACCAGACTCAATTTTATGACCGTTTATCTGATGTTCATTAAATAAGTCACCACAGTCGATAAGCAACTGCAGTGTGCTTGTTAAGCGAGGCACCTAGTCACAGGGGTGGACTCATTTTACCCAAAGGGCATTTTTTTGCGAGAAAACAGCCATAAATGTTGCAAAATGCGATCACATGACTACGAGATCGTAATAGTGAACTGGTCGCCAAGCCCCTGAAATGCAATCACCTGTCCGTGGAGGTGGTGCAGCAGTTGTAACTTTGAGGATAGGTAATTTTGAGTTTGTTGTAACTTTGAAGGGTTGTTAAGCGACCGGTCATAAGTTGAGGACTTCTTGTATACCAGAACTGGGGACAAATAACAGGTCTGCTTCTTCCGTGTTTCTTTCTTTGCTTCTTTGAAACTTCTGAAAGGAGTCAGCGTGCAGGATGGGCTGAGAGGTCCCTGACCTATCCAGAATTAGACATTTCTTACGGTATGTTTTTGAGTGATTTGAATGAAATACAGGCAATATCACCATCTAGGATTGGTGTTGTGGATTGTGTACAGGGAGTCCCGGATTTACAACAGTTCATTTAGTGACTGAAGTTACAATGGCACTGAAAAAAGTGACTTATGACCACTTCTCACACTTACGACCGTAGCAGCATCCCCATGGTCACATGATCAAAATTCAGATGCGTGGCAACTGACTCATATTTATGACGGCTGCAATATCCCGGCGGTCATTGTGATCACCTTTTGTGACCTTATGACAGGCAAGGTCAATGGGGAAGCCAGATTTATGTAACAACCCGTATGACTAACTTAACAACTGCAGTGATTTACTTAACAACTGTGGCAAGAAAGGTCGTAAAATGGGGCAAAATTCACTTAACAACTGTCTCAATAAGCAGCAGAAATTTTGGGCTTAACTGTGGACGTACGTTGAGGACTACCTGTATAACTATAACTTGCAGGTGCTCTGTAATTAACATGAGTCTGCCTGCTTCATTCCTAACAAATAAGATAATGGTTTCACTCTGCTTGAGCTTATTTTACCAATATTTAACCGAAACAACCAAGTTATTTTTTAATCCGTCTCATGACCAGGTCTTTTATTACAGGGTGGATTTTCCCAGAAGCAAAGTGTATGCGGAGCCACAGATTTGGCTTGTAGCCCTCTTTGTGTTATAACGCTGCTGGTGTGTCACTTCCAGTCCCTTCTGGCTGGAATCTAGGAAAATAAAGACAATAGCGGCATGTGAGTGATTTCCTTGCCTGGAACGCTTGGTATTTATTAGAACCGATCAAGGGCTTGAACTAGGAAATGAATAAGGCCGCTAAGTCAGGTTGAAATCACTCACCATCAAGCTTGAGCGATATAGGAAAAGACTCATATAAGTTTATGAATATAGAACAGTAGAGTTCTAGGCTGCTTCTCTCCATGGTTGGTTTCCATCCATTGTTACTCATCCTACCTTTTAGTGCTTTGGAAAATAGTTTGAACCCCCCTCGTCTTTGCAGGAGCCCCTCAAATATTGGAACATTGTTATCATGTCACCCCTAGTCCTTATTTTCATTAGACTAGATCAGGGGTCTTCAAACGTGGCCCTTTTATGACTTGTGGACTTCCAGAATTCCTCAGCCAGGCACGTTGGCTGAGGAATTCTGGGAGTTGAAGTCCACAAGTCATAAAAGGGCCAAGTTTGAAGACCCCTGGACTAGATCTACCCAATTCCTGTAACTGTTCTTTGTTAACTGCTTCTTCGTTAACTGCAGTTGTCTGCTTCATTAACTCCCTCTTTCTTCAACTTTTTTCACAGGCATGAAAGCTCAGTTATTGATGTAACCAGTCCACTGGTCGGAGGTAGGATGGGACCCAGGATGCTTTGCCTTTTGCTGTTGATCTCTGTGGGGTCCTCGGAGTTGGAAGAGCACTTTGATCCAGGTAAGTAGAAGCCGAGAGAGAAAAGGGCAACGGTTCAAAACAGCTGGCTGGCATCAGGATTCAACTCTGTTTTCAGTTCTAGGAGAAGCAGGTGAATTAAATTCCCCAAATCCACAGAGCCTGAATTAACCAGAAGAGCCTTTAGTGCAGGGGTCTTCAAACTTGGCCCTTTTATGACTTGTGGACTTCAACTCCCAGAATTCCTCAGCCAGCGTGCCTGGCTGAGGAATTCTGGGAGTTGAAGTCCACAAGTCATAAAAAGAGCCAGGTTTGAAGACCCCTGCTTTAGTGCATCCTATCATTGCACAGTTTGGGAGAAGATGAACTTTTCAAATCTGGGAAGTTAGGAAGAGGAACTTCAGCCCAGCTTCCCTCATAGGTGAGGGAAAATAGGAGGAGGGAGAGCTCCGTGTGCTGCTGTGAGCTCCTGAGTGAAAGACAAAATATAAATCAAACAAGTATATTTCACACTGATTCCAGCTAACTGCTTGAAAATTAGTCAGTTGTTGATGAGAATAAAATCTAATAATAATAAAAAATAATGTAATTAAGAATTAATAATAAAAATGCGACAGAGTAAAGACAGACAGAACTAGCAAAATGAACAAGGATTATATCTGGAAACTATAGGTTTGTCAGAACTGCTGGGAAAAAATAGAATAAAAAAAATGTAATTACGGACAAGGATAGTCCTCGATTTATAACCGCCACTTAGCAACCATTTGAAGTCACAAAAGGACCAACAGGGGGCTACTTACTACCTGGATTTGAAATTCTAATAGTTGTCCCTGTTATGTGAACAAACGTCAGGCACTAGGCAACCAGGCCATATTTACAACTGGGGAGAAGAGGTTGCAAGCAGCGCCTTGCCTTTGAGTAGCTTGTTGCTGTGCCCAGGGCAAAAAAGATTTCCATTTCATTTATATTAAAATTACCTCATGAAATAACAGTTAACACAGTCACTTCTCATGTAGTTTTACACTAAAAATTAAAAAACGGCCGGCCAGAGTCACCTGGAAGTTTATATTGGGCAGCCATATAAACTTATTTAATACAGGTAGTCCATGATTTACGAGCACAATTGGGCCCCAAATTTCTGTTGCTAAGCGAGACATCTGTTAAGTGAATTTTACCCCATTTTACGACCTTTCTTGCCACAGTTGTTACCAGAACGACTGCAGTCGTTACTAACGCGGTTGCTAAGTGAATCTGGCTTCCCCGCTGACTTTGCTTGTGAGAAGGTCACAAAAGGTGATCCTATGACCCCGGGACACTGCAACCGTCGTAAATATGAATCAGTTGCCAAGTGTCTGAATTTTGATCACAGGACCATGGGGATGCTGCAAAGGTCGTAAATATGAAAAACGGCCATCAATTGCTTTTTTCAGTGCCGTTGTAACTTTGAAAGATCACTAAACAAACTGTCGTAAGAAGAGGACTACGAGTAACCAAAATACACATTGCAGTTGATTGTTTAGACTAGAGCAGCTCTGGATCCACACCAGGACCTTCGGAGAACGATGTCTTTCAGCTGTAAATGAAAACTCAGAAGGTGCCGCCTCCCCTGAATGCTGGGCCTGAAGACACAACGGACTCAACATCCCTTGCTGAAGCTAAGCTGGACCGATAGGATCGATGCCCGCATAAGACACTCCAGGAATGTTCACAACATTCCGTCATAGAACAGTCTGACCTTGGAACAGGTTGCCCTGCGTGTTCCAGAAGGCTTGGAATGGCCTGTTCCCTGCTTGGAGAATTCCGTGACGGAATCTTTTGCAGGCCCCTAGAAGATGACCCACAGCCCATAAAAGTTCCATGAAGGGGAAAGGAAGCGGGGTGCCAGTGGGGGGTGTTTGCTTTCCCATAAACCATCCGTGGGACACACTGAGCGATATTGTGGCCCGATGTGTCAAGTGGAAACAAAGTGGTCAGTTGATCTCGATCCAGAGCTCCTCCTGTCTGGAATATTTCACATTCCTCCAAGATATTATTTTTTTTGGGGGGGGCTGTTATTTTCTCAGTCTGACAACTAAGGAGAGATTTCCTGACAGTTAGAACAATTAACCAGTGGAACAACCTGCCTCCAGAAGCTGTGAATGCTTCAACGCTGGAAGTTTTTAAGAAGAGACTGGACAGCCATTTTTCTGAAATGGTGTAGGCAGGTTTCCTGCCTGAGCAGGGGGTTGGAATAGATGACCTCCAAGGTCCCTTCCAACTACTACTACTACTACTACTACTACTACTACTACTACTACTACTACTACTTCTTCTTCTTCTTCTTCTTCTTCTTCTTCTTCTTCTTCTTCTTCTTCTTCTTCTTCTTCTTCTTCTTCTTCTTCTTATTATTATTATTATTATTATTATTATTATTATTATTATTATTATTATTATTATTATTATTATTATTATTATTATTATTATTATTATTATTATTATTATTATTATTATTATTATTATGTGGCAGAGCATCACTACAGCAGAGGAGAAGTGAGAGTCCTGTTCCCAATCTTAGAGGCAGAACCCTCTATAATCCAAGTAATCAAAGAGAGAAGCTAGCTAGAACCAAGGAGAAATTTCCTAACAGCGAGAACAATTAACCAGTGGAATGGCTTGCCTTCGGAAGTTGTGGGTGTTTCATCACTGGAGGCTTTTGAGACTGGACAGCCAGTTGTCTGAAATGATATAGGGTCTCCTGCTTGAGCAGGGGGTCAGACTAGAAAACCTCTAAGGTTCCTTCCAACTCTGTTATTCTGTATTCTGTCTCTGTTGGGGAAGAAAGTCAGCAGGGTAGGAAGCCCATAGGAAGACTGGAAATAGGAATTTTAGTTCTTTTCTGGGCAAATAAATTGCTCTTAGTTGTTAGGACTAATGGGCAATCGTAGACAAGAATGGTCTGATCTCCCTATACAGCTGTGCGATTCAATGGTTGTGTCTACATCTCGAAGAGAGCAAAGTCCATCAGTGAATAATATATTTGACAAGAGAACCTCATTTTTCCTTCAGTACTGAATGCTACCACCAGACAATTTCAATTTCATTCGGTTTTTTTCCTCAGGTGCTTTTCTTAACAACTTACCTTTTGAGCTGAATTCCAAAAAGCTTCCAGCATTTTGGACAGGAGGGGAATCTTGAAAGAATCCCATTTAACTTCTGAGTCATGTTGTTGTTTATTGAATCAATTATCTTCTGGATTTGTATGTTTCGATTCAAATTTCTGTTGGAACTCACTCAATTGGTAGCCTCCCTCTTCTTGTATATGAAATTAGTGCGCCTCCTAGTGGAAAATACAGAAACATCAGAATCCTTGAAAGGAACCAGTTAGTTAGTTAGGTGACTGCATCTGACTCTCTGCTTGGGCCTTGAATGTGGGTTAATACAATGCCAGACATATAAAACAAAACAAATATACTTAAAAAATATATACAAGGACAGACAGATGCCTGCCTAGCTTCTCTCTGAACGCATCTGGTAAAAGGGCCCACACCTTGTCTCTGAGAAACAGTTTCACTGTCAAACCTTTTCCTAACATCCAGTTGGAATCTGTCTTCCTGCAATTTAAATCCATTATATTGTTTTATTCAGTTTTAAATCCATTGCACTACAAGTGGTCCTGGACTTGTTTCCAACCATTTGTTTGGTGGCCGTTCAAAGTTACAGCCCTAAAAACATGACTTATGACTGGGCCTCGCGCTTAAAACAGTCACGTGATCAAAAATCGTTCCCTTGGCAACCGGGGCATGTATTTACAATGGTTGCAGCATCCCAGGATCAAGTGATCACCATTTGCGCCGGCTTCCGACAAAGTCAGTGGGAAAAGTGGATTGGCTTAACAATCGTGTGAATCACCTAACAGCTGCAGTGGTTCTCTTAACAATCGTGGCAAAAAAAAGGTCCTAAAACCGGGGACTACAGGTAGTCCTCGACTTACAACGGTTCATTTAGTGACCGTTCAAAGTGACATCATCACTGAAAGAAGTGACGTACAACCATTTTTCACACTTACACACACACACACATTCCCATAGTCACGTGATCAAAATTCAGATGCTTGGCAACTGACTCATATTTATGACGGTTGCAGTGTCCCAGGGGGTGTCATGCAAACTTCTGACGAGCAAAGTCAATGGGGAAGCCAGTTTCGCTTAACAGCCGTGTTACAAATTTACCAACTGCAGTGATTCACTTAACCGCCGTGGCAAGAAAAGTCGCAAAGTGGAGCAAAACTCACTGAACACTTAATGTTTCACTTAGCAAGAGAAATTTTGGGCTCAGTTGTGGTCGTAAGTTGAGGACTGCCTATACTGACTTCCCAGTCGCCGTGCTTAGCAACTGAAATTGTAGTATCAATTGTCATAAGTTGAGGACTATCTGGAATGTTTTTCAACCTTGGCAACTTCTTTAGTTCAGGATTTATCAAGAAATGCCTCTTGGTAATATTAGCCTGATTTTAAACCCTGTTACAAGCAACAAATGAGTCACATCCAACACATGTCATTGTTCTTATTGACTTTCTTCTGGCTGTTATTCATTGCATGATTAGGTCATAGTTGAGCCAATAACATACCGGGTTCCTATGCTGGTAGTCCTCAACTTAACAACCATTCATTTAGCAATCATCTGAAGTTAACAATGGTACTGAAAAAAGTAAGTAACTACAGTAGTCTTCACACTTACAACCATTGCAGCAGCCCCACGGTCATGGGATAAAAATTCGAATACTTGTCAGCCAACAAGTGTTTACAATGGTTGCAGCACCATGGGGGGTCATGTGGTTGCCATTTCCAACCATCCTAGCTGGCTTCCAACGAGCAAAGTCAACTCACTTAACAACCACCTTGCTTAGCAACGGAAATTCTGGTCCTAATTGTGGTCGTAAATTGAGGACTATCTATAGGTGTGTATCTGGGGTCTGCATTCACTACTGAGAGTATTTTTCAGCCCTTTCACGTTTTTCCTTCCACAGCTAAGTGTCGGTATGCGCTTGGCATGCAGGATCGGACCATCCCAGATGAAGCTCTCTCGGCCTCGAGTTCGTGGTCTGATTCAACAGCTGCAAAACACAGCAGGTGAGGAAGGTATCCCACTGTTTAATTTGCATGACGTAATCAATTCAAACACATTTGTTTACTGATGCATACTTTCTCTGTCCGTTAAGATGAAAGTTCCCAGTGGCTACTGGAAATTCCCATTCAGCACGTACACATATTCAAATGTACCATATCTTAGAGATTAGGAACTTGGCATTTATTTACACTTAAAACGTTAAGTTGGATTGGTGCAAACGTTAAGTACAAAAATATCTGTAGCTGAATGATTTGCACAGTGACTCTAAGGGACTTATTTGCTATTGTAATCTGTTAGTTGCATTTATAGAAATTAGTAACTGGATAGAAGCCTATGATTTCCGATATATAGTTTCTAGGCCAGATTAGTTTTCATTTGTGAAACTTAAACTATCTTAAAGTTATCCGTTGTGCGAATCAAATTTATAAAGGAAAACCACAATGTTCCTTGACATGACAAGGAATCGACAAAGTTTTCTTTTTTAATCAGATTTGCAGATTGGGGAGAACTAGCTAATACCAACGGTATCCATAACAATCCACAGGAATGTTAATGTGTTTATTTGTACATCAGGATGCCCATTGGGCAAAAGACACAATTATGTAAATTACAGAAATTTTACTTATTTATTAAGAAAGTGTATATGGCTACCCAACTTACAGTGATCCTGGCAGCTTAAAGAAGAAACACCCCAAATACAAAATCCAATAACTGCTCCCGGCAACAACAATGAAACAAACCATATTGATGGGCTTCATATTACCTTGAGTCTCCGGGTCTGCTGGCCAAACCATGTCAAAAAAATTATCAGGTGGGGGCCAGTCTTAGTTCTACAGGGATGATGATCCACAGGGAGGGAGGATCCACCAGATGGACCTCCTTAAGAGAGAGGGTCCAGAAACATAGCCTGCCTCCCCACTCTGGTGGATCAGGTAGGTGTAACTGAGAAAAGACAGACTACAAGCAGTTCAGATTGTGTCACAATGTCCAGGGCAAGTAAGTCATGTCATTTGCATAATACTGTCATGATGCATGGATCAACATTCTCCCTGCTCCCCGAAGGCTCACCGCAAACACTCGTGAAAGACCAAAACAAAATTCAAAATGAGCTGGATGCATTAAAGAAGCCTGCTCCACCCACTTTAAAAATATCTCCCCACTCCTTAGGTTGGTGCAAGTGTTTCTCAAACTTGGCAACTTTAAGATGTGTGGACTTCCAACTCCCAGAATTCCCCAGCCAGCCACATCCCCCCTCCTCTCCTTCCAATGCTAGGTAATTCTGGGAGCTGAAGTCCACACATCTTAAAGCTGTCGAGGTTGAGAAACGCTGGGTTAATGTGTGCGGTAATTGTATACCTCCTTTAAATCAGAGATAGGGAAAGTCGTGTGTGTATGTGTGCATTTCATTGTGACGCCACGAATGGATGGATGGATGGTTTGACCCTGGTTGGACAAACCAGCAGGTTGAAAACACAAAGGTTTTTGGAAAATAAACCAAAATGCAGAGATTGTAGGATGGGGGCTATCTGCCCTGGGGATGAGACATGCAAAAACATCTTGGAATTGTACTTGATTTCAAACTGGGATCAAACTAAAATAAGGCGCCTGATTAGAAACCAGGAGACGTGAATTCTAGTCCCGCCTCAGGCATGAAAGCTGGCTGGGTGGCTTTGGGCTAGTCACTCAGCCCAACTCACCTCACAGGGTGGGTGTTCTGGAGTAAACAGGAGGAATGAGTATTGTGTATATTTGCTGTCTTGAGTTATTTACAAAAATAATAACGGTGAGATAAAAATAAATAAAATGAGCTCTGTGATAAGGCCGCAATCCAGAAGGCTTACCTCACACCTCCCTTCTTGTTGTTTTAGGCTGGCCCTGAGTGAGGGCGATGGAGCTTGGTGTCCTGAAAGACCCGTCTATCCCAATGATGCAGAGTACCTGGAGATAGACCTGCGCCGGCTGCATTTCCTGACCTTGGTGGGGACACAGGGCCGCCACGCAAGTGGTCACGGCAAAGAATTTGCTCGCTCCTATCGGCTCCATTACAAGCGGGATGGGCACCACTGGATGCCTTGGCATGACCGGTGGGGAAATGAGGTAAGTAGGGAGCATTGTAGCTTCTCTGAGGTGGGACAACATGGAGACGGGTTGTATTGTGGAGACTGCATCTGTGTCTAATCCAGTGTTTCTCAACCTTGGCAACTTTTAAGATGTGTGGACTTCAACTCCCAGAGTCCCCCAGGCGGCATGGCCGGCTGGGGAATTCTGGGAGTTGAGGTCCACACATCTTAAAGCTACCAAGGTTGAGTAGAGTTACTCTTCAACTTGCAACCATTCGTTTAGTGACCGTTTGAAGTGAGAACGGCACTGAAAAAAGTGACTTTAACGACCGTTTTTCCCCATTGATGATCGTCCAGCATCCTCATGGTCACATGATCAAAATTCAGCCGCTGGGCATCTGGTTCATATTTATGACGGGTGCAGTGTGTCCCGGGGTCATGTGCTCACCTTTTGTGACCTGCTGACAAGAAAAGTCAGTGGGGAAGCCAGATTCACTTAACAACCACGTTACTAACTTAACAACTGCAGTGAATCATTTAACAACTGCAGCAAAAAAGAACATAAAATGGAGGGGGGGGAACTCACATAACAAGTGTCTTGCTTAGCAATGGAAATTATGGACTCATTTGTGGGTTGTAAGTTGAGGACTACTCGTAACCACTGCTCTTAATCAACAGATCAGGCAAAATGGACTTGTTGGGCCCAATTCCTCCTTTCGCTCTTTTTACTCCTTACTCTTCCTTTCCTCCTAGGTGATTTCAGGCAATGAAAACACGGATGACGTGGTGTTAAAGGACCTGGGCCCTCCCATCATCGCCCGCTATGTCCGCTTCTACCCCCGTTCAGACCGGGTCATGAGTGTCTGCTTGCGAGTGGAACTCTACGGCTGTGTTTGGAAAGGTGGGTGATTGTACCTTAATAATAATAATAATAATAAAGTTGGAAGGGACCTTGGAGGTCATCTAGTCCAACCCCCTGCTCGGGCAGGAAACCCTATACCATTTTGGACAAATGGCTGTCCAGTCTCTTCTTAAAAACTTCCAGTGTTGGAGCATTCACCGCTTCTGGAGGCAGGTTGTTCCACTGGTTAATTGTTCTAACTGTCGGGAAGTTTCTCCTCAGTTCTAGGTTGCTTCTCTCCTTGACTAGTTTCCATCCGTTGCTTCTTGTCCTACCTTCAGGCGCCTTGGAGAATAGCTTGACTCCCTCTTCTTTGTGGCAGCTTGTTATTTTAGCACTTTTTTTCCCAGGCTGGATGCAAAGAGCATGCCCGCCCCTGGCTTTTTAAAAATTAGGTGTTGCTGGGTTCATATCGTTTACCACACTAGCCTGGCCCTCAACACATGCTATGCTCAAATGAAATAAATTATATCATCAATTAGGCCACACTTGGAATGCTGCATCCAGTTTTGGTCACCACGATGTAAAAAAGATATTGAGACTCTAGAAAGAGTACAGAGAAGAGCAACAAAGATAATTAGGGGACTGGAGGCTAAAACATATAAGGAACGGCTGCTGGAATTGGGTATGTCTAGTTTAATGAAGAGAAGGAAGAGGGGGGACATGATAGCAGTGTTCCAATATCTCAGGGGCTGCCACAAAGAAGAGGGAGTGAAGCTATTTTCCAAGGTGCCTGAAGGCAGGACAAGAAGCAACGGATGGAAACTAATCAAGGAGAGAAGCAACCTGGAACTAAGGAGAAATTTCCTGACAGTTAGAACAATTAACCAGTGGAACAACCTGCCTCCAGAAGCGGTGAATGGAAGTTTTTAAGAAGTGACTGGACAGCCATTTGTCCGAAATGGTATAGGGTTTCCTGCCTGAGCAGGGAGTTGGTCCAAGGTCCCTTCTATCATCGTCATCGTCATCGTTGTTGTTGTTGTTGTTGTTGTTATTGTTATTATTGTTGTTGTTGTTATTGTTGTTGTTGTTGTTGTTGTTATTATTATTATTATTATTATTATTATTATTATTATTATTATTATTATTATTATTATTATTATTATTATTATTATTATTATTATTATTATTATTATTATTATTATTATTATTACCAAGTTCTTTGTAAGGATGGATTCTCACACTGATAATGTGTGGCTAGCATCCATTATGTAAATGAAATCCAGAGCGACTGCTTTCTTATTGTTAACACTGAAAATGAGAAGAGGAGAGCCACAGTGTACAGATAGTCCTTGACTTAACAACCACTTGTTTAGCAGCTGTTGAGAGTTACAGTGGCACTGAAAAAAGTGACTTACATCCGGTCCTTGCACTTAACCCCCATCGCAGCATCCCCATGGCCATGTGCTCAGTATTCAGATACTTGGCAACCGACGTGGGTTTTACAGTGCTTGCAGCATCCCAGGGTCACGGGATTTGCAAACCTCCTAGCCAGCTTTCAATAAGCAAAGTAAACTGGGGAAGATGGATTCGCTTAGTGACCATATGATTGACTTAACTACAGTGATTGGCTTAAACAACCCACAGCAATAAAGGTCATAAAATCAAGTGCAACTCATGTAATAACTGCCTTGCTTAGCAATGGAAATGGTGGTCCCAATCGCTGTTGTAAGTCCAGGACTATCTCTAATCCCATAATATTGCCTGTGCACAGGAACCATACAGGTAGTCCTCAACCTACGACCACAAGTGAGCCCAAAATTTACGTTGCTAAGTGAAATAAGGAGAGAAGCAACCTAGAACTAAGGAGAAACTTCCTGACAGTTAAAACAATTAACCAGTGGAACAACCTGCCTCCAGAAGCTGTGAATGCGCCAATACTGGAAATCTTTAAGAAGAGACTGGACAGCCATTTGTCTGAAATGGTATAGGGTTTCCTGCCTGAGCAGAGGGTTGGACTAGATGACCTCCAAGGTCCCTTCCAACTTTATTATTATAAATTATAAGTTATAATATTTGTTAAGTGAGTTTTGCCCCATTTTATGCTTGGCAGCTGGTTCATATTCATGACGGTTGCATTGTCCCAGGATCACGTGATTCCCCTTTTGCAACCTTCGGATAAGCAAAGCCAATGGCGAGGCCAGATTCACTGAATAACCCTGTTCCTAACTGAACAATTGCAGAGATTCACTTAACAACTGTGGCAAGAAAAGTCATAAAGTGGGGGCAAAACTCACTTAACTACTGTCACAGTTAGCAACAGAAATTTTGGACTTAACTGGGGTTGTAAGTTGAGGGCTGCCTGTATTCTGTTATCCTAAAATAGAAAGTCTGGCATACCTTGCAGGCCTGGTTCCGTGTGTGAACCCAAGTCTTTCATTTATATGCATACAAGGAGGGTCTACTGGTCAGAATGTTAAGCTAGGACTGGAGAGACTGGGAGTTCATCTGGTGACTCGATTCAAACTTTTACATGGAGGCGCTGGAATAAAATGAGAAGCAGGCTCCATGAAGAAAAGAGCACAATTCAGAGTGAAGGCAGGTGGTCCTCAATTTATGACTAGTCACTTAGAGACCGTTCAAAGTTTATGATGGACTCCCTAGGGCAGGGGGGGTTGGCAACCTTGGCTCTTTTATGACTCGTGGACTTCAACTCCCAGAAATCCTGAGCCAGCATGGCTCAGCTTGGAAACCTCTGCCTGGACAGGCAGAGGTTTCCAAGCTGAGCCATGCTGGCTCAGGATTTCTGGGAGTTGAAGTCCACGAGTCATAAAAGAGCCAAGGTTGCCTACCCCTGCCCTAGGGGGAACAGATATTTAGAACTTGATGCATTGTTAGAACAATTAAAGAGAAATTTCCTGACAGTTAGAGCAATTAATCAGTGGAACGATTAATCAGTGGAATGACTTGCCTCCAGAAGTTGTGGGTGCTCCAATATTGAAAGTTTTTAAGAAGAGATTGGACAGCCATTTATCTGAAATGGTATAAAGTTTCCTGCTTGAGCAGGGGGTTGGACTAGAAGACCTCCAAAGTCCCTTCCAACTATGTTATTCTATTATCAACCTTTACCCACCTGAGAATTGCATCTAGTGGTATAACAAGCCGGAAATCTGCCTCTGAATGCCTTGTGTCCTTCCACAGATGGCCTTCAATCCTATACGGCCCCTTTAGGTCAGGTGATGCCCTTGGTCCCGGACCCGGTCTACCTGAACGACTCCACTTACGACGGGTCCAGTGTCAGCAAGTGAGTGAGTAAGAGGCTCCTGAGTGGCTTTCAAGCATAGCAACTGGGGTTGAATTGGATGTTTGTTATTCAACATTTTCATTCTCCATTGGCTTGCAAGATCATGTTGGGTCAACCCTTCTGGTGTCCTCCAGTCAGGCTTCCAGAGTTTTGGACCTTCAGGCAGCTAAGCATTCAGAGAGTTTTAATCTTAGATATTTAAAGACTCTTGGCTGGGAAAATCTGGATTAGCATTCATACCCAAAGTGTAAAAGAAGAAAACTCTGATGTATTTTTAAAAATGTATTTGTCAAGTGATTTTATGCTGCTTCAGTCAAAGTTAATCTCTTGGTTAGAAAAGATATTGGGAAAACATGTAGATTTTAAACCTGAACTTTTCTTACTAGGTATAATGCCAGAAAAGATTAACAAACAAAGTCTATATTTGATTTTACACATCACAACAGCTGCAAGAATAATGTTTGCGCAATATTGGAAAAATGAAGGAATACCACCAGAGGAAGAAATAATTAAAAAAATACTGGAATGTGCAGAGATGGACAGATTGACTATGAGATTGAAAGAAAAAGAAGAAACAGAATATTATCAAACTTGGGACTTATTTTATCAATGGCTAGAGCAGGGGTAGGCAACCTTGGCTCTTTTATGACTCGTGGACTTCGACTCCCAGAATTCCTGAGCCAGCATGGCTCAGCATGGAAACCTCTCCCTTTCCCCTCAGCATGGCCAGCTCAGGAATTCTGGGAGTTGAAGTCCACGAGTCATAAAAGAGCCAAGGTTGCCAACCCCTGGGCTAGAGGAAAGAATGAAGAATTAGGAATTAAATATGTATTAGCGTTTTTTAAACCCAGATAGCACGTTGGTAGAAAAATTATTATATGTATGTAAGAAAAAATCAATAAAACCTTTTTTTTTTTTTAAAGAAAAAAAGTTAATCTCAGTGACTCACAAAAATAGCTATACAAAAATACAAATAACTATCCATAGTTCAAGTCCATCATAATAGACTTACTAACTTCCAGTGGGCAGCCCCTACTTCAAAGGTACCTACCCACATCATGAATATTTCAGCATCTAATTACCTACCTAAAGAACTGAGTTTTCAGCACATTCCTAATACCAATAGAAGAGAATATTTGTAGCCCAGAGTTGCAATTTTGGGGTCCTTGGTGCTCTCCGAGTTTGATTGTTTGTTTGCAGACATTTCATTATCCAACTAGTTAACACCAACAATGCCAGGAGGGAATCCCTTCAGTTTGTTCTAGCATTGATGATGTTACCTAGTTGGGCTATGAAAGGTCTGCAAGAAAACAAGCAAGCTCAGAGAGCACCAAGGACCCCATGTTCCTAAATATTAATGAAGAAGCTGATCTTATTTCTGGGGGGACTTGATTACCAGAAGAAGGAAGCTCTGGCCAAGAGTGCTCACTTCTGGATCCCACTTGCTATACATTGTAGAGTGTGGACATTCTTAGCTTGGTTACCCTATGGCAGGGATGGAGAATTTGGCTCTTTTATGACTTGTGGACTTCAACTCCCAGAATTCCTCAGCCAGCGTGCCTGGCTGAGGAATTCTGGAAGTTGAAGTCCACAAGTCATAAAAGAGTCAAGGTTCTCCACCCCTGCCCTATGGGGTACTTGGGCATATGTTTAAATCAGGGGTCTTCAAACTTGGCCCTTTTATGACTCAGCACGCTGGCTGAGGAATTCTGGGAGTTGAAGTCCACAAGTCATAAAAGGGCCAGGTTTGAAGACCCCTGGTTTAAATGCTGCTGCTGTACTTCACTGTGTAGCGGAATTTCCCATGTAGAATGTAAAGAAACCCACTCTTCACGGAAGGCCATAAAATTAATGGAACTAGTGCCGTACTTAAACAGGTTTGAGGGATCCTAGACTTCCCTTTCCTCATCCTGTTTTCCCTCTTGTTCTTTGGGGTCCTTTCTAAAGCAGGTTACACTTTGGGGGTCTTGGCCAGTTGACGGATGGAGTGGTGGGACTGGATGACTTCACCCGAACCAAAGAGTTGCGTGTGTGGCCCGGATATGACTACGTAGGCTGGAGTAGGCGGTCTTTTCCTGATGGCTTCGTCAAGATGGAATTTGAGTTTGACCAACTCAGATCCTTCACATATATGAAGGTAACAGCATTTTTCTGCAGAGGGCCCAACTGGGCATGAAGAACATGGTAGGGTTAGTGGGCTGGGCCAATTAAAAGACACAATCCTAATACTGATAGTCCTCAATTTACCGACTGGTCGTTTACCAATCATTTTTTGGGGGGTGTCTCATTCTTCTAGAAGGTTAACATGGGAGGAAAACGAGCCTGTTTCAAAGTTGTCTTTTTTTTCTATCATCCTGCCCCCCTCCCCTTCCCCCTTTTTTCCTCCTCCACCTCTCTCCAGGTTCACTGCAGCAATATGTACACACATGGCGTGAGAGTCTTCCATCAGGTGGACTGCCTCTTCAAGCACAGCCTTGCCACCGCTTGGGAGGCTGACCCAGTCTCCCTACAGTATTCAGTGAACGTCGGGGACCCCAGTGCCCGCTACTTCACTGTGCCCCTGGGTGGCCGAATCGGCTTGTTTGTCCAGTGCCATTTTTACTTTGACAGCGAGTGGATGCTCTTCAGTGAAGTTGCCTTTCTCTCAAGTGAGTCGGGTCTGGGCGATGGCTTGAGGCCAATGCCGCAAAGGGGGAAGGTAGAACGAGGCCTTCAAAGATCTGACATAAATGTTGTTATGATGCAAATGATGTTGTATGATGTTTAGGTCAGGGGTCCCCACCCTGTGGGCCGTGGTCCATTAGTAGGCCGTGAGGAGATTGCAAGTAGGCCGCGGAAACGGCCGGGGAGTGCATGCGCATCCTCACACACACGCTCCATTTGCGTGAGCGGCAGGCCGGTTCCGGCTCACGTGGAATCATCCCCCGCCGGTCCACAAAGCCAGAAACGTTGGGGAACTCTGGCCTAGGTTCAGCACTCTGTGATTTTCTCTTGGAAGCATTTCAGGTGTCCTCTTGGGCAGGGGTAGGCAACCTTGGCTCTTTTATGACTTGTGGACTTCAACTCCCAGAATTCCTGAGCCAGCATGGCTCAGCATGGAAACCTCTCCCTTTCCCCTCAGCATGGCTGGCTGAGGAATTCTGGGAGTTGAAGTCCACGAGTCATAAAAGGGCCAAGGTTGCCTACCCCTGCTCTTGGGGAAAAGAAAGACCCTTATCTAAAACTTTGGAAAGCTTTGGAGAGCATACAGGTAGTCCTCGACTTATGACCATTTGTTTAGTGACTGCTTGAGATTACAACAGCACTGGAAAAAGCGACTTACCGCTGATCCTCACCCTTAATCATTGCAGTGTCACATCATTTGGGTGCTCGGCAACTGAAGCATTTATGACAGCTGCAGGGTCTCTGGGTCATGTGATCACCATTTGCGGCTTTTCCAACCAGCTTCTGAGTAGCAAATGGGGAAAGCCAGACTTGCTTAACAACTTAATTCACTTTATTCGCTTAATGACCGCAGTGGTTTGCTTAATGACCAAAGCAAAAAGGTTTTAAAATTGAGTGCACTCCCTTAATAAACTGCCTTGCTTAACAGCAGAAGTTCTGGTCCCGATTGTGGTTGTAAATCAAGGACTACCTGTACAATTTTAGACCGAAGGTTGGATCAGAAGAATGCAGTTTTGTGTCGCCTCTTAGCTTCCGGACTGTATTTTTGTCTATCCCGGGAACTTAAGTAATGGAAGTTTGATTGTCATTGCACTCAAAGTGCAAATATCCTTCTAGAGCAGGGGCCCTCAAACTTGGCCACTTTAAGACTTGTGGACTTCAACTCCCAGAATTCCTCAGCCAGCCCTGAGGGCTGGCTGAGGAATTCTGGGAGTTGAAGTCCACAAGTCTTAAAGTAGCCAAGTCTGAAGACCCCTCTTCTAGAGTCTAGACCAGGGGTGTCAAACTGTCGGCCCGCGGGCCGGATGCGTCACGTGGAAGCCGCACCCACCCCATTGCCGGCAACAATGGCAAAACAGTCCCGATACGTTGTGCAACGTCACGTGACGTCGCGAGTTTGACATGTCTGGTCTAGACGATTCCACTTAGATGAGTATTGTCTTTTTCGAGGACTGATAAGAGGGGGGAAGAGAGGAAGCTCTGAGTAGGGAGAATCTCTCTTTGTGGAGAGTTTCGCATTTGTTCCAGCCGTTTGCAGCTGTTCTCCTGCCTGGAAGAAAAGGAGAAAAGACGGTGCCAGAGAGCAGGGCATTCCTCCCGTGCCTGAAGGAAGGGAACGAAATCAACTCTCTGCAGCTGCGCCCAGGAGCCAGACTCTTTGGGATTTATTCCAAACTGCCTCCACTTTGCAGCTGGCCTCCTGGGAGGGCTGGGAGCATGGTTAGGAGATGACATGGCCTTTCCCCCAATTTACCTCCTGAGAAATAACTATTACAAACGTCCCTTTTCCCATCTGTTCTCCCTCTGTATGTTCTGGACATCTGTTATACATCTGGGAAGCCCATCTGCTGTGTCTCTAGGCTAACGAACAGCAGGATGGGCAGTCATTGGGATGGGAGATTGGCAGGAGGGAGGGAGGCTGCTTAACCACCAAACTTTCCCCAGTAACCCAACCTTCCTCTTGCAAGAGAGGGATCTCGGAGTCCTAGTGGACAATCGCTTAGACATGAGCCAGCCGTGTGCTGCAGCTGCCAAAAAGGCCAACACAGTGCTGGGCTGCATTAACAGAGGGATAGAATCAAGATCACGTGAAGTATTAATACCACTTTACAATGCCTTGGTAAGGCCACACTTGGAATACTGCATCCAGTTTTGGTCACCACGATGTAAAAAAGATGTTGAGACTCTAGAAAGAGTGCAGAGAAGAGCAACAAAGATGATTAGGGGACTGGAGGCTAAAGCATATCAGGAACGTTTGCTGGAATTGGGTATGTCTAGTTTAATGAAAAGAAGGACTAGTTGAGGTGAACCAGATCAACTATATGGATGGAGCTAGACTGAATTATATTATTCTTCCTAAATTAGAGCTACCAGTGCTGGGTTGCAAAAATGTAAATGACCATTAGATTAAATGACCGTTAGTAAGAACCACGCAGAAACTTTCCACTGTAGACTGAGAAGTTTGCAGGGATTCCCTGTCCTGTCAGGAAGAGTGGAGGCTAAAACATATAAGGAACGGTTGCTGGAATTGGGTATGTCTAGTTTAATGAAGAGAAGGATGAGGGGTGACATGATAGCAGTATTCGAATATCTCAGGGGTTGCCACAAAGAAGAGGGAGTCAGGCTATTTTCCAAGGCGCCTGAGGGCAGGACAAGAAGTAATGGATGGAAACTAGTCAAGGAGAGAAGCAACCTGGAACTGAGGAGAAACTTCCTGACAGTTAGAACAATTAACCAGTGGAACAACCTGCCTCCAGAAGCGGTGAATGCTCCAACACTGGAAGTTTTTAAGAAGAGACTGGACAGCCATTTGTCTGAAATGGTATAGGGTTTCCTGCCTGAGCAGGGGGTTGGACTCGATGACCTCCAAGGTCCCTTCCAACTTTATTATTATTATTATTATTAAGAAGATAAGACTAGTCCTGCTGGTTGAATCCAGGACTTTGTTCCTACGAATGGGCCCACAGATGCCTCTGGGATGCTTGCAAATAGAAGACGGAGGCACCTTTCTGTCTTTGATCTTTGTTTCCCCAAGCCAGGAGAAGGGCCTTTGGTTCTTCAAGATCAGGGGTGTCAAACTGCCGGCCCACGGGCCGGACGCATCACCAGGAAACCGTGCCCACCCCATTTTTCCCAATGGGGAAAAAGCTCCGATACGTTGTGCGACGTCACATGACGTCGCGAGTTTGACATGTCTGTTCAAGATCGATCGTCAGTCAGTCAGTCAGTCAATTTCTATAGCTGCCCATCTCAATGAATGACTCTGGGTGACTTACAGTTCCAAAAGTATGAAAACAATAGAAAATGTTGTATTGACACCCACTGATGGCCCTCCGCGAAGACCTGCAGTTCACCTTGGAAAGCTGTCCAAGCTGGTGGCCACCCCTGTACCTTGTGGCAGCAAATTCCATGTTTTGAGAATGTGCTGGGTGAATGAGTGCTCTCTTTGATCTGTTATAAATCCGCCCTTCTTATTGCCTGCCGTTCCGTACATAATTTCACAGCGGGGGGGAAGAAGCCGGAAGGGGTTTGCCGAGCAAAAACTGCAAGCAGGAGAGGAAGGGTTAAATGATCTTCCTGCATATCCTCTGGATCTGCTGATCATCATTTCCCCACACTGAAATTACAGCGGAATTTCCCAGGTCCACTGTGGCATCAGATATATAACATTCCATAAATGGATAACGGTCCACCCTTTTTACCCAATGCCTTCCTGCTTTGCTGTATGATACGTCTTCCTTCTGGTTTTGCACCTCGGTTGATGGATAGCTTCTTTTCTCTTCTTCCCCTTCCCCTTCCTGTTTTCTACCTGTCCAGATGTTGTGGATGACCCCTCTCTTGCTGTGTCAAATCACTCCCCCCCAGTGGTGGCCCCACCTCACCCTTCAGGCCGCAACGTTCCCATCTCCCCGGCTCTTGATTCCTCACTCAGTGACAAGGCCGATGTCACCTCGAACCTCACCCAGGCAGGTGAGTCGCTTGCAAATCAGAGAGAGCACGGCTCTGATACTCTTCCTCCACCACCAGCACCAGAAAAACATAGTCACGTGTTCCTAAAGTACCCTCTCAGCTTCTTTTTCTATATTCCTTTCCTCGTCAGATCTTGAGGGCGAAGAGAAATCTGGCCAGCCGATCGCAAAGGACGACAACAGCAACACCTCCATCTTGATTGGATGCCTGGTGGTCATCATCCTCCTTCTCCTGGTTGTCATCTTTCTCATTCTCTGGCGTCAATATTGGCAAAAGATTTTAGGAAAGGTGAGACGGGCTGATTTTGTAAAAAAAGTTGCGTCTGTTCGAAAGAATTACCTTTTTTTTTTTTTTCCCCCAGCCGAGGTCTGCTGCCTTGAGTGGGGTTTTCATTTGTTACCGACAGAAAGGGACAACTTGCTGCAGTGAATTTGCTGCAGGTGGGCAGAGGGAGGCCATAGAGAGAGCTGGGCAGGTGAGCGAGCAGGTGGGTAGAGTGCGCAGGTGAGAGGATGAGCTACCCCCCCCCCAACAGCAGTGACAGCAGCAGCAACAGGAGCCACAGAATAATAATAATAATAATAAAGTTGGAAGGGACCTTGGAGGTCATCAAGTCCAACCCCCTGCTCAGGCAGGTAACCCTATACCATTTCGGACAAATGGCTGTCCAGTTTCTTCATAAAAACTTCCAGCGTTGGAGCATTCACCGCTTCTGGAGGCAGGTTGTTCCACTGGTTAATTGTTCTAACTGTCAGGAAGTTTCTCCTTAGTTCTAGGTTGCTTCTCTCCTTGATTAGTTTCCATCCGTTGCTTCTTGTCCTGCCTTCAGGCGCTTTGGAGAATAGCTTCACTCCCTCTTCTTTGTGGGAACCCCTGAGATATTGGAACACTGCTGTCATGTCCCCCCTCGTCCTTCTCTTCGTTAAACTAGACATACCCAATTCCATCAACCTTTCCTTATATGTTTTAACTGAATACATCCTTCAGCAACGACAGCAGCTGCAACAGCCCACCTGCCCGCTCGCCAGCCAGCCAGTGCTTGGCACAAGTTGGCGTGGGCCGTGGCGGGGCATCACCTGGAACGCTCCTTGCCATCACCGCTCATCCCCACCCTGCAGATGGTGCCCTTCCGTCACTGCTGCCACTGCACCTCTTCCACCCAAAGCCCGGTATGGCGAGGGGGCACCAGCTGCAAGGCATGGATGAGTGGTGCTGGCAGGGCCAGGGGTGCTCCAAGCACCATCCTGCTGTGGCCTGCGCCAACCTGCGCCAAGCACCGTCTGGCCGGCAGGTGCTACAGCTGCTGTGGGACATGTCCTGCAGTCCAGCTGCTGCTGGTGCTACTGCTGTTAGCGGTGTAGTTCCATCTTCTACCGTGCACACTCTGTCCACCTGCTTGCTCGCTCACCCACCCTCTGTCCTCCCGGGATAAGTTATCTCCGTTGTGTCGAGTTGTCCTGCCACAAGTTGGCGGAGGCAAGCTGGCCGCGGCGAGTTGGCTGCTGCGAATTGGTCACAGTGAGTGTTTCCTAGATCCTACAGAGTGGGTTCATTTTTACAACAGGAGAGAGAAGGGAAGTTATCCACTTATAGAGAAATGCACCCTGTCTTCTAGCACGGTACGTGGATCAAGAAAAGAGAGTAACTCTGTAGTAGAACTTACGTGAAGAGAAATCATTTTAAGTTCTGATCTCTCCAGTTTCAGGATTCCTTCAGGGGAAGGATTCTGGCATCACCTGCTTAAAAAAAACACCCAGAAACAAACAACAGATACCCATAGTTAGTCAAGAGGAATGTTACAGATCTGAGTCTGAATTGCACAAAGCAACTTCCTAATTTGTCTTCTGCTCTAGATAGGCTCCCTCAGTTCTTGCAGCTTTCATCAGAATAATGAAATTAGAGTCGCAGCATCACGCTGTAAGCGCCACCCCTGTGTGTGCAATGTTGTGGTGGTATAGAAAAGGGGTGGGGCTTATGTTATGATGCTGCAACACTCCACGCTCATACTTACCACTACTACCCAACCTCCTGGATGCTACTGGGCAACGTTTTTAGATTCTGGACCCAAGATAAAATAACATTCAATTAAAGTGACATCTGGCAGCTGGCCTGCCCTTGGTCTTGACCTCAAAAGTCCTCCAACAGAAGCTTCTGAGGAAGCCACCGGAGAGGCTGGAATAAATACCTAAATCGAAAGTGGAACGAGAATGAAGAAAGAGCAAGAACGACGTTGGTAGAATAAATGTCTGTGGAGCTTCTCAATCATCCAGGTCACGGTTGTCCTAAAAGTGCTTTTCCAAAAGGCGAGTGGACTTTCTTGGGTTTCTTTCCTTGAAAATATTTCACTTCTCAACCAAGAAGCTTCTTCAGTTCTTGGAAAAGCACCTTTGGGATTGGGTAGAATAGGTGTGTTTCAGAGGTGGGGAATGGAAACTCTGCCATCTCGACCTTAACAATCTGAAGCAGGGGTCCCCAACCCCTGGTCCGTGGACCAGTACAGGGCCGCGGCATGCCAGCAACCGGTCCGCACAAACAAGCAAAGCCCCATCCGTGGGATGCAGGCAGCACACAAAGCCACGCCCCCTCCGGTCCGCGGAAAAACCTCTCTCCACGGAACCGGTCCCTGGTGCCCAAAAGATTGGGGACCTCTGATCTAAAGCATTTAATAATAACAACAATAACAATAACAACAATAATAAAGTTGGAAGGGACTTTGGAGGTCATCTAGTCCAACCCCCTGCTCAGGCAGGAAACCCTATACCATTTCGGACAAATGGCTGTCCAGTTTCTTCATAAAAACTTCCAGCGTTGGAGCATTCACAGCTTCTGGAGGCAGGTTGTTCCACTGGTTAATTGTTCTAACTGTCAGGAAGTTTCTCCTTAGTTCTAGGCTGCTTCTCTCTTTCCATCCACTGCTCCTTGTCCTGCCTTCAGGTGCTTTGGAGAATAGCTTGACTCCCTCTTCTTTGTGGCAGCCCCTGAGATATTGGAACACTGCTATCATGGTCCCCCCTCGTCTTTCTCTTCATTAGACTAGACATACCCAATTCCAGTATTCCAAGTGTGGCCTTACCAAGGCATTGTAAAGTGGCATTAATACTTCACGTGATCTTGATTCTATCCCTCTGTTAATGCAGCCTAGCACTGTGTTGGCTTTCTTGGCCAACACATTTTTCAACAACTTCGCTTTGTAGGCTCAACGGCGCATCTCTGATGATGACCTCACTGTCCACCTCTCTGCACCGAACGATACCATTGTCATCAACAACACAATGAGCTCCAACAGGCACTCCAACCGATACGAACGCATCCTCTCGGGGGAGACAGAATACCAGGAACCCAACAGGGCACGGATGAAACTCCCGGATCTTCCTCACAGTGTTGAGAATTCGGGTGAGAGGCCGTTGGTTTTGGAGTCGCATTATTTTATTAAATTATTTATTTTATTTATGAAATTATCGGGAAGAGTGAGCGAAAACGAAGGGGCTCAAGAGAGTGACACAGCCAAGGAGATAGGGAGGGAAGAGGGGAATCCCTCGAATATTTGTCAGGAAGGCCAGGGTTTATTATTTATTGAGGGGGGTACAGGTAGTCCTTGACTAACAACCTTTTGTTTTTAACTATGGCTAAGTGAATCAAACGGCTGTTAAGTGAATCTGGCTTCCCCCATTGATTTTGCTTGCGGGAAGCCATCTGGAAAGGTCACAAATCCAGATCCAGTGATTCTCCCCAGGACTCTGCAACCGCTGTAAAAAGGGAGCCGGTTGCCAAACACCCAAATCCTGATTGTGTAACTGTAGAGGTGGTGCGACAATGGTAACTTTGAGGATGGATTGTGAATCACTTTTTTCAGTGCCATTGTAACTTCAAGGACTATCTGTAGCATGTTCTGTCATCTTCCAGTTTTCCGCATCCATACATTTACACTGAATTAGGCTTGAATATAAAACAAGCTACCTTCCCACGTTTCCTGGAAAAGACAGGCTATTCAATTCAAGCAGCTTTGCATTCATTTCTCTGCTCAGTTTATTTTCATACAGCCATTGAGAGGGAAGAATTGATTGAGATCACATAATTCAGCCCTCTGCGTGGTGTATAAATCTTTCGACTGCAATCTTCTTGCAATATTCAATAGCCATCTATTTTCTGTTTAGATACTTCCACACTGTCCAAGGCTAAATATGTATCAGTTGTATAAGATCCAAGTGGATGTACCTAGCAGATGACACACTGCCGTTCTTACTGTGGGTTGAAATAGACAAAACACTTAAGAAGAGTCTCAAATGTTGATGATTTGTCATATCTCATCAGGACAGGTGGGATCCCTTAGAAAAATGTCCCACCCAAGTGAAAGCTTTTCAACTGCTGGATCACTTGCTTTTTAATCACTGAATTGGGGAACCATTAAAAATGTTGTTTCTAATTAATGAGGGGCCAAAATGCCCTAAAAGGGCCTAATCTCTAATTCTCTCACAGTTGATCTGTCATACCTCCTCCTTTAAATAACTAAATGGATTATTCTGTGTGCCTCCTCCCATTGTGGAAAAGCAAGGCATTAAGGGTTCTTTTCAGTATACTTTTCACTTAAAACTTTTATTAGGCTCCTACTGAAGGGAATGAGAGAAAAAAGAAATATACCATAAGAAGAATACAGGTATAGTTTTTTTTCTGGCGTAGTTAAAAGTAATGGTTTTAATAACCTGTTCTACACAATAAAACACAAGTAGTTCTCAACTTACAATCACAACTGAGCCCAAATTTTCTGTTGCTAAGCAAGCTAGTTAAGTGAGTTTTGCCCCATTTTATGACCTTTCTTGCTACAGTTGTTAAGTAAATCACGGCAGTTATTAAGTTAGTAACACGGATGTTAAATGAATCTGGCTTCCCCATTGACTTTGCTGGACAGAAGGACGCAAAAAGTGATCACATGACCCCGGGACATTGCATAAATATACAAGCATCTGAATTTTGGTCACATGACTGTGGAGATGATGCAACAGTCATAAAGTGGGGAAAATGGTCATCAGTCACTTTTTTCAGTGCCGTTGAATCTTTGAGCGGTCACTAAACAAATAATTGTAAGTCAAGAATTACCTGTGTATCCCTTTTAATTATTAAGGCTAACTTGGTTTCTTTTGTATATCCAATATAACAGCTTTTCCCCGTATTATTTTTGTAGCCTGTCATTTTTAAATCCACTTTTAGATCAGTCTCAGTCTTGTCAAGTAAAACCTATTCCTCTTTCATAGCATCTTTTAAGCACAGTGTATTTTTAGGACACACATTCTTAAAATTAACTTCTGGATTCATTGTTCAAAAATATCCATCGCTATGTCCAATATTAAAATATTCTCTGTTCTTCGTTCTGTATTAGTAAATCAAATCTGAATGTTCTCCTTTAGTTTCATTTTTTTAGTTCTTTCGGGTTCCTTCTAGTGTTCAAACTTCAAACTTTCATCCTATCATGTTTTTTTTAAAAAAGAGAATTCAAAACAAACCTAATCCATCAATATAATCAATGCGTTTTACATGGCAGGAATTGTTATAATTAAATTCCAAAATCTTACTTCAAATCCAAATGGACCATTAAGACGTTTGTAACTTCCCAAAATCAAAATTCTAATCCCCTTTTTAGTGTTTCATTAAGCGTTGAAAGAAACTCGCCCGGTGCTGTAAAACATGTAGATTCAAAGGTTACTAATAGATGAAAAGCAGTTAAAAATTTCCAAAATTGATTGGAAAAAAGAAGTACGCAGATCCAGTGTCCTTTTGAAGGTGCTGAATGTGATTTAAGCTAGATGGCTATTTCCTTGTCTCCCAGAACGCTAAAACTATGGAGACCGCTGTCTTGTGCTCTCCTTGTAAGGAGCAGTTGTAAAGAGCACTTGTGGGTGATCTCAAGTCCTCTCCTTGTCTGGAGAGTATTTACAAAGATCCGGTCTATTTGCTGGCTCTGCATTCCATTGCGCTTGTCAGCTCCACTTTTAATGGAGCCATCGTCAGTTCACCATTTCTTCCCCCAAAGTCCCTATTGTTGTGCATTTAGTGTGTGTGTGTGTTTGTATCTCCTTGCTTGTATCAAAAATATCAAAAAGTAGGCTTTTGCTATAAACTGCAAGCTGGGAATTGTGAATCGAGAAAGGAAAGAAGGAAGCAGTCAATTAACTGGGATGCTTTGTTAGTGGTCTGCTTCATTTAAAAGGGTGGTCTATATTTCTAGCAAAATCGAGGTGTAGCCTGCTCCTAAATTATGCTGATTTATATGGTCTGCTTTTTCAACACTTTTTTTTTTTTTAATGTCAAAGAAACTGGAGAACTAGCACTCAGGAAAACCTGGATTCTTCCGGATGCGCTTAGTTTCTAAGTGCAAGGAGGAATCTTTGTGTCTTTTTTTCTTGAAGGAGCATTCAGTAACACAACGCCAGTTTTCATGTCTGAAATGGAAAAAAATCTCAGGAAAGATTTTTTTTAATTCTTTTTTTAAAATTCTTCTGAGCGAGTAGGTTTGCTTAAATTTGAATAGGGAAGGCAGGTGAGGGAAGTAAAAGAGAAAATTAAGAATTACAGGTAGTCTTCGGCTTACAACCATTTGTTTAGCAACCGTTCCTTATGACGATATTGGAAAAAAGACGGGTTCTTGCACTTATGACCGTCCATTATCCTGAGCTGGGATTGTTCCGGTCCAAGCAAGATATCTGCTTTAATCCTGCCTTTCTCGGACAGATAAATGCCAAGGAACAGGACAATATTCGATCATTTATTCGACAGAAATCTCAAACAATAATTTACAGTCAAGCAGAGTCCTTCTGATGAACATGTCATGACCTTCTCCATTCCTTTGGGTGAAAAACTAATGGTAGACTCACCCCATGGCTCTTATGGGACACATCACCTCGTGTCTGTCTTCACAAAGCCTTCTTTTACAAGCTGGCATGTAGCCAGGATATCCTGTGACGAACTTAGTAACTCCTCCTACTGACTTGTTAACAATAGGCTTCACTGAACGGCTAAACTACATTACCCATAAGCCATCTCTTAAGGAGACAGCGTTAATCCTATAAATGCTAAACACAATAACACAATCCTCAAATATATACTCTGGCCAGATGATTACACAGCTGGTCCAGCACAGGGATAGTGGGGACCTGTAGCCTGGTACATCTGGACAGAGCCGGATGGAGGAAGTCCAGCCTTGGTTGATTCCTTTGACGAAGACAGAAGCAGGTGTGATGGGATGTGCAGCTAGAGAAGGAGTCGCCCGTCACACAACGGCTTCCCAAGGTCGGAGGTGACCCATTCCAGAAAGAGACCCAAAATAAGAGACTGCTCAGTCCTGAACTGGATATAGGAGGGAGGAAAAAGTTCAGGGTAACCACACCCTAGAATAGAGGTAGCCAACCTTGGCAACTTTTAAGACTTGTGGACTGGCTGAGGAATTCTGGGAGTTGAAGTCCACAAGTTTTAAAGTTGCTAAGATTGGTCATCCCTGCCCTATTACCTCCCAGATATAGGGGAGAAAGTTACAGGTAGTCCTCGAATTATGATCAAGTTGGGAATCTTATCGTCAAGCAAGGGGGTTGTTAAGGGAGCTGCAGTCGATTTTACAACATTTTTCTTGTCGCGGTTAAACAAATCACTGCAGTTGTTAAGTGAATCGTGCAGTTGTTAGCGAATCTGACTTCCCCTCTTGGGTTTTGCCTGTCAAAGCCAGCTGGGAAGTTGCAAATAGCGATCACATGACCCGGGACATTGCGACTATCGTGAATGCATGCTGATTGCCCATGGGTATGCTGTGACGGTCGTAAGTGTGAAGACCAGTTGCAAGTCCCTTTTTTCAGTGCGGTTGTAACTCACTAAACAAACAGTTGCAAATCAAGGACTACCTGTAGAGAGCTTTAGTTTGCCAAGATTCTGTCGGTTAGGCGCAAGCAAATAAAGAGCTGGACTCAGTTGGCTGTTACTTGTCTTCTTTGGGCTTAGGCCTGCCATCAATCTGGAGGCCGTCAGGATTCTGGGTCGCTTCCTTCTGTCCAAAGATACTAATGATGGCTGGTTCCCATCATTAAACCGCATGTCATTTGGTGTCTGCGTCTCTTGCCCCCCTGTTTGGGATGTGAAGCTTAAAAGAGGGGCAGGAATCCCTAAAGTGCTGCCTGTTCTCTGCGTCACGCCTTACCTTTCGTATCCATCTCTCCATCCGTCTGTCCGTTCCTCATCCGTCTGTTCGTCCTCTCCACCACCACCACCACCACCACCACCCACCTCCCCTCCCCCACCCCCTCCCTCCCTCCCTCCCCCTTCTCCCGACAGCTCTGCTGCTCAGCAACCCGGCTTACCATCTCCTCCTGGCCACCTATGCCCAGCCAATGGGAAGGCCTGCTTTCCCGCCACCCAGCCAGGTTAAGCCAATCAACACCAATGGTAAGGAGGGCGCTGAGCTTGTGCGGTGCGGCTGGGAACCCGGGTGGCCTCACTTACCCTGCTCAGAACATCCTGCCTTCTGCAGTTCCTCTCCCTCCTGCCAGGGGGTGCTGTCTGTCCGTCTGTCTCTCTCTCTCTCTCTCTCTTTGCCATGTTTGTCTTCTTCCCCCCCTCCCTGTTCATCTCCCTCTTGTCGGCCCTGTGCATGGCTAAGACCAACATTTCACCTTCCGCTTTGCAGGTTCTGCGATGCTGCGGCTTCTGGAGTGGGGGAGGGAGAGTGGGGATGGGGTTGGATGTTACCTGGGCTCCTTGTGTCCAAAGCACAAGGCTCCATCTGCCACTGATGGCTGCTGGGTGCCTAGAGTTGCAGCACATTGGGGTTGGGCAAGTCCTCCGTGTCCCTTTCTCCACCAATCTCTGAAGTGATTCTTTTTTTCTTCTTCTGCAGCATGCGGGATCGACTACACGGAACCAGAACTGGCTGCCAGCCAGCCAAGTTTCCAGAACAGCGTGCCACATTACGCCGAAGCCGACATCATCAACCTGCAGGGAGTGACCGGGGGGAACACATACGCTGTCCCGGCTGTTGCGGTGGATGCCCTTGCTGGCAAGGACATGGCAGTAGGCGAATTTCCCCGTGAGCGGCTGATCTTCAAGGAGAAGCTGGGCGAAGGGCAGTTTGGAGAGGTAAGCCCAGTACGATCTGTGGCAGAGGAGGCTGTAAGTGGAAAAGTGAGACATACTGTCAACGCTGCTAACATCGGATGTTTTTGCTTTGACAACAGTTAGAGATGCAACCATTTTCTTCTTATGTTTTACTTTTAGAGTTAGATGATGCTGGCGGGGGGGGGGAGGAATGTGCATGAGAGTTTAGATAGACATAATAATACTGGACTTAGTGTGTGAACCAAGGTTAATGAAATAAGAGATGATAAGAATTGGCGGGCTGGAGGTCTGGAGGGAGAGCCTGCATTTCAAACTAATTGGAGAATGTGATTTATGACGGTTAATTGGAGGAGGGAATTGTGCTTTGATACTATGGGCTCAGGGGAGGGGAATTCAGTTTTTGGCTTCGATTGTGTTAGTGCCGACGCTATGCTTCTCTAATAAAGATTCTTTAAGGTTTAAAAAAAAAAAAGAATTCCAGGGAACCCCCCTGGGTTATTGCAGCCAGTGGCAGACCCTTCTCAACCATGGGAAGAAATTGCTATGGATTTCATAGTAGACCTACCTGAAAGTAGAGGAAATACTGTCATCTGGACTGTGGTAGATCTGCCTCGAAGTTCTTTGTCAAAATCATGACACATACATTTCCAGTGAGGTAAAAGTAGTAGAGCAGAGGTCTCCAGCCTTTTGGGTACCAGGGACCGGTTATATGGAGAGACGTTTTTCCGCCCCCTCCCTCCTGGGAATCTGCTCCTTACAGGTGGTCCTTGACTTACAACAGTTCATTTAGTGACCATTCAAAGTTAAGCGGCACTGGGAAAAAGTAACTTACGACCATTTTTCACACTTACGATCTTTGCAGTGTCCCCACGGTCACGTGATTTACATTCGGATGCTTGAAAACTGGTTCATATTTATGACCGTTGCAGTGTCCTGGAGTCGTGGGAATCCCCTTTTGTGTCCTACTGATGAGCAAAGTCAAGGGGGAAGCCAGATTCACTTCACAGCCTAATTTAACAACTGTAGTTGGTCGCTCAACAGTGAGAAACTGGTGAAGCGGGCACAGCAGCGCTTGCATTTTCTGCGTCGCATGAGAAAAGCACATCTTCCTTCCCCTGTCCTGACCACTTTCTACAGGGGGACGATCGAGAGCATCCTGTCATACAGCATCATAGTCTGGTTTGGAAGCATCATTGCTTCAGACAGGAAGGCGGTGCAGAGAGTGGTGAGAATGGCCGAAAAGATCATTGGCAGTTCCCTCCCTCCCATCCAGGACATAGCACAGAAGCGCTGCTTGAGCAGGGTCCGTAAGATTATCTGGGACACTACACATCCTCTTCACGACCTGTTTTCCTTGCTACCTCCTGGGAGGAGGCTTCGTGGTATCCGTAGCAGAACATCCAGATTCAGCCATAGTTTCATTCCATACAGCATTAACCTTGTGAACTCTCAAGCTTCCTCCTTCCGTTATATATTCAAGATGGACAGTATTTAATATTTATTTGCTATGTATATGTAGGGGTGTGGGTCTATACATATGTTGTACATAGTATGTTTTAGGTGTGTGTCATGTATGTGTTTTACTTTGAAAGCGGGCAACTAAATTTCATTTTTGATGTGTGCTGTGCTCACAGTAAAAAAAAAAATGACAATAAAGGTTATTTTATCTTATCAGTGATTAACAAATGTGGCAAGAAAAGTTGTAAAATGGGGCAAAGCTCACTTAACAGATTTCTCACTTAGCAACATAAACTCATAAATAAGTTGAGGACTTGCCTGTATTACATCCCACCACCCTGCCACACGTTAGAAAGAAACGTGTGGCAGATGGATTTTGGCCAACAGGAACATTTCCTCCAAAATTTGTGTTAGCCGACTGGGGAATTCTGGGAGTTGAAGTCCATACATCTTCAAGTTGCCACGGCTGAGAGCAAGGCCTTATGGCATTCACTGTGCAATTATTCACTGTGTCCTTTGTGATTCCATAATGATTCCCTGTTTTCTCTGTCTCTCTCCCGGAAAGGTCCACCTGTGTGAGGTGGAGAACCCTCAAGATCTGCCAGGCTTGGAATTCCCTTTTAACGTGCGCAAGGGGCGCCCTCTGCTGGTTGCTGTGAAGATTCTACGCTCGGATGCCACCAAGAATGCCAGGTGAGTGTGCCTGAGGATGGAAATAAAGGTATGCATTGTTAAAGAACAACCCGCTGTATACATTTTTCCAACCTGACTATTTTTCAGCATGCTGACACCCCCCCCCCCCAGACCTTTTAAATCTGCTTGTCCATTATCCAGAAAGCTGTTCAGGAATGATACGTTATGCAATGTTTTTCTAACTTGATTCACTCCAGGTGAAAGTTGGCACAAATATCCACAATGGAATATTATCAACTATGCCTTGATGGACTTAATCTTTATTCACCTGTTGGAAATGTTATGTTAGCCCTAGCTTTGCTCACACTTCTCAGTGAAATTTGTTTGTGGCTGCTGACTCTGAAGAAAGCAGAGCTGCATTTGCATTAATTTGAGCTCCTCACTTATTTATCTGCTCAAGATTTTCCATTTGGGTCTTGCCTGGTAGGTAATTTGAAAGAATTATGTCGCCATAAATGTCCTTAAGGCAGCATTCTCCCCGATAATTCCCTAGGAGTAACTTTTACACCAATGCAGAATTTAGCTTTCATGGCTGTTTAAGCATGCCTGCTTAAACACAGGTAGTCCTTGACTTTTGACCGTTTATTTAGTGACTATTCAAAGTTATGACAGCACTGAAAAAGCGACTTACGACGGGTCCTCGCATTTATGACTGTCACAGTGTCCCCACAGCCACATTACTGTGATTTGGGTGCTTGGTATAACCAGCATGTATTTACAACACTTGCAGCGTCCCAGGCTGACACAATCACCATTAGCGACTTTCCCAGACAGATTACGGCAAGCAAAGTCAATGGGGGAAGCTGGACTTGTTTAATGGCTGTGTGTGATTCGCTAACAATTGCAGCGAAAGTGTCGTAAAATCGGGCTCATCTCACTTAGTAACCACATTGCTTAGGGATGGAAGTTTCCAATTGTGGTTGTTAAGTTCAGGACTAGCTGTAACGTTAGGAAGAGATTGTCAGAAAGATGGGAAACCAATGGAAGAAAACTCAAACATAAACAATAAAAGGTAGCATTGCAGGAACCTGATAACAGCTTATTTCACAAAAGGGAGCCTAGCCCAAGTGTGGAGAAAGTGGGAGGAAGCATTTCAAAACATTCGAACAGCCTTAATTTTACTTCACTATAAGTGGAAGGAAAGGGAAGAAGAGGACAATGCCACAATGGTAATGGGGGCATCATAACCACACCTGGATAACCAGGTTAGGGGCAGATCATCAAAAAAGCCAACACAGTGCTAGGCTGCATTAACAGAGGGATAGAATCAAGATCACGTGAAGTGTTAATACCACTTTACAATGCCTTGGTAAGGCCACACTTGGAATGCTGCATCCAGTTTTGGTCACCACGATCTAAAAAAGATGTTGAGACTCTAGGAAGAGCACAGAGAAGAACAACAAAGATGATTAGGGAACTGGAGACTAAAACTTACAAGGAACGGTTGCTGGAATTGGGTATGTCTAGTTTAATGAAGAGAGGGACGAGGGGGGACATGATAGCAGTGTCCCAATATCTCAGGGGCTGCCACAAAGAAGAGGGAGTCAAGCTATTTTCCTGAAGGCAGGACAAGAAGCAACGGATGGAAACTAGTCAAGGAGAGAAGCAACCTAGAACTAAGGAGAAACTTCCTGACAGTTAGAACAATTAACCAGTGGAACAACCTGCCTCCAGAAGCGGTGAATGCTCCAACACTGGAAGTTTTAAAGAAGAGACTGGACAGCCATTTGTCTGAAATGGTATAGGGTTTCCTGCCTGAGCAGGGGGTTGGACTAGATGACCTCCAAGGTCCCTTCCAACTTTGTTGTTGTTGTTGTTGTTATTATTATTATTATTATTATTAGGGGGAAATCTTATCTTTTATGGTTGCTAAGAGTTGACACCAATTTGATGGCGCATAGTCAATATGTTTTCATTCATAGGAAGACTGTGTTCTACGTTACAAATGGCCACAGTGCTTTGATGGGGATTTTTATAGTTGGGAAAAAATGGGAACGAATAAACAATTAGAGTCCAGATGTCCTCTCTTGAGACCTGTCAACTTACCTTCCTCCTCTGCCTGTCCATGTCTTCTCTTGTGTCCATGCAGGAATGATTTCCTGAAGGAGGTGAAGATCATGTCTCGCCTGAAGGACCCTAACATTGTGAGATTGCTGGGTGTGTGCGTGCGGGATGATCCGTTGTGTATGATCACAGAGTACATGGAAAATGGGGACCTCAACCAGTTCCTGAGTGGCCATGAGCTGGAAGACAAGCTGGGTGGCAGCCCCAGTGGGAGACCAACCATCAGGTAAATTTGGGAGGAAATATTGACAATCCAGTTCTGTAGACTTGGCATCACAATTTTCATACGTGAATGCCATCACTCTTGTTCCTTTTAGGTTAAAATAGGGCAGCAAAATGAAATGAGAAGTGGTAAGCCAAAGACAACAAAAGCATGAGAAAAGCATTACTCTCCTTACATTACAGCTTTTCAAAATCAACGAACAAACCACGAACTTTTTTCAGTCTCACATCCAGTTAGTCCTCAGGGATCTGCTGAAGGGCGAAGAACATAGAATAATAAGGTTGGAAGGGACCTTGGAGGTCTTCTAGTCCAACCCCTCTGCCCGTGGCAGGAGAGCCTATACCAGGGGTGGGGAACCTTGGCTCTTTTATGACTCGTGGACTTCAACTCCCAGAATTCCTGAGCCAGCCATGCTGAGGGGAAAGGGAGAGGTTTCCAAGCTGAGCCATGCTGGCTCAGGAATTCTGGGAGTTGAAGTCCACCAGTCAAAAAAGAGCCAAGGTTGCCTACCCCTGGCCTATACTATTCCAGACTTTCTTTGGATGGGATGGATACACATCATCATAGAAAGAATAACAGAACAGAACAACAGAGTTGGAAGGGATGTCAGAGGTCCTCCAGTCCAACCCTCCACCCAAACTAGAGACCCAATACCATTTTTGACAAATGGCTGTCCAATCTCTTCTTAAAAGCCTCCAGTGATGAAGCATCCATAATCTCTGGAGGCAAGCCGTTCCACTGATTAATTGTTCTCACTGTCAGGAAATTTCTTCTTAATTCTAAGTTGGATCTCTCCTTGATAAGTTTCCATCCATTGCTGCCTTCAGGCGCTTTGGAGAATAGCTTGACTCCCTCTTCTTTGTGGCAGCCCCTGAGATATTGGAACACTGCTATCATGTCCCCCCTCGTCCTTCTCTTCATTAAACTAGACATGCCCAATTCCAGCAACCATTTTCACATGTTTTAGTCTCCAGCCCTGTAATAATCAAGATCACGTGAAGTATTAATACCACTTTACAATGCCTTGGTAAGGCCACACTTGGAATACTGCATCCAGTTTTGGTCACCGCGATGTAAAAAAGACGTTGAGGCTCTAGAAAAAGTACAGAGAAGAGCAACAAAGATGATTAGAGGACTGGAGGCTAAAACACATAAGTAACGGTTGCTGGAATTGGGTATGTCTAGTTTAATGAAGAGAAGGACGAGGGGGGACATGATAGCATTCCAATATCTCAGGGGCTGCCACAAAGAAGAGGGAGTCAAGCTATTCTCCAAAGCGCCTGAAGGCAGGACAAGAAGCAACGGATGGAAACTAACCAAGGAGAGAAGCAACCTGGAACTAAGGAGAAACTTCCTGACAGTTAGAACAATTAACCAGTGGAACAACCTGCCTCCAGAAGCTGTGGATGCTCCAACACTGGAAGTTCTTAAGAAGAGACTGGATAGCCATTTGTCTGAAATGGTATAGGGTTTCCTGCCTGAGCAGGGGGTTGGACTAGATGACCTCCAAAGTCCCTTCCAACTTTATTATTATTATTATTTTATTATAATCTTTTAAGAGATTCGCACATCTCCTACCCAGTGTAAAACTGCACCACACTGTTTGCTTAGAGTCACCTCTTGGTACCCTTTCTCTCAGAATTGTGTCAAACATCTTTCTAGGTGTGCTTAATGACCTAATCCCCCTGTAGTTTTCACATTCCTACTTTTCCCTTAGAGCAGGGGTGTCAAACTCGCAACGTCACGTGACGTGTCGCGACGTATCGCAACTTTTTTTCCATTGCCGGCAATGGGGTGGGCGCGGTTTCGGCATGATGCATCCGGCCCGCGGGCCGGCAGTTTGACACCCCTGCCTTAGAACAACAATAATGTCATCCTTCCAATTATCAGGCACAGCTGCAGTCTTCACCAACTTGTTAAACAAATCACACAGCCATTCCATAAGCATACCAAATCCATTTTTAAAACATTCCTTCCATTACATTGCTTTTCAGCATTCTTCCATCACTTAAGACCATTTCATTATTCCCCCCCCCCTCTGGATACTAACATAATATTCATTTCAGTTTCCTTCTTACTGCATCCCTGTTGTTCCCACACAAATCACCTTCAAATCTCTTCCAACATTTTCTCATTTCACTTTCATTCTCAATTACTTTACCATTTCATGTTTAATCCCATTTCCTATGCTGCATTAGCCCTTTTCATCCACTTCCACAAAACTTTTTTCCCCCTTCAAATTAATTACTTTCAAAGCCTACAGAGAGATTTGTGGGGACAGTAGTTTCCGGTGATGTGAATCCTTTTTCCTCAAAACGGTCACCAAGATGCCACAGAACAGAATCACATAATTATTGTTGAAGTGTCGGTCACAATTCCCAGTTAGATGTCACGATACTGTAAAAAAAAAGACTATAGATAGGTAATACATATGGCCAGCTGACTCTTAAACCGCTGCACGAGTGGTGTTGACTTCATCTCTAAAGAGCACAGAAAATGGCTGCCGGAGTCCATTTTTCCAAAGAAGCATTTGAAACCGAACAAGATGGATTTTAGCTTGGAAATCCTGAAAAAAAATTCCAGAGATGGAAGCGCTCGGTTAAACAGGAAGAAGGTTGAGAACATGAGATGATCAATGTTTCGCTGAATTTAGTGGGTCGTTAAGATCTTGAGATGACTTCACTTTGATTATCTTGTATTTTAGCTTGCGTGGTTTAAGTACCAAGCGCTGCCCCACTGCCTGATGGGAATATCTCCTGTGCTTTGCTCCTGTAGGGAGGCAGAGAGTGACATGCACATTTTCCAAATAAACATTCCTACTATCTTTTTTTTCTTTTTCTTTTTTCCTACTTCTCAGCTATCCCACTCTGGTCCATCTAGGGGCTCAGATAGCCTCAGGGATGGCGTTCCTCGCCTCCCTCAATTTTGTGCACCGGGACTTGGCAACCCGAAACTGCCTGGTGGGCGAAGGCTTCACCATCAAGATCGCCGACTTCGGCATGAGCCGGAATCTCTATGCTGGGGATTATTACCGCATCCAAGGCCGAGCTGTGCTCCCGATCCGCTGGATGGCTTGGGAGTGCATTCTCATGGTGAGTGTGTGAAGCGATGAGTCCTCGCTTAATGGCTGTCCCGATGAGCGACGGTTTGAAGTCGTGGTGCTGATGAAAAGGTATCTTTAGAACGGATCCTTGTAGCGGTATCCCCGAGGTCACGTGATTGGGATTCCGGGCCCTTTGCAAGTGGCGGGTGTTTACGATGGTTACGGTGTCCCATGATCGGCATTTGCAGCCTTCACAGCCAGTTCTGGACAAGCAAAGTCAATGGTATCACAAGATACCGTCCTGTGAAGTTTTGCTTAGTGACCGCAAGTGATTTGTTTAATGACTACAGCGGAAGTGAAGTTGGAAAAAAAAACGGTCAGAATCCTCCTTAAGCCCTGGGAAATGTGAAACTATTAGGAAGAGATTAAGGCTGGTTCCTCCTTGGGATATAAGGACAGTGGTCTATTTAATTATTTAGATCCCACCTTTATTATTTTTACAAATAACTCAAGGTAGCAAACATATCTTAACGCACCTTCCTCTTCCTATTTTCCCCAGAATGACAACCCTGGGAGATGGGTTGGGCTGAGAGAGGGGGGACTGGCCCAAAGTTACCCGGTTGGCTTCCAAGGCTAAGTCAGGATTTGAACTCGGGGTCATTGGCTATCTAGCCTGGTTGCCTTATTAGCCACTAGATCAAACCGGCTCTCATTTGGAAAAAAACAAAAATAAAGGGTAGACCTGAAAAAAGGGGCAAACCTGAAAGAGATTCATTAGGATTAAAAAAAATGCTTATGTTTATAACTTTGCTTTACAAAGGAACATTCAAGAGCAGAAGCAAGAAAAAGAAATGTTGTTGTTAGTTGCGAAGTCGTGTCCGACCCGTCGCGACCCCATGGACAACGTTCCTCCAGGCCTTCCTGTCCTCTGCCATCTTCTGGAGTCCATTTAAGCTCACGCCTACTGCTTCAGTGACTCCATCCAGCCACCTCATTCTCTGTCGTCCCCTTCTTCTATTGCCCTCAATCTTTCCCAGCATTAGGCTCTTCTCCAGTGAGTCCTTCCTTCTCATTAGGTGGCTTGAGTTTCAGCTTCAGGATCTGGCTTTCTAAAGAGCAGTCAGAAAAAGAAATAGATAAATCTAAAGGACAGCTTTCTGAAAGCAAGCACTGTCCTTGATAATAAAGGACATGTGGTCACTGTGTAGGTATAAGAGAAAGAGGAAGAAAAACACAATCAATCTTGCAGTATTCTCTTATTATAGCCTATCTTAATAAAGTTATAGTCTTCTTGTAGAGGTAAGATCTGGTTAGACCAGGGGTCTTCAAACCTGGCCCTTTTATGGCTTGTGGACTTCAACTCCCAGAATTCCTGAGCCAGCCATGCTGAGGGGAAAGGGAGAGGTTTCCAAGCTAAGCCATGCTGGTTCAGGAATTCTGGGAGTTGAAGTCCACAAGCCATAAAGGGGCCAAGTTTGAAGAGCCCTGGATTAGACCTTCCAGAAAAAAAATTGAAGCAGTACTTCCAGTCCCTTTGAGGGGTTGAGTGGCAGGACCTGTTGCAATGCTTTTTACTTGGGATTTTGTGTTATCGATTTGGTTTTCTGGCTTGCCCTGACCAGAGCCCTCAAGGTTGAAGCATGTTGTAAAGCTGATTTAACGAATCCATGAATGTTGTCTTTCTGTTCCCCCCCCCTCCCCCTCCAGGGTAAATTCACCATGGCCAGCGATGTTTGGGCGTTTGGCGTTACGCTCTGGGAGATCCTCATGCTGTGCCAAGAACAGCCGTACAGCCAGCTCACGGATGAAGCCGTAATCGAGAATGCCGGCGAGTTTTTCCGGCATCAGGGCAAACAGGTAACAATGTGCCTGTTCAACAACATGCCTATTATACAAAGTTTATATAATATTTCCTGACAGTTAGAACAATTAACCAGTGGAACAACCTGCCTCAAGAAGCTGTGAATGCTCCAACACTGGAAATTTTTAAGAAGACACTAGTCAGCCCTTTGTCTGAAATGGTATAGGGTTGGACTAGATGACCACCAAGGTCCCTTCCAACATTATTATTATTATTATTATTATTATTATTATTATTATTATTATTATTATTATTATTATTATTATTATTATTATTATTATTATTATTATTATTATTATTATTATTATTATTATTATTATACATTAGACCAGGACTCACCCTAACCCTAACCCCCCAATAATCTGAGTCCTCGCTTACTGACCTCGGAAGGATGGAAGGCTGAGTTAATCTTTTTTTTTTTGGTATAAATTTTATTACTTTTTATAGGGTTAGGAATGAGGTGGGATTGGGATTTGGGTTAGGGTTAGGGTTGGGGTTGGGGTTGGGGTTGGGGTTGAGGTTTTTCCAAATAACATTCTCAATATTTAGCAAACAGCATAATGTCTGGGTTCATGTGTTTAACAAGAAATAATAGATAATAGTTAATTATCATAAACAATATGTTAATTAATCACTCGATAGTCTTCTTCTTACTAATATATATTCAAAGTTACATTTCACATTCCTTTCTCTCTAACTCATGTTTCTAGCCATTGATAGAAATTATCCCATGTTCTAAAATAATCTTGAGCCCCATCAGGATCAAACTCCAGACTGTGGGCAGAGTTAGCCTGCAGTACTGCCTTCTAACCACTGCGCCACCAAGACCTTGAGTCTTTTAAGAGGAGTAAGGTCTGTTTTAAGAAAATCCAGGCTCTGTCTTGGGCCTGCTCACCTCAGGGCGATGTCACAGTCCCTTTTCCTCCGTCTTCAGGTCTATCTCTGCCGTCCACCTGCCTGCCCCGTGGCTGTCTACGAGATGATGCTGAGATGCTGGGCACGAGAGGCCAAGGATCGCCCATTGTTCCAACACCTGCACTGCTTCCTGGCTGAGGATGCCCTCAATATGGTGTGAACCAGACCAGCACTGGCCAATCGGAGGCTGTGTTAAGAAGTTGGACAGCACCATAGAGACTGTTGGAGACCGGATGTGGCTCAGAGGCCATCATGCTCGGTAGCATTTCTGTGGGACATCTGGTTGTTCACTCTGGCCCAGCTTTTGCTCATACAAATCTCACCGTTCACCCTCCAACATGTAGTTCTCTTTCTACCCTCGTTTTCTTTTTTTGGCTGGTCATCTCTAATTAACTTATTCCATCACATGATTCAAAATTGTTATTCTGAGATTCTTACCCACTCTGTTAAACTCATATTTCTCCTTGTCCTAAACCGGTCTGTTTCAGCTTTAAACCAACTTGGTGCCTTCCTGGTGTGTCTAGAAACTACAATTCTCAAAAAAAAAATTTTTTAGTATTGATCAACCCCAGAGTAAGGAACCAAGGGCCCTCCATGTGTCTGGGCTGTTCCAAATTCCATCAAGAACATTTGCAGCAAAGGACAGTTGTAAGTCCAAAACATCTGGAGAACGTGAGATTGCCTGCAGCCAGAGACCATCATGTTGACTAGAAAGTCTTAGTTCCAGTCTTAACACATCTGGGAGACACTCAGGCAAGGAAGCTGCTCGGTCAAACGTAGCCCTGTTCATCCGGCCATAATTTGAACAAATATTTCATTACTTGGTTCTTCCAAATGTTTCTTTTCTTGCATCATTCTAGGTCTTTCTTCTGTCCTTTGATCTCCAGGTTTTCAGGGTGAGTGGCTAAGGTATCTCCTGAACCCCTCTTTCTCTGTTTTCCTTCCTTCAGCACCAAACCAGGCACAGTGTAATGTTCTGATTGGGCTAATCATGTCCTTCACTTCCGTTCAACGCTAGCAGCTCTGTGAGCTGGTCTTCTCCACAGGACTGTAAATGTAAAAGACCTCCTTCCCAATTTTACGTCAGACCCATCCCTAAGTAGCCCTAGATTTTAGCCCCTCCCTGAGAACATGAGGAGAGGATATTAATGCTAGCTTGCTTAGCAGGAGTATCAACCGTCCGGCTAGCAAATTCAACATTGAGGAAAATTTATGGCTTTGAGGTGCCATAAAAGATAAACTTTATTGAATACAGATTTCGGTACTGAAGAAGCAAAGTCCCATGCGAAAATCTGGTTAGTTAACAATAGCTTTTCATAGCCCCACCCCCAAGTGTTCACATTGCCCAATCACATCTCTGGTTTTTTATGGGAATAGTCCACTTTATCGTCAGATACCTGCTTTTGTGACCTTTGGGTCTCATGGTCCGTGGACGGCTTCTTGAAATTCCTGTTTCTTTCCCAGGCTTCCCCTCCCCCCTGTTTCTATGGCAAGGTGAGTAGCGATAGAGGTCAGCAAGCATCTTAGCAATTCAACGTTGACAAGGAGTCTGTAAGGATGGCTGCAGTAAAATACGTAAACATTTTGAACAATCAAGCACAGTACAATATGCGCGTGTTGCCATGTTGAATACCAACACTCCTTTTTTTTCATACCCTGCAATTCTTTCCTTTGACACTCCAGAGTAATTGTGGGGTAGCAGTCTCCCCCTTCTCCTCCACACACTCCTTTAGCTTGCCAAATTAGATTTGGGGGGATTTGAATGCTCTTTAATGGGATCTTAATAGACACATCACATTGGATTTATAAGCAAAGTTGCTTATCCACTGTTGAAAGCTTTCCTTCCTTCCTTCCTTCCTTCCTTCCTTCCTTCCTTCCTTCCTTCCTTCCTTCCTTCCTTTCCTTCCTTCCTTCCTTCCTTCCTTCCTTCCTTCCTTCCTTCCTTCCTTCCTTCCTTCCTTCCTTCCTTCCTTCCTTCCTTCCTTCCTTCCTTCCTTCCTTCCAGAATATGATTTCAAACTGAGATGAACACATATCTTTTGTGGTTAAGAATTGGATTCATGGGGAGCAACCTGCATAACATGACCTCCAAAGCTGTCTACAGACCTTACATAAAAATGGTTGGTCTGGGGGCTTGTCTGGGAACATGGGAGTTGTATTCTATCACAACTGGGTAGGCATAAAGTTAAGGGAATGCTACCTTGTACTGTAATTTGCTAGCATTGGTGGAATGTGTTGCATACTGGATATTCCTTCCCCCTTGTATGATGGAGGGTTAGGCTGTTAACCTTGGAGAACTCTGTACTGTTAAACACTGTTTGTGCGTGATGTCTTTCTCCAGAAAATCTCTCTCTCTCTTTTTCTCCCTCTCTCTTTCTCTGTACTTTTCTGTGAAAGTCTGCATGTGTCAAAGGGAAATACTTTTTGCCTTTGACAGACTCCATCTGAGGGGGCTGCATTTTCGGCTTTAGATTCATGGACTAACACTGGCAAAATAACTGGGACCGCTGGGTCCAAGCACACTGGGATTAATTAAGCACTGGACGTTTGGGGAAGCTGGAAGAAAGGAGTGGCTTCACAGATACTTCACGAATCCATGGTTGGCCAGGAGATACCTGGTCCTAGCTGTTCTCAAGAGTGGACAAGAAAAAGAGAGGAAGGAACTGAGGTTGGCCAGATTTGATGTGGCATCGACTGGACTTTGGGCTGGATGTGTTCATGGGCTGAACTGAAAAAAAAAGAATTGATGCTGGTTCCTCGTAAGGACCGGCTGCCATTCCACATCCTCCAGATCATCCCAACTGGGGACTCGGCCCTGCTCTTTTGTACCCTTGTTTGTTTTCTTTTTCCTGGAGACTTGAGGTGACCTGATTGTAGATACTGTACTGTATAAAAGGGTGGTGGGAAAGATGCACTTTTCCAAACTAAAGAGAAGAGTCAGGAAATCAGCGTGTGGGTTTCTGTTTTCTCCTGTGATTCCATGATAAAGATGCCACTCCAAAAAAAATGTCCTGGAAGTTAGCCATGGCATCCGGGCACATGCCCGGCTGCCATCTGTGTTGGATCATACAGGCAACTTCTGACACAGGCAACCCTTGCAATAAATTGCTGAGCCCAATATCTTGGTGGCAAGGAGACAGAAGGACAGTAAACTTTCTTTTTAGCCTCCAACACAATACCGTTTAATGTCTTAAGCAATAAATATACTTTGTTAAGTAATTAATTCATCGAGCCTCTTTCAAAATTGTAAAAAGTTGCAGAAGCGGGAACGCCCAATGTCTTCAACATTTCCTAAAATGGGTAGGCAACCTTGGCTCTTTTATGACTTGTAGACTTCAACTCCCAGAATTCCTGAGCCAGGAATTCTGGGAGTTGAAGTCCACGAGTCGTAAAAGAGCCAAGGTTGCCTACCCCTGTCCTAAAATAATTAGAGCTTTCTATGCTTTTGGAGGCATCTGTTATCAGAAAAAAAAACCCAAGATAAAACATAAGTGACAACAATCTGTTGAACCTGGTCCTTCAGAAGTTACCATTGTGCAGCTCAGTCTTACTCATTTTTGCTTAGAGGTTCCCTTAAGAATTGTAGGGTTCGTTCACAACTCGGATTGTATAGAACGTCCTCTCCTTTAAACTGATTGCATCCAGATTTATGCAATCGGAGGAAATTCTAACACTGAAAAACAATGGCAAAGTTCATGCACAGTAGTAATCATGGTTTGTTGGAGTGTCTGGATGCTGATGTTGCAAGCTATAAACCATGACTTATAAGCCACAGTGGCTTGGTATGTAAAACATGCATATTAAAAACAAACGGAGCTATTACCTGATGTTATCAGAAAGTGCAAAAGATTGTGTGGTGTTATGCTTTAGCACAGGGGTCCCCAACCTGTGGGCTGTGGCCCACTTCCGGGCTGCGGCCTATTGGCCATCGGGCTGCGTGAGTGGCTGGTTGGTGCGGCGTGTGTGCACAGCCCCACTTGCACGAGCGTAGCTGCGAGTGTCACAGGCGTTCACAGCCCCATTCGCGCAAGTGTTGCTGTGAGGGTTGCGGGCACTCGTGATCCCACTCACATGAGCAACAGGTGAGCACATTTACCCCTCCCACAAAACCATCCCTTTTTTTTTCCCCTTCCCACTGCTCCGGGCCGCCATTGCCGAAAGGTTGGGGAACTCTGATTTAGCAGACATCTTGAATAGACTACCATACTTGGCCTGTAAAAATCGAGAGAACTAGAAACAGCAAGCGGTAGGTTTTATGTATCTCTTTGCTTCCTTCTAGTGTTCATCTGGACTTTTGCAGCCTAGAGATAATAGCTCTACTTGTGAAACCTGTGCAAAAGGTGGTGCATTGTGATGCATTTCTGAATTTTAGTTGATGCATCTTTTTCGAATATCACGTACTATGTCAGAAAAGCTCTTTCATACGTAAAGTGATTCTCTGGAATCAGTGTGCAAAGGGATATACACTACGGTTATATTTCTATTCTCTCAGGAGGAAGTATCACAAAACTGAATGTTTTTTTTACCCAAGAAATTGTACATAGGATTGTAGCTTTAGTCACGACTAACTGTTGCTTGGTGGGGGTAAGCTAATGTTTCGAATATTTTCGATTGTTTGAAATTTACCCATCTTAATTAGATGTATATTTCTATTTGAACACGTTTCGGTGGTATATAGTGTACCCATAACTGCATCATTTTGTTTCATCATCTCTCCATTTATCCTGTCAAATGCCTTTTTTTGTGTGTGTTTTCCTGGGAATACTTGTAGCTGTTTGTTCCTTTATGTGTATCAGGATGTGTATATATTTGAAGAGCAGAACAAAAAAATAGTTTTTTTTACATTAATATATAGAAGTTTGGGGGTTTGTTTGTTTTTAGTCCTTTCCATTTATGTGGTGAAATAAAACGCTTTGCATTTTGTATACTACAAGAATTGGTGTGTGAAAGTCAGCCTTTCAACTCACAGAAAAGAGGAATGAAATTGGACAGGAGGATGTCCCAAAAAATTCATCTTTGAAAAGAACTCACGTCAATTTGAACTGTATAGCTGTATAATGACGTAAATTTAAGGACTGGGAAATTTGAGAACATACAGCTAGTAGTCACTAAATGAATGGCCATTATGTGAGGGCTACCTATATAGCTATATTCCTAAATTTCCCAGCCCTTAAATTATGACCATTCACACAGCACAAAGCCGTTCATTTAATCACATCCACTCAATGCCACACGCACATCCTGCTCGGCTGCGGTATGGTTTTATTAGGTTTTGGCTTGGGGTAACACGAGGATCTATCCAAGCATTGTGGCTTCTTCAGCAAATTGCAGCTACAGCCACCAATTTACAACACTTTTGCATGACTATGCCGCATTATTATTTTGGAGGTTTAAGGGGGTAATTTTATTTCTTCCAGTAACCCCCCTCATTGGACTTCCTATTTGAGCTTTGCAGTGGTGTTCTCCTGTGAGGCCCAAAACCAAGAATGACATCTGGCAATTCTTCCATGCAGAGTTCTTTATTGTTTTACACCTATAGACTGATTCTTACCAGACTGAGGACTCTTGTATCTTCACCTACAGTATACTCTGGGAACTATTAGGGAGGGGCTGTCTCCATCCTCTTTCTTCCACACGTGATATCTAGGCTGGGTTGCCTTTTACTCCACCGGAATGGATCTCTTATCTCCCTGCAGGATCCACTTCCTCAATGCATCCCATCATATCTCTAATAAAAGCCAGTGATCCCTCTGAGCAAGCAAACAAAGAATTATTATTATTATTATTATTATTATTATTATTATTATTATTATTATTATTATTATTATTATTATTATTATTATTATTATTATTATTATTATTATTATTATTTATTAGAACCTCTTTTACCAAAATGAAGATAGACTTTGCGCATGTGTAAAATACATTTTACACATGCGTAAAGTGATGATGGAAAATCTGAAGGTCCAGGTTTGAGGTGCTGCCACAAAGAAAGGGGGGTCAACTTATTTTCCAAAGCACCAGAAGACAAGACAAGAAACAACGAATGGAAACTAATCAAGGAGAGAAGCAACCTGGAATTCAGGAGAAACTTCTTAACAGTGAGAACAATTCACCAGTGGAACAGCTTGCCCCCAGAAATTGTGGGTGCTCCATCACTGGAGATTTTTAAAAAGAGACTTGTCTGAAATGGTATAGGGTCTCCTGCTTGAGCAGGGGGTTGGACTAGAAGACCTCCAAGGTCCCTTCCAGCTCTATTCTGATTGATTAAGATTGGGAACAGCTTGGAGAAGATTTACCAGTGTTGTTACCAAGAGTCAACACTGATTTGGAGCTACATCAATTATGTCCACCTATTGTTGATGCTGAAATAAGCAACCAGTGATTGGGTGAATTGCTGTGATGTCAGAGAAGGTTGGAGACAATTGTTAGGGTGCACCAGCAAAAAACATTGACAAACACTGTTGCTACTCTGAGGAAAAATGAAAAGATAAGATTTGCATGCTGGAATAAGAGAGGGCATGCCATGGATAATGGGCTACTGGGTTATTGATAGGGATAGTTCACTGATACAGCTAGACGTCGACTGACGACTACAATTGAACCCAAAATTTCTGTTGCTAAGTAAGACGGTTGTTAAGTGAGTTTTGCTCCATTTTACAGCCTCGCCTCAGTTGTTGAGTGAATCACTGCAGATGTTAAATTAGTAATATGGTTCTTAAATGAATCTGGCTTCCCCATTGACTTGCTTGTGATCGCATGACCCCGGGGACACTGCAATCGTCATAAATAAGAGTCAGTTGGCAAGTGTCTGAATTTTTATCATTTGACCATAGGGATGCCGCAACGTTACGTGTGAAAAATAGTCATAAGTCACTTTTTTCAGTGCTGCTGTAACTGGTCACTAAACAAACTGTTGTAAGTTGAGGACTAACTGTACTTGGAAGGGTGGGAATTCTGCAAACCAATCACATTGACACTCAGGGCTTGGCTGCTTAAGTTGTGTAACAAGCTGAAGGGTTAACTCTTATTTTCTCGACATGCTTACATGGTCAAACCCTTTTGTTCTGAAGCTTTCCCACCCGACAGTTACCACCTTGGCAATAACTTTTTGCTCTGGCTGTTTTCCTTCTTCCCCATCAGTTGCCACAATCTTCTGATCTACCCATTTATGTCCTGGGTTTGCCTCATCCCTGGCTGTTCTGCCCAGCTCTTTCACCAACCCCCTCCCTCCTCCCAACCTGGATGCAGTAGTATTGTTAACGCAGTGGGGTGAAAAAATGCTGATTCAGCTTTGCTAGCATGCTGATCGTTTGCAGAGGGGAAAAAAAAAATGCTGCATTACCGTTGCTACACAGAAGGAAGAGCCAAGCTGCAATTTTCAGCTCCTGAACTCTTCCCCTCTCCGCTGCAAACTGAGGCGGGAGAAAGGACTGTAAGAATTTGAGCCTGGAGGAAGAGTCGGGGACAGTCGTTCGAACTAGAGAAGAGCGTTTCAGCGCCAAGGGTAAGAAAGTGACTTCTATTTCCTTCAGCCTGGTGCTTTGCTTCCAACCATCTCTCATCATCTGGGGCAGGAGGTGGAGAAGGGGAAGGATATCTGAGGTTTCCTGAGAAAATACAAAGTTCTAAACATAATAGGAAGTAAATCTATTGAATTCAGTGGGCTTTGCTTCCGAGTCAACTTGTTTCAAACAGCTTTGGCTTTTCATGAGGTCTTCCCTTTCAAAATAGACCCAAACTGAAAGGACTGAACAGAAAGTGGGAATAGGAATAAAATTTAACAACTAAAAGCCACACACAACCAGGCACCGTATAAATACAATGCGTAGAACAGCCCAGTGCACACATTCTGGAGAGAAAGAAGTTTCCTGAGGATGGGCTCCAGCACAAGCCAGGAGACTTGGTAGAATAAACCTTTAATCCCTGTGACCAACTCAGATTAGATCCTGCAATAGAAATATACTTTAAAGTAGTCCATGTGTTATATATTTTTTTCATTTACTGCATTGTTAGTTCCTGCAAGAAATTATTTATTGCTGGGGTGATTTTGGTATGGGTTCAGATCTCTTGTTAATATTGCTCCTGGTGGCTTTTCTGAACTGTTCTTAAAAAGTCAAATTTTCAATTAAAATCTTCCATAAAAGCCTATGTTATTAGCAACTTTGGGGTTTATAGGAGATGATTCTGGACTGAATTCTCTGCAGTGACCCAAAATCCCGGTTTAAGTCTCTCTCAAATTCCAATCCGGTGAGATAAATCTCTCTCTTCTCCACCACCCTCCATGGCTGAAGAGTGATTCAGAGTGATTTAAGATCTCTTGATAGAAGATATGCAAAGGTCTACCCAGGGTCCGAATATGCTGAATTAAATGCTTAATCTTGCTTGACATGGGTTCCATGCTAGCAATTTATTTATTTATGGGTACCAGGTTTTGGGATTCCCTAGAAAGAGGCCAAAATAGAAAGGAGTGAGAACAGGATTGTTGATTTCTTTTAAGTCATGTCTTCAGACCTGGATGGTTTGAAGGAACTCAACATTCCAGGAAATAAAACTATTTTTTTTTAATAAAAATCCTGCTTTGAATTTCTAAAAGGAGAATTGGAGATTATGCTCCACCGCAATCTCCAAGCTGAGATTCTTGGATTTGGGAGTATAAAAGATGGGATTCAGCATTTTTTTTATAGCCGGAAGTATTAGAGTGGGCTCTGACTAGCATAACTTCATTGCTTCTCAGTAATTGCTAGACATCTGTTTGATTAATTTTAGCCTCCTTTTCTCTCTCTCCAGGAACAAAAAACAGCTTATATATAAAATTCCCTTTAATTGCCCTTACAGTGGAAATCTTGTGAGGGAGGCTGGGTTGGAAGAGAACAACTGGCAGGCGCCTGGTTACCTGATGATCCATACAGATAATCCTTGACAAAATTAGTGGACCAGAGGAATGCTGTGGATATAATTTACTTGGACTTCAGTAAGGCATTTGATAAAGTAGACCACAACCTACTACTTGATAAGACAGAAAAATGTGGGTTAGACAGCATCACCACCAGATGTATTCGTAGCTGGCTGACCTGCCGTACTCAGCGTGTGGTCCTCAATGGAACTGCATCTACATGGAGGGAAGTGAATAGTGTTGGTGCCCCAGGGCTCTGTTTTGGGCCCAGGGCTCTTCAACATCTTCATCAATGATTTGGACGAGGGGATAGATGGGGAACTCATCAAATTTGCAGATGACACCAAGCTGGCAGGAATAGCCAACACTCCAGAAGATAGGCTTAAGATACAGAAGGATCTTGACAGACTTGAACATTGGGCACTATCTAACAAAATGAAATTCAATGGTGAAAAAAGTAAGGTTCTACATTTAGGCAAGAAAAACCAAATGTACAAGTATAGTAGGTGGTAACTTGCTCAATAGTAGTAACTGTGAGAGGGATCTCAGAGTCCTAGTGGACAATCACTTAAATATGAGCCAGCAGTGTGCTGCAGCTGCCAAAAAAGCCAACACAGTGCTAGGCTGCATTAACAGAGGGATAGAATCAAGATCACGTGAAGTATTAATACCACTTTACAATGCTTTGGTAAGGCCACACTTGGAACACTGCATCCAGTTTTGGTCACCATGGTGTAAAAAAGATGTTGAGACTCTAGAAAGAGTACAGAGAAGAGCAACAAAGATGATTAGGGGACTGGAGGCTAAAGCATATAAGGAACGGTTGCTGGAATTGGGTATGTTTAGTTTAATGAAGAGAAGGACGAGGGGGGACATGATAGCCGTGTTCCAATATCTCAGGGGCTGCCACAAAGAAGAGGGGTCAAGCTATTTTCCAAAGTGCCTGAAGGCAGGACAAGAAGCAATGGATGGAAACTAACAAAAGAGAGAAGCAACTTAGAACTAAGGAGGAATTTCCTGACAGTTAGAATAATTAACTAGTGGAACAACCTGCCTCCAGAAGCTGTTATGACGTACGGCCACAATTGAGCCCAAAGTTTCTGTTGTTAAGTGAGACAGTTTTTAAGTGAATTTTGCCCCATTTTGCAACCTTTCTTGCCACAGTTGTTAAGTGAATCACTGCAGTTGTTAAGTTAATAACAGAGTTGTTAAGTGAATCTGGCTTCCCCATTGACTTTGCTTGTCAGAAGGCCGCAAAGGGCGATCACATGATCCCAGGACACTGCAACCGTCTTAAATACATGCCTGTTGCCAAGTGTCTGAATTTTGATCATGTGACCCTGGGGCAGCTGCAACAGTAGTGTGAAAAATGGTCATAAGTCACTTTTTTCAGTGCTGTTGTAACTTCCAAAGGTCACTAAACAAACGGTTGTAAGTCGAGGACTATCTGTAATTTCAAGGAACACTAGTAAAATATTCATGTGTGGCTGATACAACAGGAAAGAGAAAAGCAAAATGCCATGCACGGAGTAACTACAGCTCTTGTTTCTCAACCCTGGCAGCTTTAAGATATGTGGACTTCAGTTCCCAGAATCCCCCAGTGAGCAAGGAGAATTCTGGTGAAGGCTGCTTGGGGAGTTCTGGGAGTTGAAGTCCACATATCTTAAAGTTGCCCAAGTTGAGAGCCTAGTGCATTTCTATTGGGTGAGGCTTTTCATGCAATAGAACTGGAATTTCAGCTGAGAGACTCACCAATCACGGCCCTCAGAATGTTGCATATGTTAAAGCTGTACAGTTACCTGCACAACACACACCCACTCCGGGCCACGTATAAAGGTGCGTTATAAGTGTGCCAAGTGCAGCACAATTTTTTGCCACTTCCATGGATGGGATGGGACCGGAGAGGACAGGACGGGACAGGAGCTCAGCAAAACTGCTATATGGGCATGGCCTCAGTTATTACCTGCTACCTGCAGGAAATGCTATCTGCACCTTCCCTAGGGATAAGGACAATATCAGGACATTTTGGCCAGTCTGCCACATGGACAAGCAAAGCCCAGATTTACCCCAAGCACACTGACACTATTCTGTACAAGCCCGTGAGGCTAGTCTGGGGGTCAGCAACGATTATGGCCCCTTTACCAACTTCAACTCCCAGAATTTGTGAAGCAGCTGTGGCTCAATTGTGGTCATAAGTTGAAAACTATCTGTATGTCCCTAGTTGCTTTACAACTACAGACCAGGGCTCTGTGTGTGGTCTGCACTTTTAAAAGAATATTATGTTTATTAAATGCTATGAAGCATTAATAACAATGCCTTGGTAAGGCCACACTTGGAATACTGCATCCAGTTTTGGTCACCACGATGTAAAAAAGTTGTTGAGACTCTAGAAAGAGTACAGGGAAGAGCAACAAAGATGATTAGGGGACTGGAGGCTAAAACATATAAGGAAAGGTTGATGGAATTGGGTATGTCTAGTTTAATGAAGGGAAGGACAAGGGGGGGCAGGATAGTGTTCTAATATCTCAGGGGCTGCCACAAAGAAGAGGGAGTCAAGCTATTCTCCAAAGCATCTGAAGGCAGGACAAGAAGCAATGGATGGAAACTAACCAAAGAGAGAAGCAACCTAGAACTAAGGAGAAATTTCCTGACAGAACAATTAACCAGTGGAACAACCTGCCTCCAGAAGCGGTGAGTGCTCCAACACTGGAAGCTTTTAAGAAGAGACTGGGCAGCCATTTGTCTGAAATGGTATAGGGTTTCCTGCCTGAGCAGGGGGTTGGGCTAGATGACCTCCAAGGTCCCTTCCAACTTCTTCTTCTTCTTCTTCTTCTTCTTCTTCTTCTTCTTCTTCTTCTTCTTCTTCTTATTATTATTATTATTATTATTATTATTATTATTATTATTATTATTATTATTATTATTCTTATTCTTATTCTTATTCTTCTTCTTCTTCTTCTTCTTATTATTATTATTATTATTATTATTATTATTATTATTATTATTATTATTATAACATATTCTTACACTCATATGCATACACATTAGTCTGATCTCTTTGGTATTTTGCACAGATGGGGAAAGGAAAAAAGAATTAGATAGAAATAAAAAGCATTATACTATTTATAGTTAGTTATAAAAAATGGGGATGAGCCCGTTTCACAGGTGATTCCAGATAGCTTCCGGCACTATAAATAAGAATACATTGTCAATTCGTTTAATTTTTTCACTTTAACATATTTGTATCTGTTGTTCACAGGTTGTTGGAATTTCTGTGAATGAGATGGGATATTTTGTACAAAATAAGTCTTGTCTGGAAGCATTGTTAAATTCTCCGTAATTATTTGCTTAGGGAAACATAATTGTCATAAATATGATGTAACTTACAACATAGTTTATCAGAAATTTGCATATTGAAATATAGATAAAATAACTGAACATTCTATCTGCAGGAATAGGCACTTATGACCATGATCTACTATAGAATAGAATAGAATAGAATAGAATAGAATAGAATAGAATAGAATAGAATAGAATAGAATAGAATAGAATAGAGCTGGAAGGGACCTTGGAGGTCTTCTAGTCCAGACCCCTGCTCGAGCAGGAGAACCTATACCATCTCAGACAAGTGTCTGTCTAGTCTCTTCTTAAAAACCTCCAGTGATGGAGCGTCCACGATTTCTGAAGGCAAGCTATTCCACTGGTTAATTGTCCTCACTGTCAGGAAGTTTCTCCTTCATTCCAGGTTGCTTCTCTCTTTGATCAGTTTCCAACCACTGTTCCTTGTTCTGCCCTCTGGTGCTTTGGAGAATAGCTTGACATCCTCTTCTTTGTGGCAGCCTCTCAAATACTGGAATATTGCTATCATGTCGCTTCTCAACTAGCTGTGTTTTGTCTGCTCTAACCACACCTATCTTGAAAACTCAGGCAGAAGGCAAGGAGAGCTTATGAGATCTGCGTGCCTCAACAGGTTGTGAATGTGTGAGTGACCATAACCCGAACCTGGGAGCACCTGGTAACAAGGCCCAGTCTCTCATCTAGGGATTGCCCTTGCAACCAGGTTAGATTACACTTAAGGACAATATCCTAATAAACCGGGACATAGGAATCTAGGAATTAAAGCATCTAAAACGTCAAAATGTGAAAGTCCACTTTTACTGATAAATAAGCGAGACTTCCACTCTCACAGGAACTTCTACTAGATTCCAAGCTCAATTTCTAACAGGTTATACCTCTCTCAAATATTAGCATTTTTTTCTTCCTCTTGTTTTCTTGTTCAGTTTTCTAGGATCATGTTTGTATCAAGACTAAAGGAATGTTTCTTGGGCTTTTCTTGGCCAAATGGAAGAGAGGATCCTGTGGAATCGAATGCAGCACTCCAAAAAACCAATAATCAAAGCCAAATAACTCAAATAACTCAAGGTTGAACAAATAACTCAAGGTTGAGAACATATCCCACATACCTTCCTCTTACTATTTACTCCATATACCCTGGAGGACTCCATCCAGAGTTTCTCTCAGCCCAACTCACTTCACAGGGTTGTTGTTGTGGGGAAAATAGGAAAAGGAGGGTCTGTTGGATATGTTTGCCACCTTGCGTTATTTGTAAAAATAATAAAGGTGGTATTTAAATAAATCAGTAAAGAAATAGTGAGAAGGATTCCTACAGATAAAGGATACATTCATATTTGCAGTACAGGTAATCCTCAATTTACAACAAACAGTTCATTTGGTGAACGTTCGAAGTTACAACGGCATTGGAAAAAGTGATTTATGACTGTTTGTCGCATTTATGACATTTGTAGCACCCCCATGGTTATGTAAATCAACATTCAGACTTTTGGCAACTGACTCACACTTACGACAATTGCAGTGTCCTGGGGTCATGTGATCACCTTTTGCTACAGTCTGACATGCAAAGTCAATGGGGGAAGCCAGATTCACTTAACAACCTTGTTACTAACTTAACACCTGCAGTGATTCACTTAACAATTGTGGCAAGAAAAGTCGTAAAATCGAGCAAAAGTCACTTAACCAATGTCTTGCTTAGCAACAGAAATTTTGGGCTCAATTGTGGTCGTAAGTCGAGGACTACCTGTATACATTTCAGGAAAGGAGGAGAAAATGATAATAATTATAAATACATGAGTAATAGATAATGTACATAGGAATATTCACAATTAGCAAAACTCAGGTTACTTTCCCATCCATCTACTGTTACTGTCCTCAAGAGTTATTGCGTTAATAATAAAAAGAAACATATCAGTTGCGTTGTCATACAAGTTTTGATAAGCATATCGAGAAGCAAGGACTTCAATTAACACACATTCCTTCTATACTTCTGCCTTGCTAAGGTGTCCAAGAATTTGTTTTCCTCACAACCCTTAAGACTATTGAATTATTCTTCCGATTATCTTTTCATTCATCTGTTGATTCTTGCAAGAAATCCATACCAGACGAGAAACTTGAGTTCTGTGGTTACTTAGCAAAAGACTGTGGGTGCATAAAGAGTTGAATAATTCCTTTTTTATTTCAAAGCAATACTGTGTTTTGCTTTTTTTATATATATATATAAAAAGGGCTTCACTGGCCGCTAATTTTTCTTCAAACAAAGAAGACTGAAATAATAATAATAATAAAAAGCTTTCCTGAAGATCCAGAGAAATATTGTGTTAACTGGCACCTTATGCTTGCTTGTGCTTCGCTACAGTATGGTGACAGACTACCATGAACTGTGGGGAGGGAGGAGGGAGGAAAACAAGGGGGAAAACGAAAGTAAATTCTGCAGGAGGGAGGAAAACAAGGGAGAGAAAGAAGTAAGTTCTGCAGGAGGGAGGAAAACAAGGGAGAGAACGAAGTAAATTCGGCAGGAGGGAGGAAAGAAGGGTGGGGAAAGGAAGTAAGTTCTGCATCTCTTGGAGAGGCTGTTTCAAGGTTATTGGGCATAGCAGCTGCGTATCTTCCTGTACATGGACTGGCTGTTACCAAAACATCCTGCCTGAACTTAACTGGTCACAGGGGGTGGGTGATGGGAGGTAGGTAATGGAGGGGAAGGTTAAACTTGGGGCTTTTGGCACGCAGTTCTCAGTTCTGGCTATACACTACTGCGGTACACTTGACCTCTAATAAAACCATGCCTTTCTCAACAGATGGAGCCAGTGGTGGGATTCAAATATGTGAACAACTGGTTCTCTGTGTGGATACCGCTTCTGGAAGTCCAATTTTGGGCCTGGGCAACAAAAATTTAGCTACCGGTTCTGCCGAACTGGTGCAAACTGGCTGAGTCCCACCACTGGATGGAGCCAAGGATGTTTTTTATTTAGAGGTTTAATTGTCAGCAGGTCTGACGCATTGAGGGGTTTCCCCACCCTGCAACTGGGCTGTAAGAATCACGTGGAGGAAGAGGAGGAAGAGACGTAGCCAAGGCAACGGTGAGATAAGAAATTTCTGTGTCCAAAATAGGAATGCAGTTTGAGAAAATGTCTCAGGGTTTTTTTTCCTTCTTGGTTCACTTTAGGATAAAGGCAGGGAACAGGGAGGCCCATTCAGACTCAGTTCCTGTAACCCTGTAAGAAAAGTAGTTTTGGTATTCATGACTTTGGTGTCCAAGTCTGATCTATCCAGGACGACAGACACCCCTTTGCCTCAGGTTCCAGTACTTGAGGGGCTGTCACAGAGGAGAAAGGTTCAACCTATTCTCCACAGCACCTGAAGGCAGGACAAGAAGTAATGGGTGGAAGCTTGTTAAAGAGAGAAGCAACCTGGAACTAAGGATAAATAACCTGTCACTGAGGACAATTATCCAGTGGAACAACCTGCCTCCAGAAGTTGTGAATGCCCCAACACTGGAGGTTTTTAAGAAGAGACCGGACAGTCCTTTGTTTGAAATGATATAGGGTCTTCTGAGCAGGGGGTTGGACTAGAAGTCCTCCAAGGTCTCTTCCAAGCCTATTATTCTATGTTATATGTTCACTCAACAGGCCGAAATAGAGGCAGTTCTACCTGGGAAACCTGTTCAGGCTGTCTTTGAATTGACCAACATGGCTTCGGTACGAGAAGTGTCCAGTTTCACCGAAGACTTGCTGTGCCCCATTTGCCTCTCCCTCTTTCGGGACCCCCACATGCTGGAGTGCGGCCACAGCTTCTGCGCTCCCTGCCTGGAGCCCTGCATCCCCAAGGGGCAAAGACGCGGGCTCTGCCCCGAGTGCCGGCGCCCCTTCGCTTTGCGCCGCATGACCATCAACCGAGCCCTCTGCAGCTTGTCCGAGAAGGCCCGGCTCCTGAAGCTGGATGAAGGGACTCAGCTGAGCGGCACCGGCAGCTGGTACTTCTGTGAGGAACACGAGGAGCCCCTCAAGCTCTTCTGCAGCCAAGATGAGGAGCCTGTCTGCGTCATCTGCCGGGACTTGCCTCAGCACCGGGGACACGACTTCCTGCCCATCAAAAACGCGGTTCAGACCTATCAGGTGAGAGCTGTTCCTGGGAGGAGAAAGAAGGTGGCCTCTGGTTGAACAAGACACTAATCTCTCTCTCTCTCTCTCTCTCTCTCTCTCTCTCTCTCTCTCTCTCTCTCTCTCTCTCTCTCTCTCGCTCGCTCTCTTTCTTATCTCTCACTCTACCCGTGTTTCCCTGAAAATAAGACCAGGTCTTATTATTTTTCCCTCCAAAAAAGGCACCAGGTCTTATTTTCGGGGGATGTCTTTTATAGTCACCTGCAGCACCGACAGCCCCACCTAGCCGGTCCACTTCTTCTGCGGCCGAAGGAGCAGCTTCATTCTGCAGCTGCATTCTGGCCTGTATTTTGCAGTCAGGCCTTTCCAGAAGGCCACTGCAGCCAAGTACCGAGCTATGGTATTGAATCCATAGCTTGGTTCTTGGCTTCAGAGGTCTTGCAGACCTTCTCGGTTGCAGTGGCCTTCTGGAAAGGCCTGTGACTGTGAAAAGGAGGCCTGGCTGCAGAAGACGTGGGCCAGCGAGGAGAGGCCTGGTTGCAAAGTAAGTGGGTGCAGGACGCGTGCGGCAGCTCCACCCCCCCATTCCCGCCCTAGCTTGATTTTTAGGTGTGTGCCTTGCCCCAAAACTAGTGCTTATTTTCGGGGTAGGTCTTACTTTCAGGAAAACACAGTATCTCTATCTCTGTCTCTTTCTCTCTTATCTCTCACTCTCTGTCTTTCTCTGCCTCTCTGTCTTTCTCTGTCTCTCTCTCCATCTATCTATCTATATTCGTTAAATTTATTTGCCACCTATTTCACTGTGGGGCTACTTGAGGTGGCTTATTTTGCAAGCCAAGATAAAATACAGGTAGAGTTCATATCATATGTGAATCATAATAATAAACAGAGACACTGAAATGGAGCTTCTGAAGCCTCCCAAATATTTACCAGTAAATATAAACTAGATTTCCACTCTGAAATGCGTGGAAAAACACTAATACTGTACTGAATCTGTAACTCACACACTGGTATATGCAATTCATCTCCCACTTCCTGAATGTTCACTATTTGATCTATTAACCACTAGGTGGCTGCAAAGGGTAAGAGATGACTGCTATTGGAGGGAAGAGTTTAGTTCTGGGAATTAGTTTGGGAGTGACAAACTAGCTTAAGGACATTATATGAGGAGCAGCATCATTGGGAAAGGAATTTCCCTTTAGGCAAGTAACAGGCTTACAAGAGAAAATACCTTTCAATTACACTTCTAGTTGCATTAGCTAAGCCATTATGGACTGGTCAGTTTCAAGGCACTCTCTAGGTCAGTGTTTCTCAACTTTAGTAACTGTGGACTTCAACTCCCAGAATTCCCCAGACAGCAAGATTAAAATTGCTAAAGTTGAGAAACACTCAATTGATCTATTATGTGCCATCAAGTTGTTTTCAGCTCCTGTTGACCACAGTGTACCTGGCTGAGGAATTCTGGGAGTTGAAGTCCATGAGTCATAAAAGGGCCGAGTTTGAAGACCCCTGACATAGAGAGTTGTCTAGCTTGACTAAACCCTTACACAAAGTGGCTATGGAAGCCAGCACAGGTAGTCCTTGACTTACAACCGTTCATTTAGTGACTGTTCAAAGTTACAATGGCACTGAAAAAAGTGCCTTATTGTTGCAGAAAACCACAAGACTCAGACCACGGAATCAAAAGAAGTTGGTTTTATTTGCGCAAAGGTTCAGAGCAAAAATCATAACATCTGAACACCTTCTCATGGAATAACAAGTACATATATACTCTTTTAGAAGCAGCAAAACACGGAAATGTAACTTGTTAGGATTGATTGGTTACTTGAATTACAGCCCCCTTTCAGCCCCCCTGTTGCTATGCTAAAGTAGCTAAATATCTTGTCCCCCTCTCATGGATCGAGGTCACAGGTGTCTTGCCAAAGCATCTAAGTTTCCGGCAGCACATTTGTGGTTAGCTACCAGCGAGAGCGAGACATAGAAGCGAGACATATGTGGTTACCTGTAACAGAGCTTCATGCTTGACACTCATATGTGACCAACAGATGAACTTGTGGTTTGACATTTTACACTTCCTTTTTGCTTCTTCTAATACACGCATTTAAGACTCATGTCCTGTTTTATGACCTATGTCTTGTTTTATGTCTTGTCTTGTTTTATGTCCTGCCTTATTATGACCGTTTTTCACACTTATGACCATGGCAGCATCCCCAGGGTCACATGATCAAAATTCAGACACTTGGGAACTGGCTCATATTTGTGATGGTTGCACGTGATCTCCTTTTGCGACCTTCTGACTAGCAAAGTCAATGGGGAAGGCAGATTCACTTAACCGCCGTGTGATTAACTTAACAACTGCAGTGTAGCAAGAAAGGTCATAAAATGGAAAAGTCATAAAATTCACTTAGCAACTGTCTCGCGTAGCAACAGAAATGTTGGGCTCCATTGTCGTAAATTGAGGACTACCTGTATTCTGGTTTCCCTTGAAGTCAAAAGAAGATTGTGGGTGGATGTAAAGGTCAGGGACTAAGCCAGGGGTAGGCAACCTTGGCTCTTTTATGACTCGTGGACTTCAATTCCCAGAATTCCTGAGCCAGCATGGCTCAGCTTGGAAACCTCTCCCTTTTCCCTCAGCATGGCTGGCTCAGGAATTCTGGGAGTTGAAGTCCACGAGTCATAAAAGAGCCAAGGTTGCCTACCCCTGGACTAAGGGATTCCGGGACAGAAGGGGTGCTCTCAAAGGGAACTGGAAGAACCAACTGGAACCCCAAGATTGCCACTAAAGAGCACATAATTTCAGGACATCTCCCCAATGCATATCAACATGCCTTGTATTGTTGTAGTTATGTTGAGGTAGGAAATTAGCAAAAACACCAGTTCCAAAATGTAGCACCTTAAACTCTCCTGTCCTTGGGCTGTTTCAGCAGCAGAAGAATCCTGAGATACAGGTAGGGACATGCATACATATCCTTGGGAAATAATAGGAAGCTTGTCCTCCTGCTGGGACAAGGAGGCTGTGTGGATTTGCTGCAAGACGCCACCTAAGCTAGTTTAGTTAGGAATGAAGTCTCAGTTACAAGAAATGGTTGCCCACAGCACTGCAAAGAATTCAAAGTCTTATTTTTGTTCTGTTCCCCCCCCCCCCCAGACAATGGATACTTGGGCCAGTCTCTTGATGGCCTTGGGAGACAGCTGGGAGATATTTTCATAAGGTTTATTTCCAGCCTAGGAACCCTAGTTTCAGTCTCCCAATCTCAGCCCTTGCAGGTGAGGACCATAAACTCCAGGATGCCTGTCCCTGTGATTGAGTTGAAAAGGTTATTTGAGCCGTGGAGCCCAACCCTTGACTCAAGCCCCTTAATTAAGGCATCTCTGGCAAGTATCCATCCAGCTTCTGCTTCAACACATCAGGGAAGTCAAGTCTACCATCATTCTGCATATCTGGTTCCACTGTAGAACTACATTTAGGAAATTCCTTACAATGTGCTGAGTGCTGAGGACTCCACAGTTCAAACCTGAGCTACATATATTCTCTTCTGTCAGCTCCCTCTTCTCAGGAATAGTCACGCACACACACAAATTTGCTTTCTATAAATCTTTCTTTTTCCAGGAGTTTAGATGGAGTAGCAGGCTCTATATTGAAAAAAAGAACAAGTCAATGAGGCAGAAAAAAAGAATCTGGAGTGCCAACCCCTCATTTGATTCATTAGAGTTAATATGACTATAGTCCTCCACTTATGGACCACAATTGAGTCCAAAATTTCCATTGCTAAGCAAGACAGTTGTTAAGTGAGTTTTGCCCCATTTTTGCCACAGTTGTTAAGTGAGACACTGTTGTTGTTAAGTTAGTAACACGGTTGTTAAGTGAATCTGGCTTCCCCATTGACTTTGCTTGTCAGACTCTTGCAAAAGGTGATCACATGACCACGGGACACTGCAACCATCGTAAATACATGTCAGTTGCTAAGCCTCTGAATTTTGATCACGTGACCATGGGGATGCTGCAACGGTCCTACATTTGAAAAGCAGTCATAAGTCACTTTTTTTCACTGCTGCTGTAGCTTCAAATGGTCACTAAATAAATGGTTGTAAATCAAGGACTACCTGCATTTTCCATATAATGTGATGTTTCAATCAAATTTGGAGGTGTTTGGGATTGCAATCAAAATTTGTGGATGTCCCTTTGGGTTGTTGATGATTGCTATGCTGTATCTGGCTAAAACCAAGATCATGGCATCCGGCCCTCTCAATTCCTGGCAAATAGATGGGGAAGAAATGGAGGTAGTGATAGATTTTATCTTCCTGGGCTCCAAGATCACCACAGATGGGGACTGCAGCCAAGAAATTGAAAGACGCTTGCTCCTGGGGAGGAAAGCTATGGCAAATCTAGACAGCATACTAAAAAGCAGAGACATCAACCTGCCAACAAAAGTGCGTATAGTCAAGGCCATGGTTTTCCCAGTTGCAATGTATGTCTGTGAAAGTTGGACCATAAGAAAGGCTGAGCGCCAAAGAATTAAGGCCTTTGAAGGCCTTTGGTGCTGGAGAAGACTCCTGCGAGTCCCTCGGACTGCAAGGCGATCAAACCGGTCAGTCTTAGAAGAGATCAACCCCGACTGCTCTTTAGAAGGCCAGATCCTGAAGTTGAAACTCAAGTACTTTGGCCACCTAATGAGAAGGAAGGACTCACTGGAGAAGAGCCTAATGCTGGGAAAGATTGAGGGCAATAGAAGAAGGGGACGACAGAGAATGAGGTGGCTGGATGGAGTCACTGAAGCAGTAGGCGTGCGCTTAAATGGACTCCAGAAGATGGTAGAGGACAGGAAGGCCTGGAGGAACGTTGTCCATTGGGTCGCGATGGGTCGGACACGATTCCCAACTAACAACAACAACAATCTGGCTATGTGAATGCAGTGGGCTGAATCCTTGAATGCAGGAATGTAAGCCATCTTCAGGAGAAATCTTTAAGAAATGTATGGCATTATTGTTCCCCGGTCTTGTTTTCTCTGAGAAGATGTTCAATCAATCAGATCTTTAATTGCAGTCATGTACCAGCATAAGAATAAATGGGATACAAACAATATTTTTTTAAAAAGCTAAAAAGTATAGAAAGAAAACCTGCACAAAAGCCATATACTTAAAAAAAGCTGAAAGATGCCCATAAAAAGCAAAAGTCTAAAAAGGTTCTATCAGCAAAAAGAAATACATTAAATAAATGCAGGGGAACATCAAACATTAATATATTGGTAACTAAATCTATCACACTCTTAACCAGGGGTCTGCAACCTTGACAACTTTAAGACTTGTGGACTTCAGTTCCCAGAATTCCTCAGCCAGCATAGCAAGTCTTAAAGTTGTCAAGGTTGCAGACCCCTGCTCTTAACTAACAAATTAAATCCTCATTAAGGCTGGTTGGGGAACAGATTTTAAGCGCTGTTGAGCAGAACCTGGCAACACAAATGTTATAGCAGGATTAGCGTCTGCAAGCAGAGGGAGATATAAAATTGTCCTGGGATCAATCAAATGATGGTGTTCATTTTAAGTCAGACCTGAATTTTCTCTTCCCTTCAGGACCAGCTGAAAGCATCTCTGGAGCCTCTTGAGGAAGATCTCAGACGGTTGAAAAGGAGTCAGTGTCACCAGCAGGAGAACATTATCGAATTAAAGGTGCAGCTGGGAAATGGTGATGATTGGAGTTTCTGTTTAACGTTAAACCGAGTGTATCTTCTCTCTCTTTATCCCAGCAACCATTGCTGTCAACGCTACCATTTGTAGCTCACTGATTTAATATTAAGTGTTTGATGGTCAGCATTTAATCCAGGCTCCTGCAATTCAGTCTAAAGAAAAGGAAAGCTACCTGCTTGCTTGCTTGACATTTGAGAGCAACAAATAATAAATACAAATGTTGTAGTGTGGCATTCAAGTGGCCAAAGTTGTCAGCCATGCATTTTTCAAGATATTCCATTTTGTTCCCTTTTCCCCTGGGATTCTCAATTTAGTTTTAAACACTTTGAAGCATTGTGGTGCTCTAAGCTGTGATGCCACCTGTGGTGGCATATAAATTTAATAAACAAAATAAATTATACGCTATCAAGTAGTTTTCAACTCCTAGCAAAGCAGAGTTTCTCCATGACAATTTATCCCTAACCTCGTTTTTCAGATCTTCCTATGGTGCCCCCATTGCCACTGTAACTATGTCCACCATCTTGGCTTTTGTTCTTCCTCATCTTCTCTTTCTTTCCATCTTTCCTAGTATTAGAGCCTCCTTCAGAAAGTCAGGTGTTGTGGTCCGATGGAGGAAACAATCCTTGAAAACGGAGACATTATTCTCTGTTTTAGTTTCTTTATTTTGCATTCCTTGCCAGGAGTTTTGCTACAACCCTTCGGTACATTACAACGCGGATGCCAGAATCTGGATTTCTCTGGCTTGCGTCTGTCTTATCTTGCTAACTCCTCCCTTACTTTACTGTCATGATTTACGTCTTCCAATTAGGCTGGAGGCCAAAGATTCACTTCCCTTCCCAGTCTCCCGCTTTTTTCATAATTCTCCTCCCTTCGTCTGTCATCTGATTTAACTCCAAAAATACCAGACAGTTCTGCATATCTTGTCAATGCAATAATATCCCATATTAACAGCGTTGACATCAGGTCTTTGCATAGCATGGCCAAAGTAGGATGTTTCAGTCATTAGTGCTTCAAATAAGAACTCAAATGAGTTGATTTGTTTAATGGTCCAATGGATTTTTTTTTCATGGCTACCCAAGTTATTCTCAGGAGTCTTCTCCAAAACCAACATCATTGTGACAGGTGATCATTTCTGTTTGACCAAACCACAATCTTTTGCTGTGCCCCATTTATGTTTTTCCAGACCTGCTCCGAATCCTTGTCTGATCACGTCTCTGGAGAGTTTGTGAAGATGCACCAGCTGCTGAACGACAGAGAGCTGGGTATAAAGCAGGCCTTAGAAAACCAGCGAGAAAAGAACTTGGCTCAGATGGAAACCAAGTTAAAGGATCTGGACTGGAAGATGGCCTCATGTTCAGAAACTCTGTGTCGCGTACAGGCCGGCCTTGAATGCAAAGATCACATAAATTTCCTCAAGGTAAGGAGGACCGTGGGCTGTGGGGTTTTCTTGGGAAGAAAAAAAAATTGCTGGGTGCATAGATTTGTACCAAACAATTGTCAGAAGAATAATTTGGGGTTCCAACTCGAGCCAGGGCTGCAATGTAAATTATTGTAAATAAAAATGAGTTCCAGACAATTATGAGGAAAGAAGAAATATTTATTTCTAAAAGCAAAAGAAGGGGCAGGCTGCAGAGAAATGGGGTACAGTGGCAAAGTTTTATAGGGGGAGCTTGTCCGGGATGTATCATGAAATTGGGATACATGTCCTCACTTCTCTCCACCTCCCCCATGCCCATGATGGTGAATAAAAAACAGAAGGCAACAAAAAGAAAACACAGCTCTGAATTAGAATAGAATAAAGCTGGAAGGGACCTTGGAGGTCTTCTAGTCTAGCCCCCTGCTCAAGCAGGAGAACCTATACCAGTTCAGATAAGTGACTGTCTACTCTAGTCTCTTGTGGAAGTGTATACGTGCTGAGGTGTGTGTTTGTGTGTATGTGTGTATGCTTGTGAACATACAGTTCTGCTGGGAGACTTAATTTAATTAACTCTATTTGTGTTTGCAGACCTTATCTTCTGATATGTGGATTAGGCCTGGGTAACTTATTTGGGGGTTTGAGGAAGTTTGCTAATTGGATTAACTTGGGGACACTGATTCTCAGACCATTGTGGATTCTGTTAATATTTTAAGGGAAGATGGAAACAGTATAAAGAATAAAATATATTTGGGTATACACCAGTATTTGTTCAATTAGTGTTTGTCACGACTGACAAAATGTCTGTGTTTTCTTTATCTTCGTAAGCCACCCGAAATCACTGAGAGTGAGTTGGGTGGACAAACACATTTTCTTCAACAAAATAAAATAAGTAAGACTGATTTTCTGTAACAATTGCCTGATTCCATGGTGTTTGTTCACGTAAAAGTGAGATTGATCAGTACATGCGCCTCCATCACCTTGGATTGTCAGTGGCATATCAAGCACTGTGATTATGCAGCAGGCATGCCAAACACACGGCCCACAGGCCAGATGCGGCCTGCCCAGGCCATGCCCACCCTGGCCCCTCAAGGGCAAAACAAATCACGATATGTCACGATACGGCCCGCGATGCGATTGGGTTTGAAACCCCTGCTCTACAGTCCTCAGTTTTTGTTTCTTCTTTCTATGTTGTGATAGTATTTCACTGGGATTACTTTTTTTTGATAATAAACTAGAGCAGGATCTACTGAGAGCAGAATCTGTTGTGCACCATTAAAATGCAGGACGCGTTGACAGGAAAGTGGGTGATAACCCACTGACAGAATTATTTTGACGGTTCTCTCACTTTTCTTTTTTTCCTTCCTTCTCTCTCTCCCTCCTTCCTTCCCATAGGAGGCAAAAGAGTTGCTAGAGAGGTAAGTGGTGTTTCTCTTTTCTTATACAGGTAGTTGTCGAGTTACAGCCACAGTTAGGACCAAAATTTCCATTGATAAGGAAGGTGGTTGTTAAAATGTCACCCCTGATTTTATGATCTTTTTTTTTGCCACGGTTGTTAAGTGTAACCACTGCAGTCATTAAGCGAATCCAGCCATTGAGTTTGCTTGCTCCAAGCCGGTTTGGAAGATCGCAAATGGCAGCCATGCGACCCCCAAACACGGCAACTATCGTAAACGCATGCTGGTTGCCAAGCACTGGTACCTTGATCAGGACCATGTGGATGCTACAACGGCTGTAAATGTGAGGACCGGTTGTAAATCACTCTTTTCAAGGGTCTCTCAATGAATGGCTGTTAAGTGGAAGATTACCTACATAATAAATATATGAAAGGAAGAAAAGCATGAACCATCAGGGAGGGCTGACCCTGCAGAGTACATCAGTTTGCCTGCAAAGACAAATAGGCATGGGGAAGGCTTGCCAGCCGAGTAGAAAAAGGGCAGTTGGACTTCCTCTTCCACCTTTCAGAAGCTGCTGGATTTGCCAAAATGAGTAGGTGAAGCTCCTCCACGAATGGAAGTGAAGGTGGTTACTTGTTTACTTCCATTGAAAAGCTCTGCTACAATTATAAAGTTGGGTCCTCTTCCTTCTTGGGAGCAGAGGCAAAACAAAGTTGATTTGGCCAAAGAGTTTAATGAGTTCATTGTTCTTCTGGCCCTTTGGTTCCTACAGTACCCAAATCACTGTTAAAATCTCTGTATAACTACAAAAGAAAAAGTGGAGATTTCCTTGAGTGAGTCTTCACTTTTGATGATTGGCAACAGTATGGCCATCACCGTCTCCTGGTTTTTGCAGCTTCCCTGGGAAATATTAATCGGATCTGAACCTACTTAACTTTTTGGGAAATAATCCTGTGTTGGCTTTGTGCTGTTCTCTGCTGTGATTATTAAAAAAAATGCATGCATGCTTCTAATAAAACCTAATTTATGGAGCAGAAGACAGACCCAGGTGTAATTGTCTTCCAACTCTAATCCTCCCATTTTCAGCCAATATTTTCCACGCTATTTTTCCTTATTGCATAAAATCCACTAAATAGGTGAAAGAAAAAATGGCAGTATCATTTTTTTTTGACCAGTAGTACTCAGATATTTCTCCGTAGAAGGACCCAGATGTGATTCCTCTAGGTTTGATAGAATTGGGACAGCTTATTCTAAAATGATTGATTCTTTTGGGATGTTGGTCTTCTACAGGGTCCGTAAGGAACAAGGAGCTCCAGATGAACCCGAACTAGATGCCGAACTCGTAGGAGAAGATGGGCTGGGGGCCAGCAGTGAAGACACAGATGAGTGTGAGAATGAGATTGATGAAGGGTTGATGAGAGAGGATGAAGACGAGGATGAGGAAGAAGAGGAGGAAGAAGAAGAGGAGGAAGAGGAGGAGGAGGAGGAAGAAGAGGATGAACAAGAGGAAGAACAAGAGACTGCAGCAGGAGAAGAGGAGAAGGAAGAGGATGAAGATGGAGTGGTGGCTGTAGACTTGAACCTGGGCGAGTTTAAAGGACCTCTGCAATTCTACGCCTGGAAGCAGCTCCTGGGTGTGGTACATCCAGGTGAGATGAGGTTTTTAGACCAAATGAATTGGTATTGATGTATTACTTTTACACCCTACCTTAAGGGGTCTTTGATGCTCTCTGAGCTTGGTTGTTTTCTTGCAGATATTTCATTACCCAAACTAGGTAACATCATCAGCGCTAGTTTGGGTTATGGAATGTCTGCAAGAAAACAAGCAAGCTCAGAGAGCACCAAGGACCTCCCCATTTCAACCCTGAGCTACAAATATTCTCCTTTATTGACCCCTTACATTTTATCTGGAAGTTCAAGGCTATGTACCTCCACAGCAATAACCCTGTAACGTGATGATGTTGATGAGCTTATCCATTCCGTGGGCCAGATCTCTCCACATCTTCCAATCTTGCAGTACTTCTTTGAGTTTTTCTGTGCTCTGGCTGGTGTCAGGTTTTTCCTCCTTTAATTCATGTTACCTTCAGATATTCTAGCAAAAAAGATAAAATTGAAGCACTCCTAGGTAATGCACTCTTTTCAGATGATCAAGCCTCTGAACATTCACTGCAGTTTTTTGAGGAACTTACATATTTTAACATTAAGCATGAAATGGATTGTAACTTGTCCTTAAAAGAATCACTCAGGTTTAAGCTGAGCAACACCAGTTATAAGCAAGCTTTTTATTTTTTGCACTGTAGCGTAGCCTGTGAGACCATGAATGGGCCATGCACTAGTTCAAAGGCAGTGCTCCGGCAGGCTGGTTTCCTTTTGCCACTAACTCTTCAAACATAATTGCTTAATTGCTGTAATTACCCTATAATATATAATTACCCTGTAATGTAGTTTGGGCTAAAACAGAGAAAGGAAGCTTCAGAAATGTTGTAGATGGTAGTAGCTCTATTAAAAGATTGCTAATAGACATTCATTTTTTCTGGACCACTTTCTACTCCTGCCTGCAGAGGTCCACTCTTGTTCATTCTTAATTCTTTCCATTTTCCCTCTGCAGTCCCTTCAAGCATCACCTTGGACTGCAACTCGGCTCATCCCAGCCTGGTCCTCGTGGAAGAAGCCACCGGAGTCAAGTTCAGTCCCGGCCGACGCTTTTGGCGACGAAAGCCAGAGCGCTTCATCTCGAGCCTGTGTGTGGTGGGACGGAAAGGCATTACCACTGGGCGCTTCTACTGGGAGATCCGAGTCGGGGACAGCACCGGTTGGGTGGTGGGGACAGCCAAAAAGTCTGTGAAGCGCAAGAAGCGGCTGAACTTTCTACCCAAGGAAGGCGTGTGGGCTATTGAGCTAAAGGCTGGAGAGTACCAAGCTCTGAGTGAACCCCGTACGCCCCTCTCGGTCTGCGGGAGGATGGAAAAAGTTGGGGTCTACCTGGACTTTGAAGGGGGGCAGCTCTCTTTTTACAACAGCAGCAGCATGACCCACCTTTACACCTTCCAAGAATGCTTCCATGAAGAGCTGCTCCCCTTTCTCAGCACCCAAAGCAGCTCCCCCCTCTCGGTGTGGGATCTGGAGCTTTGAGATCTTAGCTCAGAGTGCCGCATCGCGATGAACAGCCTGGTGAAAATTGAAACCATTGAGATGTGCTAGAATGGATCTTTTATTAGCAGTAGCAATAGCATGTAGACTTATATACCACCCCATAATGCTTTACAGTACTCTCTGGGCGGTTTACAATATCAGCATATTGCCCCCAAGAATCTGGGTCCTCATGGACCTGGAAGGATGGAAGACCGAGTCAACCTTGAGCACCATCAGGATTGAACTCCATGCTGTGGGCAGAGTTTGCCTGCAATACTGCATTCTAACCACTGCGCCACCAGGGCTCCTTCAAGAGACAGTCCAATCTATTCAGCCTTTGCGAACAGTCATTGAAAGATTCGGAACTGGTCTGAGCTGACTAATGTGGTCCATGATGATTGCTCTAGGCGCAGAGAGTTCTATAAGTACAGCTTTCAACTTGACCTTCTATTTGTGCTTAATTTTCTTGACCCATTGACAGTAGTGAGGAAAGAGGTTGCCTCTGTCCACCTGTGGTGCAAGATTTTACCTGCTTTCAATGCATTCCACTGCAGGCAGAAACAATGAGAGCAAGCCGTACTTCCTGTCCTTGGTTGGGAAGGCCTTAGTAGGGATATTCAAATATTCAAATACTGGGTTGTGTTTATATCTCAAGTTTTGATCACCCTTTAATGCTCATCACCCTATAATGCTGTAGGGCACTGCATGCCAAAACAAATAGGCACAAGGACTGTTGTTTCCCCCATGCCATCACTCTGCTAAACAACTAATTCCCACAACACTGTCTGATGCCCCTGGGATGTCAAACCACCTGGTAGGGCTATATTACTATTATCCTTCTCAACTTTCCTATTATCTATTCCTTTAGCATCTTATGACTATAACTTTGTTGTTTGCATCTTATGATTGCTTTTATGTAGCATCCTATTATGATTTATGTTGATTGCTTATTTAGTATCTTATGACAATCACTGAGGGTTGTATATTATGATTTATGATGATTGTATTTTATGATTATGATCATGATTTATCACTTGTTGCTTGTATGTACACTGAGAGCTTATGCACCAGAGACAAATTCCTTATGTGTCCAATCACACTTAACCAATAAAGAATTCTATTCTATTCTGTTCCATTCCATTCCATTCCATTCCATTCCATTCTATTCTATTCTATTCCTTATGTGTTCAATCACACTTGGCCAATAAAGTTATTCTATTTCTATTTCTATTTCTATTTCTATTTCTATTTCTATTTCTATTTCTATTTCCTATTCTATTCTATTCTATTCTATTCTATTCTATTCTATTCTATTCTATTCTATTCTATTCTATTCTATTCTATTCTATTCTATTCTATTCTATTCTATTCTATTCTATTCCATTCTATTCTATTCTATTCTATTCTATTCTATTCTATTCTAATTTCTAAATGAAGAATTCTAAATAAAGAATTCTATTAAGGAAGCAAAAGTTGGACTTTAAGGAACCAGGATAGAAAGCATATTGACTCTTTTGAACTTTGGAATTGGAGAAGATTCCTGAAAATACAAACATATGGATCATCTAACAAATTAACCCAGGGTTCTCACTCAAAACAGTGACCAGGCTTGAATTATCATATTTGGAGACATTATACAAACACCCAGATTTCTTGAGAAGTCCATAGTCCTTCCAAAGGTGGAAGAGAAAAAAATAATAATATTCAGCTGCAAAATAGATGGACCTGATTACAGTGGCAATGGGAATATTATTGGAATACCCGAAGGTATTACCTTCTTCAGAAGGATAACCTGAGGAAGATCTACAGTATCTATGTGGGCGCTGAGAGTTGACACCAATATGATGTCACTTAGCAGCAGCAGCAGCAGCAGCAGCAAAATGTTGGATCCGAGACCAGAACAGAAAGAAATATGAAAAAATGTATATACTGTGTGCCAAGAAGCCCATTTTTAAAAAATTAATTCTTGGTTTTGTGTACTCAGTTTGGGGAGAGGGGCATATATTTTGCTTTGCCTGTGTGTTCCAAATAGCTGTATAGAGATTTCCTCCATCCCCTCCACTTTGCTCACATATCTTCACAAAAAGTGGCAGTGGGACTTCAAAATCCCTACCCCAGTCTTGCAGTTGAATTATCCAGCCTGATTTCTCCCTGTGTCTGCCATTCTCACTCATCTTGGAAATATTTCAGTTTGTACCAATAAATGCCTTGGTTTGCCACGCATGCTCCAGTAGTCTTCTGCCAAACTCCCCAATGTCACTCTAGGGAAAATTATGATTCAACTATCTATTTTTTCCTATCCTCGGCCATCATATTTAGAATATTGCTTTCACTGGGCAAGTCACTGTATTCCTTACCTGCAATGCTCAATGCTCAAATGACACCTTTCAGCACCCATAAACAATAGCTGCACGGGAACGGAGAATTGGTTAGTGTTCTTCAGAAGACTTCCACATGCTAGACTCTGAAGAGAGATCCCACCAGCAGTCACAAGAAAAAGGTCATTGATTTCTTGCAACAATTACTAAAGGACAATACCCTCGACAAGCCACAATACTACCGTCTTTACTCTGAGGAAGCCACACCATGCATATATGGACTCCCCAAAATCCACAAAGAAGGAACACCACTCAGACTAATTGTCAACAGCATCAACTCGGTCACCTACAACATTGCAAAATATCTAACTACCATACTAGCTCCTCTAGTTGGTAACACCACTCATCACCTCAATAATTCACACGAATTTGCCAGCAAGATTTGGAAAATAAAACTGGTCACGGATAAGACCATGGTTTCCTATGATGTGACTTCCCTCTTCACTTGCATCCCAACAATTGAAGCTGTCACGGTAGTGAAAAAACGTCTGCTACAAGACAGCATCCTAGGTGACAGAACCAACCTCAGCCCAGACCACATATGTGCCATGCTGGACCTCTGCCTGACCACTACCTATTTTCAATACAGTGAAGGTTTTTACAAACAAAAACACGGCTGCGTCATGGGCTCACCTGTGTCCCCCATTGTGACCAATCTCTACATGGAAGAGGTGGTAACCAAAGCTCTAAACTCCTTCACAGGGATTCCACCCATTCACTGGTATAGGTATGTGGACGATACGTGGGTCAAGATCAAAACACAGGAATTGGAAGCATTCACCAAACATATCAACTAGGTGGACAGATACATCAAATCCACACATGAAGATGTTAAGGAAAATAGTCTGGCCTTCCTGGACTGTGCTGTGTACATTAAGGAAGACAGAAGCCTTAACACTGAAATTTACAGAAAACCCCCACACATGGATCAATATTTACATTTTGAGGCACACCACCCACTGGAGCACAAAATGGGAGTTATCAGAACCCTATAACACAGAGCGGAAGGCCTACCTACTAGCAAAAAAGGAAAAGGAAAAGAAATTAAACACACCAAGGAAGCCCTCAGAACATGTGGCTATCCCAAGTGGACCCTCATCAAATCTCAAAAAAAGCCCAGTAGGAGCTCCTCCATAACAGACGAAGAAAACAATCAACGAAGCAACGTAGTCATTCCCTACGTTGCAGGAATATCGGAAAAGCTCAGGAGGATCTTCAGCCAACACAACATACGTGCACACTTCAAACCCAAGAATGCACTAAGGCAGAAGCTTGTCCACCCCCAAGGATAAAACAGCCAGACACAAACTGAGCAATGTGGAATATGCAGTAGAATGCAGTGAGCCATGTGCAGATCTGTACATTGGGGAAACGAAGCAACAACTTCATAAACGCATGGCACAACATAGAGAACAAAACCATCAGGACAAGATTCAACAGCCCATCTGCATTTGAAAGACAAAGGCCACTCTTATGAAGACCGCAAAGTTCACATTCTGGACAGAGATGACCGCTGGTTTGAAAGAGGGGTCAAAGAGGCCATCTATGTCAAAACTGAACAGCCCTCTCTCAACAGAGGGGGAGGGATATGACATCATCTATCTCCAGTCTACAACACAGCCCTTTCAACAGTTCCAAAAAGACTCCACACCCATTTGCACCACTCAGGTGACCCTGGAGACACAGATAAGCCTCTAGGTAGCATTAACAACTTGCTAAAAGAATGCAAATGAACAGCTATCTGCAGGAGTATAAATCTTTCCATTCCCCACCATCCAGTCAGAGCTGAAGAAGCTTCTTGGATGAGAAGCGAAACGTCTTCAAAGAAAAACAAGAAAGTCCACTTGCCTCATGAAAAAGCATCTTTGGGACCTGGATGACTGAGAATCTCCATAGACATTGAAATTCAAAATTCGCCAGTGTTCTAAATGACCCTCAGCATTGCTGAAATAGTGGGATTTGTTCTCACGGGGGTGTTAGTTGTTGCACGGTTGGTTGTTTTGTTTTTCTTTTGCAGGGAAGAGTGGATGTCCATAATCTTGTCTGGCAAGCCACAGCAGGAGGAGACTGAATTACCCATCCGAAAAACTGAACAACTACCAGATGTGTTGGTGCTGTGATTGTACTTGTTATCAGAACTGTTGCTGTTGTGATTGTGCTCCAGTACATCCGAATTGCTTAATCGAATGCGATATATAACCATAACAGAGGATCTCTTAGGACAAGAATATGATGTTGATGAAATGGACCTGGAGGATCTGGTGGGATATGAATGGTTTGCTGATTTGCATGCATGGTCAGAACGGAATGAATGATGGTGGTTGTGCACCGTGAATAAGACTAACTAGAACTGGGAACAGGATAACTAAAACTCTGATCTACCATAGTAACTATGAATGTCAGACTCCAAGTGGACAATGTACCCATAATCGGACTACTTATAAAAAGTGCAAAGTCCAAGATAAAATCCAGTGCTATAACCAATAGCAGGATCCTTGGCAGTACAAGGTGACAATCCAGGCTGGTAGTGGGATAACATTAAACTGTACTCTGATCCCATTCAGTGAAAAACAGGTTTCCCTGCAGTTTGATGCATGTAAAGTCATAGAGTCCAGACAGACAATTGATCTCTCCAGAGCTGGAAGCTGTGGAAATATGGATTGGGTAAGGACATACATTCATAATGAGAAATACTTACATGTGGCAAATAATCCTTGTGTAGATTGACCTGATTGTACTTCAGCATTGTGCTTGTCAATAGTAAAATGGAGTTGCTTTTGTTTCTAAAAAGTAAAGGGTTGACATATGTGCCGAATAGAAGATTCTGTTTTAACATTAGATATGTAGCAAACAGCTAGAAAGCCAGCTGCAACTGCAAATAGAGGAAATACAAAGATAAAGATAGAGCTTATGCTAGCAGAAACTAGATCGCGGTTAACAGACCATAACAAGACAAGTAACAGGATGCAAGGGGCTTCCTGGGAGGAGGAAAGAAAATATATTCTCTTTAGCACTTCTGATTAGCTGATCGAGATAAGCAGGTGGGTTCTTGAGTGTGCTAGGGGTGTGGGAATTCCGCTTCGGGACAGGGAATAAATGTATGCTTTTAAAAATTGTGTGTGTGGCTTATTCTCCTGCGTGAGTTAAGGCCACCAGTCTTTACAAATGCTTTGTTCCAATAAAACTTTGTTCCTGGAATCCCAACTGAGTTTGTTTGTCTTTTGAATCCTGAGTCACGTTCCAGACAACGCAGTGGTTATGAAAAAAATGCTAATTCAGCTTTGGTAGCATGCTGATCATTTGCTACACAGAAGGAAGAGCCAAGCTGCAATTTTCAGTTCCTGAACTTTTCCCCTCCCCGCCTATGTGCGAAGAAAAAGGAAAACTGAGGCGGGAGAAAGGACTGTAAGAATTTGAGCCTGGAGGAAGAGTCGGGGACAGCCGTTCGAACTAGAGAAGAGCGTTTCAGCGCCAAGGGTAAGAAAGTGACTTCTATTTCCTTCAGCCTGGTGCTTTGCTTCCAACCATCTCTCATCATCTGGGGTAGGAGGTGGAGAAGGGGAAGGATATCTGAGGTTTCCTGAGAAAATACAAAGTTCTAAACATAATAGGAAGTAAATCTATTGAATTCACTCGGCTTTGCTTCCGAGTGAACTTGTTTCAAACAGCTTTGGCTTTTCATGAGGTCTTCCCTTTCAAAATAGACCCAAACTGAAAGGACTGAATGGAATAGGAATAAAATTAACAACTAAAAGCCACACACAACCGGGCACCATATAAATACAATGCGTAGAACAGCCCAGTGCACACATTCTGGAGAGAAAGAAGTTTCCTGAGGATGGGCTCCAGCACAAGCCAGGAAATTTGGTAGAATAAACCTTTAATCCCTGTGACCAACTCAGATTAGATCCTGCAATAGAGATATAGTTCATGTGTTGTATATTTTTTCACGCTATTTTAACAAAATAACAAAGTTGGAAAAGACTTTGGAGGTCTTCTAGTGCAACTCTCTGCTCAGGCAAATATTTCAGACAAATGGCTGTCCAGTCTCTTCTTAAAAACTTCCAGTGTTGGAGCATTCACCGCTTCTGGAGGCAGGTTGTTCCACTGGTTAATTGTTCTAACTGTCAGGAAGTTTCTCCTTAGTTCTAGGTTGCTTCTCTCCTTGATTAGTTTCCACGCGTTGCTTCTTGTCCTGCCTTCAGGCGCTTTGGAGAATAGCTTGACTCCCTCTTCTTTGTGGCAGCCCCTGAGATATTGGAACACTGCTATCATGTCCCCCCTCGTCCTTCTCTTCATTAAACTAGACATACCCAATTCCAGCAATTGTTATTTATGTGTTTTAGCCTCCATATAATAAATGGATGTAAATAAATCAGTAAAAAATAGTGAGAAGGAATCCTATAGATAACGGTCATTTAGTGACCATTCAAAGTTACGACGACACTGAAAAAACTGATTTGTGACTGTTTGTCACACTTATGACATTTGTAGCACCCCCATGGCCGCTAATTTTTCTTCAAATGAAGAAGGCTGAAATAATAATAATAACAAAAAGCTTTCCTGAAGATCCAGAGAAATATTGTGTGAGCTGCCACCTTATGCTTGCTTGTGCTTCGCTACAGTATGGTGACAGACTGCCATGAACTGTGGGGAGGGAGGAGGGAGGAAGGCAAGGGGGAAAACGAAAGTAAGTTCTGCAGGAGGGAGGAAAACAAGGGGGAAAACGAAAGTTAGTTCTGCAGGAGGGAGAGAAGCAAGGGGGAAAACGAAAGTAAGTGCTGCAGGAGGGAGGAAAACAAGGGGGAAAACAAAAGTTAGTTCTGCAGGAGGGAGAGAAGCAAGGGGGAAAACGAAAGTTAGTTCTGCAGGTGGGAGGAAAACAAGGGAGAGAACGAAGTAAATTCGGCAGGAGGGAGGAAAGATGGGTGGGGAAAGGAAGTAAGTTCTGCATCTCTTGGAGAGGCTGTTTCAAGGTTATTGGGCATAGCAGCTGCATATCTTCCTGTACATGGACTGGCTGTTACCAAAACATCCTGCCTGAACTTAACTGGTCACCGGGGTGGGTGATGGGAGGTAGGTAAGGGAGGGGAAGGTTAAACTTGGGGCTTTTGGCATGCGATTCTCAGTTCTGGCTATGCACTACTGCAGTACACTTGACCTCTAATAAAGCTATGGCTTTTTCAACAGTTGGAGCCACGGATGGTTTTTATTTAGAGGTTTAATTGCCAGCAGGTCTGACACATTGAGGGGTTTCCCCACCCTGCAAACAGGCTGTGAGAATCATGCAGCCAAGACAATGGTGAGATAAGAAATGTCTGTGCTTTTAATTCACACCACCAAGAGAACATGGATGAAGATCAGGAACAGATTTTATTTATGTTGAAAGCAATTCATGAAACTATTCTTAAAGCCACTGATGAAATAAGAGGCTACAGAAAAGAACAAGATGTCAGCCTAGATATACGAACCCAAACTTTGATCACAACCAAAGAATTAACTACACAGAATATAATAGAAGAAGTGGAGCAATTAAATACTATGATAGAAGATTCAACTGATCAAGAAACTCAGTTAACGGAAAACCCAGAAAAGGGATTGACAACTTTGAAAATGGAAAAGACTTTCTATATAAACCAGAAGAAACTTGAGGATCAAGAAGAAAAACAGACCGAAGGGAAGATAAACATTTCAGGACAACTACGCCGAGAGAGAAAAATAGATGATTTGTTAACCCCTTCAAAAAAATGGTGACTGGACGGCCTTTCTTACTTCAAACAATATATATAATAACAGAGGGAGATCTATACGATGATTTAAAAACACGGATATGGAAGGCGAATTGGCAAAGAAAGAAAGCTAGAATAAAGCTGAAGAAAATTGGGTCTTTGATTTATTAGTAAGGATTAAAATAGAATATACTCGATTTGACAAGATATGTACTTTGAATATTAGATTGTGTTATGAACTGAGATAAAGAAAACTTTGGTTATTTTAAAATTTGGAAGTATAAATGTTAAAAGTTAAATTTGAATATTGATTTGTTTATAAAGGTTCAATGTAAAGCTATTTAAGATATATATAAGCTAAAAATATATTGATAAATGTAATAAACATGTTTTTACTTAGCTGATATAATAACTACTAGCTAAAATATGTGATAATAGACATTAAGAGGAAAAGAGAGGAAGTATTTGATGTTGAAACAAGGGAAAATTTGGTTACTAAATTTAAGATGTTAATAGGAAATAAGAATGTTATACTATATTATCAATTAGTTGATGTAAGATAGTGAGAAATAGAATATATCTAAATAGATATGTATTCTGAATATTAGACTTCGTGATGAATTGTGAAAATGGGAACTTCAGTTACTCAAAACTTGGAAATTATAAATATTAAATGTTAAAGTTAAATATTAACGGGAAATTAAAAATTGGGGAAAACTAATTAGGATATTGATTGTCTATAAAGACTGAATGTTAAAATAATAAGGATATGTATAAGCCAAAAATTATTGATAAATGTAAGAATGTCATTTTTATTTAATTGATTTAATAAGAATTGTATTAGTTTAGACAGGAGACAGTAAATGCTAAGGGGAAAAGAGAGGAAAAATTTAATGTGGTAGCTTGAGAGTTGAGTACTAAGGATACTTGTATATTATTGTATTATCGATTAACCCAACCGCCATGTTGCTTTTTAAATACTGAAATGTAAAACTAGAAAATCAATAAAACTTAAAAAAAAAAAAAAACCTCTGTGTCCAAAATAGTCCTAGTTCACTTTAGGATAAAGGCAGGGAACAGGGAGGCCCATTCAGTTCCTGTAACCCTGTAAGAAAAGTAGTTTTGGTATTCATGACTTTGGTGTCCAAATCTGATCTATCCAGGACGACAGACACCCCTTTGCCTCAGGCTCCCAGTACTTGAGGGGCTGTCACAGAGGAGAAAGGTTCAACCTATTCTCCACAGCACCTGAAGGCAGGACAAGAAGTAATGGGTGGAAGCTTGTTAAAGAGAGAAGCAACCTGGAACTAAGGATAAATAACCTGTCACTGAGGACAATTATCCAGTGGAACAACCTGCCTCCAGAGGTTGTGAATGCCCCAACACTGGAGGTTTTTAAGAAGAGACCGGACAGTCCTTTGTTTGAAATGATATAGGGTCTTCTGAGCAGGGGGTTGGACTAGAAGTCCTCCAAGGTCTCTTCCAACTCTATTATTCTATGTTATATGTTCACTCAACAGGCCGAAATAGAGGCAGTTTTACCTGGGAAACCTGTTCAGGCTGTCTTTGAACTGACCAACATGGCTTCGGTACGAGAAGTGTCCAGTTTCACCGAAGACTTGCTGTGCCCCATTTGCCTCTCCCTCTTTCGGGACCCCCACATGCTGGAGTGCGGCCACAGCTTCTGCGCTCCCTGCCTGGAGCCCTGCATCCCCAAGGGGCTCTGCCCCGAGTGCCGGCACCCCTTCGCTTTGCGCCACATGACCATCAACCGAGCCCTCTGCAGCTTGTCCGAGAAGGCCCGGCTCCTGAAGCTGGATGAAGGGACTCAGCTGAGCGGCACCGGCAGCTGGTACTTCTGTGAGGAACACGAGGAGCCCCTCAAGCTCTTCTGCAGCCAAGATGAGGAGCCCGTCTGCGTCATTTGCCGGGACTTGCCTCAGCACCGGGGACACGACTTCCTGCCCATCAAAAATGCGGTTCAGACCTATCAGGTGAGAGCTGATCCTGGGAGGAGAAAGAAGGAGGCCTCTGGTTGAACAAGACACCAATCTCTCTCTCTCTCTCTCATTCTCTCCATCTTCTCTCTCCATCCTCTCTCTCTCTCCATCTTCTCTCTCTCTCTCTCTCTCTCTCCCTCCCTCCCTCCCTCCCTCCGTCTCTCTCTCTATCTATCTATCTCATCTCTCATCTTTCATCTCTCATTCTCTATCTCTCCACTCGAGGTGGCTTATTTTTCAAGCCAAGATGAAATACAAGTAGAGTTCATATCATATATGAATCATAATAAGTATCATGATAAACAGGGACACTGAAATGGAGCTTCTGAAACCTCCCAATATTTACCAGTAAATATAAACTAGATTTCCACTCTGAAATGCGTGGAAAAACACTAATACTGTACTGAATCTGTAACTCGCATACAGTATATGCAATTAATCTCCCACTTCCTGAAGGTTCACTGTTTGATCTATTAACCGCTAGATGGCTGCAAAGGGTAAGAGATGACTGCTATTGGAGGGAAGAGTTTAGTTCTGGGAATTAGTTTGGGAGTGACAAATTAGCTTAAGGACGTTATATGAGGAGCAGCATCATTGGGAAAGGAATTTCCCTCTAGGCAGGTTACAGGCTTACAAGAGAAAATACCTTTCAATTACACTTCCAGTTGCATTAGCTAAGCCAGTGATGGCGAACCTTTTAGAGACCGAGTGCCCAAACTGCAACCCCAAGCCCACTTATGTATCGTTGGGTGCCGGGTGGGCGTGGCCCATTGGGTGGGCGTGGCCAATTGGGTGGGCATGGCTGCGGTGGTAACGGCAGACTGGGTGGGAGTAAAAAGTTCAATCAATCAATTCCAACTTTGCGAGATCTTTTTTTTTCCCACGAGAAGTTGAAATTGATTGATTGAACCTTTTTTTTTTTTGCAGGTTTTATAAAACCCAGTTGAAGGCCTAGGACTGGGGTGACGGCGCGCGTGCCCATAGAGAGGGCTCTGCGTGCCACCTGTGGCACGCGTGCCATAGGATCGCCACCACGGAGCTAAGCCATTATGGTCAGTTTCAAGGCACTCTCTAGGTCAGTGTTTCTCAATCTTAGTAACTAAGATGTGTGCACTTCAACTCCAGTCAGCAAGATTAAAGTTGCTAAAGTTGAGAAACACTTGATTGATTATGCGCCATCCAGTTGTTTTCAGCTCCTGTTGACCACACAGAGAATGAATGCAGGAATGTAAGCCGTCTTCAGGGGAAATGTTTAAGAAATGTATGGCATTATTGCTACCCAGTCTTGTTGTCTTTGAAAAGATGTTTAATCAATCAAATCTCTATTGCAGTCATGCACCAGCACAATGATAATGGGATACAAACAATAATTTTTAAAAAAGCTAAAAAGTATAAAAAGAAAACCTGTACAAAACCCATATACTTAAAAAAAAAGCTGAAAGCAAAAAGTCTAAAAAAGATCTATCAGCAAAAAGAAATACATTAAATAAATGCAGGGGAACATCAAAAATCAATATATTGGTAACTAATTCTATCACCGTAAGAAATACTCTTAACGATCAAATTAAATGCTCATTAAGGCTGGTTGGGGAACAGATTTTAAGCCCTGTTGAGCAGAACCTGGCAACACAAATGTTATAGCAGGATTAGCGTCTGCAAGCAGCAGGGAGATATAAAATTGTCCTGGGATCAATCAAATGATGGTGTTCATTTTAAGTCAGACCTGAATTTTCTCTTCCCTTCAGGACCAGCTGAAAGCATCTCTGGAGCCTCTTGAGGAAGATCTCAGACGGTTGAAAAGGAGTCAGTGTCACCAGCAGGAGAACATTATCAAATTAAAGGTGCAGCTGGGAAGTGGTGTTGATTGGACTTTCTGTTTAACGTTAAACTGAGTGTATCTTCCCTCTCTTTATCCCAGCAACCATTGCTGTCAACGCTACCATTTGTAGCTCACTGATTTAATATTAAGTGTTTGATGGTCAGCATTTAATCCAGGCTCCTGCAATTCAGTCTAAAGAAAAGAAAAGCTACCTGCTTGCTTGCTTGACATTTGAGAGCAACAAAAAATAAATACAAATGTTATAGTGTGGCATTCAAGTGGCCAAAGTTGTCAGCCATGCATTGTTCAGGATATTTCATTCTGTTCCCTTTTCCCCTGGGATTCTCAATTTAGTTTTAAACACTTTGAAGCATTGTGGTGCTCTAAGCTGCCACAAAAGACACTCTTATAATTAGAACTTTGTGTACCGATAGAAGGGAATATTTGTAGCTCTGGGCTGTTATGAGGGCTCCTTGGTGCTTTCTGAGCTTGGTTGTTTTCTTGCAGATGTTTCACTACTCAACTAGGTAACATCATCAGTGCTAGAAGGGAGCGAGCTTTGCACTCTGTTCTAGCACTGATGATATTACCTAGTTTGTTATTAAAACGTCTGCAAGAAAAAAAATCAAGCTCAGAGAGCACCGAGGACCCCACAGAACTTTGTGTGTGTGTGTGTATGTAAATAAATGTTACTTTATGTGTATGTATGTACATCTGTGTGTATATGTGTGTTGTCACTACATTACAATACAAAAGGCAAAAGATTTAAATTGGTGGTGTTGCTTAGGTAATCATCACTGTGGCATCGATTCACTGATTGATTGATTGATTGATTGATTGATTATGAGTTACCTGACAGTGAAATGGGTAGCATAAAAATTTAATAAATAAAATAAATTACATGCTATCAAGTAGAAAAATGGAGTTTCTCCATGACGATTTATCCCTAACCTGGTTTTTCAGATCTTCCTATGGTGCCCCCAATTGCCACTGTAACTATGTCCACCATCAGACAGCCATTTGTCTGAAATGGTATAGGGTTTCCTGCCTGAGCAGGGGGTTGGACTAGATGACCTCCAAGGTCCCTTCTAACTTTATTATTATTATTATTATTATTATTATTATTATTATTATTATTATTATTATATTATTATTATTATTATTATTATTATTATTATTATTATTATTATTATTATTATTATTATTATTATTATTATTATTATTATTATTATTATTATTATTATTATTATTATTATTATTATTATCATCTTGGCTTTTGTTCTTCCTCACCTTCTCTTTCTTTCCATCTTTCCTAGTATTAGAGCCTCCTTCAGAAAGTCAGGTCTTTGCATAGCATGGCCAAAGTAGGATGTTTCAGTCATTAGTGCTTCAAATAAGAAGTCAAATGAGTTGATTTGTTTAATGGTCCAATGGATTTTTTTTCACAGCTAGCCAAGGTGGTCTCAGGAGTCTTCTCCAAAACCAACATCATTGTGACAGGTGATCATTTCTGTTTGACCAAACCACAATCTTTTGCTGTGCCCCATTTATGTTTTTCCAGACCTGCTCCGAATCCTTGTCTGATCATGTCTCTGGAGAGTTTGTGAAGATGCACCAGCTGCTGAACGACAGAGAGCTGGGTATAAAGCAGGCCTTAGAACACCAGCGAGAAAAGAACTTGGCTCAGATGGAAACCAAGTTAAAGGATCTGGACTGGAAGATGGCCTCATGTTCAGAAACTCTGTGTCGCGTACAGGCCGGCCTTGAATGCAAAGATCACATAAGTTTCCTTAAGGTAAGGAGGACCGTGGGCTGTCGGGTTTTCTTGGGAAGAAAAAAAAATTGCTGGGTGCATAGATTTGTACCAAACAATTGTCAGAAGAATAATCTGGGGTTCCAACTCAAGCCGGGGTTGCAGTGTAAATTATTGTAAATAAAAATGAGTTCCAGACATCTATGAGGAAAGAAGAACTATTTATTCTAAAAAGCAAAAGAAGGGGCAGGTTGCAAAGAAATGGGGTACAGTGGCAAAGTTTTATAGGGGGAGCTTGTCCGGGATGTGGAAGTGTTTACGTGTTAAGGTGTGTGTGTGTGTGTGTGTGTGCTTGTGAACATACAGTTCTGCTGGGAGACTTAGTTTAATTAACACTATTTCTGTTTGCAGACCTTATCTTCTGATATGTGGATTAGGTCTAGGTAACTTATTCTGGGATTTGAGGAAGTTTGCTAATTGGATTAATTTGGAGACACTGATTCTCAGACCATTGTGGATTCTGTTAATATTTTAAGGGAAGATGGAAACAGTATAAAGAATAAAATATATTTGTCTGAAATGGTATGGGGTTTCCTGCCTGAGCAGGGGTTGGACTAGATGATCTCCAAGGTCCCTTCCATCACTGAGAGTGAGTTGGGTGGCTAAGTAGATTTTCTTAAACAAGAAATAAGCAAGACTGACTTTCTATAACAATTGCTAGATTCCATAATGTTTGTTCATGTAAAAGTGAGATCGATTAGTATATGCGCCTTCATCACCTCAGATTGTCAGTGGCATATCAGGCACTGTGACTCTACAGTCCTCAATTTTTGTTTCTTATTTCTGTGTTGTGATAGTATTTCACTGGGATTACTTTTTTCTGATAATAAACTAGGGCAGGATCTACTGAGAGCAGAATCTGTTGTGCACCATTAAAATGCAGGACGCATTGACAGGAAAGTGGGTGATAACTCACTGAAAGAATTATTTTGACTGTTATCTCAATTTTCTTTTTTTCCTTCCTTCTCTCTCTCCTTCCTTCCCTCCCATAGGAGGCAAAAGAGTTGCTAGAGAGGTACGTGGTGTTTCTCTTTTCTTATACAGGTAGTTGTCGAGTTACAGCCACAGTTAGGACCAAAATTTCCATTGATAAGGAAGGTGGTGGTTAAAATGTCACCCCTGATTTTATGATCTTTTTTTTTGCCACGGTTATTAAGTGAACCACTGCAGTCGTTAAGCAAATCCAGCCTCCCCCATGGAGTTTGCTTGCTCCACGCCGGTTTGGAAGGTCGCAAATGGCAGCCATGCGACCCCCAAACACGGCAACTATCGTAAACGCATGCTGGTTGCCAAGCACCTGTACCTTGATCAGGACCATGTGGATGCTACAACGGCTGTAAATGTGAGGACCGGTTGTAAATCACTCTTTTCAAGGGTCTCTCAATGAATGGCTGTTAAGTGGAAGATTACCTACATAATAAATATATGAAAGGAAGAAAAGCATGAACCAGCAGGGAGGGCTGACCCTGCAGGGTACATCAGTTTGCCTGCAAAGACAAATAGGCATGGGGAAGGCTTGCCAGCCGAGTAGAAAAAGGGCAGCTGGACTTCCTCTTCCACCTTTCAGAAGCTGCTGGATTTGCCAAAATGAGTAGGTGAAGCTCCTCCACGAATGGAAGTGAAGGTGGTTACTTGTTTACTTCCATTGAAAAGCTCTGCTACAATTATAAAGTTGGGTCCTCTTCCTTCTTGGGAGCAGAGGCAAAACAAAGTTGATTTGGCCAAAGAGTTTAATGAGTTCATTGTTTTTCTGGCCCTTTGGCTCCTACAGTACCGAAATCACTTCTAAAATCTCTGTAAAACTAGTAAAACATCATCACTTTTGATGATGACCTGGTCATTTTCTTGGCAACAGTATGGCCATCACCTTCTCCTGGTTTTTGCAGCTTCCCTGGGACATATTAATCGGATCTGAACCTACTTAGCTTTTTGGGAAATAATCCTGTGTTGGCTTTGTGCTGTTCTCTGCTGTGATTATTAAAAAAAAATGCATGCATGCTTCTAATAAAACCTAATTTATGGAGCAGAAGACAGACCCAGGTGTAATTGTCTTCCAACTCTAATCCTCCCATTTTCAGCCAATATTTTCCACGCTATTTTTCCTTATTGCATAAAATCCACTAAATAGGTGAAAGAAAAAATGGCAGTATCATTTTTTTTTGACCAGTAGTACTCAGATATTTCTCTGTAGAAGGACCCAGATGTGATTCCTCTAGGTTTGATAGAATTGGGACAGCTTATTCTAAAATGATTGATTCTTTTGGGATGTTGGTCTTCTACAGGGTCCGTAAGGAACAACCTGATGAACCTGAACTAGGTGCCAAACTAGTAGGAGAAGATGGGCTGGGGGCCTGCAGTGAAGACACAGATGAATTTGAAGAAGAGGAGGAAGAAGAAGAGGAGGAAGAAGAGGAGGAGGAGGAAGAAGAGGATGAACAAGAGGAAGAACAAGAGACTGCAGCAGGAGAAGAGGAGAAGGAAGAGGATGAAGATGGAGTGGTGGCTGTAGACTTGAACCTGGGCGAGTTTAAAGGACCTCTGCAATTTTACGCCTGGAAGCAGCTCCTGGGTGCGGTACATCCAGGTGAGATGAGGTTTTTTAGACCAAATGAATTGGTATTGATGTATTACTTTTACACCCTACCTTAAGGGGTCTTTGATGCTCTCTGAGCTTGGTTGTTTTCTTGCAGATATTTCATTACCCAAACTAGGTAACATCATCAGCGCTAGTTTGGGTTATGGAATGTCTGCAAGAAAACAACCAAGCTCAGAGAGCACCAAGGACCCCCCATTTCAACCCTGAGCTACAAATATTCTCCTTTATTGACCCCTTACCTTTTATCTGGAAGTTCAAGGCTATGTACCTCCACAGCAATAACCCTGTAACGTGATGATGTTGATGAGCTTATCCATTCAGTCATGTCTGACTCTTGGTGGTTCTATGGGCCAGCACATCTTCCAATCTTGCAGTGCTTCTTCGAGTTTTTCTGTACTCTGGCTGGTGTCAGCTTTGATGGTGTCCAGCCATCGTGTTCTTTGGCTTTGGCTTTTCATTTTACCACTAACTCTTCCAAACCTAATTGCTTAATTGCTGTAATAACCCCATAACATATAATTGTCCTGTAATGTAATTTGGGCTAAAACAGAGAAAGGAAGCTTCAGAAATATAGAGGATGGCAGTAGCTCTATTAAAAGATTGCTAATAGACATTCATTTGTACAGTATCTAATTTTTTTTCTGGACCACTTTATACTCCTGCAATAGCTGGCACTCTTGTTCTTTCTTAATTCTTTCTATCTTCCCTCTGCAGTCCCTGCAAGCATCACTTTGGACTGCAAGTCAGCTCATCCCAGCCTGGTCCTCGGGGAAGAAGCCACCATGGTCAAGTTCAGTCCCAACCCACGGTTCGGGCGACGAAATCCAGAGTGCTTCACCTCGAGCCTGTGTGTGGTGGGAAGGAAGGGCTTTACCACTGGGCGCTTCTACTGGGAGATCCGAGTCGGGGAAAGCACTGGTTGGGTGGTGGGGACGGCCAAAAAGTCTGTGAAGCGCAAGGAGCCGCTGAACTTTCGACCCAAGGAAGGTGTGTGGGCTATTGAGCTGAAGGCTGGAGAGTACCAAGCTCTGAGTGAACCCCATACGCCCCTCTCGGTCTGCGGGAGGATGGAAAAAGTTGGGGTCTACCTGGACTTTGAAGGGGGGCAGCTCTCTTTTTACAACAGCAGCAGCATGACCCACCTTTACACCTTCCAAGAATGTTTCCATGAAGAGCTGCTCCCCTTTCTCAGCACCCAAAGCAGCTCCCCCCTCTCGGTGTGGGATCTGGAGCTTTGAGATCTTAGCTCAGAGAGCCGCATCGCGATGAACAGCCTGGTGAAAATTGAAACCATTGAGATGTGCTAGAATGGATCTTTTATTAGCAGTAGCAATAGCATGTAGACTTACAGCTTTCAACTTGACCTTCTATTTGTGCTTAATTTTCTTGACCCATTGACAGTATGATTGCTTTTATGTAGTATCCTATTATGATTTATGTTGATTGCTTATTTAGAATCTTATGACAATCACTGAGTGTTGTATATTATGATTTATGATGATTGTATTTTATGATTATGATCATGATTTATCACTTGTTGCTTGTACAGTATGTACACTGAGAGCTTATGCACCAGAGACAAATTCCTTATGTGTTCAATCACACTTGGCCAATAAAGCTATTCTATTTCTATTTCTATTTCTATTTCTATTTCTATTTCTATTTCTATTTCTATTTCTATTTCTATTTCTATTTCTATTTCTATTTCTATTTCTATTTCTATTCTATTGCATTGCATTGCATTGCATTGCATTGCATTGCATTGCATTGCATTGCATTGCATTGCATTGCATTGCATTGCATTGCATTGCATTGCATTGCATTCATTCCATTGCATTCCATTCCATTGCATTCCATTTTAATTTCTAAATAAAGAATTCTTAATAAGGAATTCTATTAAGGAAGCAACAGCTGGACTTTAAGGAACCAGGATAGAAAGCATATTGACTCTTTTGAACTTTGGAGTTGGAGACGATTCCTGAAAATACAAACATATGGGTCATCTAACAAATCAACCCAGGGTTCTCACTCAAAACAGTGACCAGGCTTGAATTATCATATTTGGAGACATTATACAAACACCCAGATTTCTTGAGAAGTCCATAGTCCTTCCAAAGGTGGAAGAGAAAATAATAATAATATCCAGCTGCAAAATAGATGGACCTGATTACAGTGGCAATGGGAATATTATTGGAATACCCGAAGGTATTACCTTCTTCAGAAGGATAACCTGAGGAAGATCTACAGTATCTATGTGGGTGCTGAGAGTTGACATCAATATGATGTCACTTAGCAGCAGCAGCAGCAAAATGTTGGATCCGAGACCAGAACAGAAAGAAATATGAAAAAAGGTATATACTGTGTGCCAAGAAGCCCGTTTTTTAAAATTAATTCTTGGTCTTGTGTACTCAGTTTGGGGAGAGGGGCATATATTTTGCTTTGCCTGTGTGTTCCGAATAGCTGTATAGAGATTTCCTCCATCCCCTCCACTTTGCTCACATATCTTCACAAAAAGTGGCAATGGGACTTCAAAATCCCTATCCCAGTCTTGCAGTTGAATTATCCAGCCTGATTTCTCCCTGTGTCTGCCATTCTCACTCATCTTGGAAATATTTCAGTTTGTACCAATAAATGCCTTGGTTTGCCATGCATACTCCAGTAGTCTTCTGCCAAACTCCCCAATGTCACTCTAGGGAAAATTATGATTCATCTATCTATTTTTTCCTATCCTCGGCCATCATATTTAGAATATTGCTTTCACTGGGCAAGTCACTGTATTCCTTACCTGCAATGCTCAATGCTCAAATGACACCTTTCAGCACCCATAAACAATAGCTGCACGGGAACGGAGAATTGGTTAGCCTCCTAAATCTGGAAGAGCCGTGGTGGCGCAGTGGTTAGAATCCAGTATTGCAGGCTAATTCTGCTGACTGCCAGTCAGCTGCCTGCAGTTTGATCTGACCAGCTCAAGGTTGACTCAGTCTTCTATCCTTTGGAGGTCGGTAAAAATTGTTGGGGTCAATATGCTGACTCTTTAAACCGCTTAGAGAGGGCTGTAAAGCACCGTGAAGCGGTATATCAGTCTAAGTTCTATTGCTATTGCTATCTCTATTTGATGTTGGACATGTGCTGGATCAGTTGGCACTCAACTTTCAATGATTTCCGTTATTCCCAATCTCTACTTCAAATTAAACTGTTTATTGCTAAGTGTAAGCTGTCAGCCAAATCCCAGTCCCACCTGGAACTTCTTTTCAGAGTGGATCTATAGCAGGGGTGTCAAACTGCCGGCCCGCAGGCCAGACGCATCACAACGAAACCGCGCCCGCCCCATTGCCGGCAATGGGGGAAAAGCTCCGATACGTCGTGCGATGTCATGTGACGTTGCGAGTTTGACATGTCTGATCTATAGGAAGAGGATCAAGATGGTATTATTAGTGCAGTGTTTCTCAACCTTAGTAGCTCTATGAGCGTGGACTTCAACTCCCAGAATTCCTCAGTCAACATGTTTAATCTCAATCTTCAGAGTTGTCAGGATCGAGAAATGCTGATTTACACCTGTCATTTTCCTCCCTCCTTTTGAGGTTGTTGGTTTTCAGACGAGGTTGGCTGATTCTTTTTTTTAAAAGAAACATTTGTAAGCCACCCAACTCCCAACATCTATAGACTGCTCATAAGTAAAAACAAGGAAAAGAATGCAGTAACAGACAGATATGAAGAAAGAAGATGGCAAGAATTAAAAAAAAAGCCCTGAAGAGGAATGAAATAGAAATGAAGCCGCATAATCCAAAGGGGACATAATTCTTCCTTGCCAAAACCTGGGTCAAGGGCCAGGTCTTCATGGCCCTCCTAAACCACAGTGGAATGGGGGGTGTCAGAATCCATATTATTAAAGGGACTCTTTCTAATTCTATTCCTTCTCTTATTCTGGGTTCTGTCATACTCCTGGAAGGGAGGGGGGGAGATGCTGCGGGCTGTCTCTTTGTTTCTCACTATAGCTCCAATGTAACCCTTTCACTGTTCTGAATACTTGCTCTTTGAACTGTCTCTCCCTTGATGTCAGCTTGGGGTGGGGGGGGGGAGAAAGGAATGTGCCTCTGGCCATCTGGCTAATCTCTTATTTCGGAAGGGAAGATTTCTTCCCGACCCAACAAACATCGCTACAAGGCTAAGACAGACTGGCATTATCAGCTCTTTCCCACAACAGGACTTAACACCTGGGGATTGGCCCATTTGAACTGACCGGATGAACTATTGGGGAGGGGTTTGCTTGGGACTCCTTTAGCCTATTGATCTGAGTGGGAAATCCTCAGATCCTGTCTATTATGCCTGCTATCAGCTTCTCCTAATAAAAGATCCTTTTGGAAGAGACTGCTTCCATGAGTTCTGCTCTCTTAGGATGAGGTATTGAAGTGGGCCCTGACAGGGGGCCACCTGAATCTTGGGCCCCATCCACTGATTGTGTTCAACAGATCCTCAACTGCCATCGGTCAAGGATATTTTAATCTGGATTCCTACCTGACCAAAAGGTCCTGGCTAACTCCTCATGGATTCCAAGGTGGTTTGGCCCTCAGTTACCATGAAATCAATCTGGATTGACACTGATAGCCCTGCATCAAATTTGTTGTCTGAGCAACAAGCATCAAACAAGCATTCACTGTCCAGTCTTGAAGTCAGTTTGGTTTAGAACTCTTTATTAATTACAACCTCGGAAACAAATGAACCAAAAACCAGAATTTGAGCAGGACAACAGTCAAGAGATATTTACAAGCCATAGATTCAGAGCAAATGAACGCCAGGTCACATTGGTGTCACCTCTTTAGTGAATGGGGAAGAAAGTTTCAGTCATGGACGGGCACTGGTGTCCAAGGGAGGGATGACATGCTGGATCAGTTGGTTAGCGGTCTGCTCTTCTTCAGAGGCCCCCATGCGACTGCGGGCTTTGATCAGCCAGTCCCACAGCATTCCCAGTCCCACCAGGAACATGATGCCAGGGATCAGCAAGAAGATCCGATAAAGAAATAAAGGCCCTAGTAGTGAAAAAAAGCATCAGGAGAAGGAGAAATCTTCTCAGCCATAATTTGTGACAATTCAGGTCTCTGAGTACATAGCAAGATGCCAAATTGTTCTATAAAGCTGAATGATCTTTTTTCCTCCTCCAGAATAATCTGTCTGAGTGGAAGTTAAGTGTGCTTTACTGGGCATGTTTGAGGATAAAGATGCTTAGGAACATGCTGTGGATGCCAAATCTCCCTGCACACCAGATGTATTGGTTATGTGTTCCCAGAAAAGGAATCCTGCAGATCAGGAAGCAAAGGGAGCTAAGGTTTAAGGAAGTACAATATTGCAGGCCCAACTGGCAAAAGAAAGCTCAGGGCCATATTAGTTGGAAACATGCAGAAGAGGCCTTCATCCTACAGTGGATAGACAATGGCTAAAATGATGATGATGATGATGATGATGATGATGACAGAATAACAGAGTAGGAAGGGACCTTGGAGGTCTTCTAGTCCAACCCCCTGCCCAAGCAGGAGTCCCTATACCATTCTCGGCTGCTTGCAGTGTCCCATGATCATGTGATCATCATTTATGATGTTTTTGCTGGTTTCCAAAAAAAAATAAATGCTTTACAGTGAACAATGGGTTTACTTAATGACTGCCACAACAAAGGTTGTAAAATTGGGACTGGTCATGGGATGATCTGCTGTATGACCATCATGACTTATGGCTGTAATTACTAGGCTCAATTACAGTAGTAACTCAAAGAGTACCTGTATTGCTGAAAAATTATAAGAAGTGATCAGAATAACCACAGAGTTTCCTGTGATGGTCCTCACAAGCTACCTGGTACGGTGGTGGACAGAGAAAGATTGAAATTGTAATAGGAGACGATGTATGTAGTTTCTGGGTTGACATCTGGTGTGGTTTGAGATAGATGTTGGGGTTGCTAATATGCCACTGCCTCCGTTGGCAACATCAAGAGTACAGGAGATGAGGAAATGAGATTGGTTGGGAACGATGTTATCTGCCTTTCTTCTACGCCATATGTAGTCAGGGGATTCTTTCGTAGCAGTTACTTTACATGTGAAGGAAGTCTTTGGTAAATGTCTGTGGAAATTCTCAGTCATCCAGGTCATGGTTGTCCCAAAGGTGCTTTTTCAAAAGGCAACTGGACATTGTTTTTCCTTGAAGACTGTGAGCCTTCAAGAGTCAGAACTGAAGAAGCTTCTTGGATGAGAAGCAAAACATCTTCAAGGAAAAACAAAGTCCAGTTACGTTTTGAAAAAAACAACGTTGGCAATATCTTTTGGTGCATTCCCAGATAGGTTTAAGTCTAGATGGGTTTTTTTTTTTAAATTGTGGTTTGGTTAGAGTCCCAGGTTTCTAACCATTCTCTTGCATTTTTCAATCTGGCTAAACCTAGATTTAAAATGTTACTTAAATTTATATCTAAAATGTTGATGGTTTCCTAACCTTGTTGAAATATGCTCTGCCCCAAGATTGTTGGTGGGAAATGAAATTACTGAGCTGGCACTGGGTCTTTTGACTATTCGTTGGGGCTCCTGGATCCCCAGATGTGTCCTATGTAGTGGTGTCCACAGTCTTTGTATTGTGTTTTTGTATAGAACTTCAGTGTTGTCTTCTTTAGGTACTGCTATGGGTTTGAACAAAACGTTTTGTGTGGAATAACCTGTTGGTGGACTCTGACATATTTTTGATGTAAAGGAGGGCATACTTCTGGGAAATTGTTGTGTCATATTCAGTTGGGTAGACTTTTTCTTGAAGTTGTATGGGTATTTGTCTTGCAAGAGGTTTCTCTTTTTCAAAGCGTGTTGCAATGTGTTGTGGCTTGACTGATTGGAGTCTTTATGCAACTTTGTGTCCTATGGCTGCTGAGGCATTAGTTTGCAAGAGTTGCTTTTTTATACTTGTATTAGTAATAAACTATGGTTATCTCTGCTGATAGAGATATGGGCTAGATTTGGACTAGATGACCTCCAAGGTTCCTTCCAACTCTCTTATTCTGTTTCTATTTCAGATAGCTTGCTGTTTTTTTCTTTTGTGAATTTGATTCCATGAAATGTATGGTTGATTAGATAATGCATGATTTCTACTGTAATTATTCTTTTCTCTTAGGTAAGGGTCATCTATATATATTATTCATATTTAAGATTGTATTAACAGAAGAACTATAATTTCTGTTATTAAATCACTGTTTCTGAGCCTTGAGATGGAGGATCCCATTGGAGTCTTTTTTAATTTTTTTTTTCAGATTTGGCTATGAAATTGAAAGTATGTGGGGAGGTAGACATCAATGGGTTCCATAAGTCCGAGTATTTTAATTTTAGTGTACTCAGGTTGGGTGAGCTGCGAAATAGTGTTGTAATTTTTTTAGCTTCATTCACACAACACGAGTAACCTGGTTGTTGAATCAACCCATTTGGAGATTCCAAACAATACATGATGAACCACAAATTCATTGAAGGGCTGGGTTGGCATAATATGCTAAGTTACAACACCTCACCCTCCGCAATCAGCATTAACCAAGCCTAGCACTTGGATAAATGTGGCCATGTTGATGGATACAGTCAACAATCACTGGTCTGAGGTCACTGAGAGAATTTCATAGCTTATCACAGTGGTGGCGAACCTATGGCATGCGTGCCAGAGGCGGCACTGAGAGCCCTCTCTGTGGGCATGCGCCATGCCCCGGAGATGGCAACCGTCCCTCTTAACCAGCCGCCCGCTAACTCGCCGAGGTCCCACGTGGCCAGATGGGGCCGATGGTGTCAGGGAGCAGCCGTCCCAGCCCCTGCCTCGCCTTGCCCTGTGACAATGGCATCCCCTCCCTGCCTCACCTTGCCTCGCCTCATCCCACAGGACGAGCCTCCTGTCCACTGCCCCACCTGCCAGAGACCCCCTGGATCTCCCCCAACCCTGCCCGGCCCCCACAGGCATCCCTCCCCACGAGCAACATCGAGGTAATCACGCCCACCTTGGCCACACCCACCCAGTCTGTCATGACCACTACAGCCACGCCCACCCAGGGGGCCACGCCCATTTGGCACCTGGCGATAAATAAGTGGGTTTTGGGTTGCAGTTTGGGCACTCGGTGTCTAAAAGGTTCGCTATCACTGGCTTATCACTTCTCAGTCCTAACTAAAGCAACAGATCTAAAGCATTCCACAAGCACCAAATTGTATCTATATAGCACCCTGATTAAAAAAAAATCAGTCATCACTTCCCCCAGAGATTCTTACCCACATATGTCATCAAGACCCTTCCCTGGCAGGTCCGGTTTACCCCAGAGAGGACCTGATACTCTCCTTCCAGCTCCTTCTTCATATGCATGACGATAAGGCCCATCTGGTGGAGGACGAGATGCTCCTTCAGGCCCAAGTTGAAGTAGTAACAGCGCCCTCTGTTGGCAATCAAGACCCACTCACATTGGGATGAGGTGAGATTCACTCGGCATAGGACAATGTAACTGTTAGAGCGGGGAATGGGGATGAAGGCTTTGGAGTCACGAGGAATGTACTGGTGGATGATGGGGCACACGCTTGATGCTGGTGAGAAGGAATGAGACGGGCATCGTAGTTATGGATTGATACATATGCTACCTTTCATCCTAAATAGTTTAGATAGGTAAACTAGAGACTACTCTCATTGTCATGGCCTTTAAGTGGGTGAAATGGTGCATGCAATAATTTTTGAATCAAGGTACCTCAAATGGGCTAACTTATAGAATGTGTCTCAAAATCTGGGACCCATGACTCCTGAGGGAATGAAATTTGGGAAAGTTGTGGTTGCTTCAGTGTGACTGGCTGCTGCTGTGTTGCTATTGCAGTCACATGATTTTCGCTTTCACTGTTTGGAGACACTTTCCCAACTAGTTTTGCAGTCCCTCACTACCTTCCCCACCTAGCAATAGACACTTACCTGCCTGCCTCCATGTATTCTTCCCAACCTGTCCCATTCCTCACATATCTTCCCTGACTAAATGGCACCTCTCACACACACCCTTCCCACTTGGTGCCCCTCCTGCATGTCTTCCCCGACACGTGACACTCTTTGGCACACCCTAGCAAACTCACACAGCACCTCTCACCCTCTCACTACACTTCCTGACCTATGTTGTCCACCCATGTGCCCTCCCTGACCTGCGCAACATCTCTGGAGCAGAGCCACATGCCCTTCCCAACCCTAACTGCACCCCATGCACTTCCTTGTTCCCTGCCCACCTAGCAGCAGTCATTTGCCTGCCTTGGAATTGCAATTTCCTGTTGTCTTCCCCACTGACTTTCTCCCTGCAAGCTTCCCACAAGCAATGTAAATGGTGAATCCAACAGGAATTCGAGGGAGGGAGGGAGGGAAGGAGGGAGGAAGTAAGTAAGTAAGTAAGTAAGTAAGTAAGTAAGTAAGTAAGTAAGTAAGTAAGTTTTCTGATACTCCCTGCTAGTTTCACACAAGGAAACTCATTGGGGAAGCCGGCAGGAAGTTGGAAGTCTTTCCCACTCCCGTTGCTTTTTTGATCATCCGTGGTCATTCTTTTTCTCCATTTAGGCAAGAAAATCTCTGAAGCAGTGGGGTTGCCTAGTAGCAAGTATAAACCGCCAGTGAAGGATCTTAATAATTTTCCCTGGAGCTCCAGGGTGGCTCAGCTGTAGCAAACCAACCCCAATGGTGAACAGAAGCTGCAGAGCATTTGGAATGGCCCCCTCAGGAATATTCAGACATCATCCTATCAGGGGTCTGTCCATTTTTGTTTCATTTTCAGACTCCTCTATGCCTTGCAAGGGATTTTGGAATGTACTTTCACTTCAACGGATCACATTCCTACCCCAGCCTCTCCAATTATTGGACATTCTTCAGGAAAATTTGCTTCCCAAAGAGGAATATTACTTAGCTTTAGATCATGTCCTATACATGACATATTAATAGCTCAACCTGACATATAGAAAAATTGAGGAGAGCACACTTATTCACTTTTAATACCTTCCCATAAGACATGATGATGATGTCACCATTTTATTGGTCCAGGCAAGAATTTACTTCATTTGGAAATAATTAGCTCTAACTGGAGATTTCTAGGTTGAAATTGAGGGAACATAACCATCTTATAACAACTATCCTCAACATAGCCCTGTACCATTATACGCAACCTTGTGAAAATACAGCTGCCAGTTCTTTAGCTGGTGTTGGCCTTCATTCCCATTGAGTTTTTCCCAGAGATGTGATGCGCCAAGCAATTTTTTTGCACAATATGACTGGCATCTGCCAAAAGTTATGTTCCAAAAGAAGAGCTACTGTGAAGCAAAGCATTTAGCCCCAAGCTATTCTGCCATGGGGAGACAGGAGAATCGGATTCTCATTCGGCTAATTTATATTTATTGATTAATTTGCAGGATTTCTATGGTCACTGATCTCCTGTGATGATTCTAGGCAGCTCATCACAATCCATAAAACCATCAACTCTGCAAAGAACCTGGCTTAAGCCATCTTGCTCGTTTCTGGTTGCCACAAGATTGGGAGGAGGAATGGGAGGTTTTATGCTAGCCTAAACAATTCTCTGTCCCATGGGAACCAAGGTCACTTCTGTTCCCTCAGCTGGGGGGTTGAACCTAATGTTAGAAAGCCTGCCAAACTATTTTATTGGGGAATGTAGTTGATTGCATATAGGCTAATGGGTGGGAAGTTTAACTTTGTAATACTGTTACTTTTTGGAGGGAACTTTAATCTTGGTTTCACTTTTGACTGTGCTGATACTTTGTAACCAATAAACATGTACTTAGAGGTAAACTCAAGCCTCGGAGTTCTGTTTCAGTTGGTCTCATCTATTGGAACCATGACAAAAACATTGTTAAGTACAAAAATTCCCTTTTACCCCGAGGGCCAGATCAATCATCCTTGCAGCTCAATCCCCATCCTTGCTCAAGACTTGGAGGAAGACCCAGGTCTTCACAGACCGACTGAAGACTAAAAGAGTAGTGATCCTTTGGATCTCAAGTGGGAGGCCATTCCAATGTCAATCTCCAAGAAGGCACGTCTCCAAGATCCCATCAGGTAGCAACATTTAAGGGGGGGGACTTGCAGCACACCCACTTGCAGCACACCCACCCTATCTAACCTAGAAGTGTAGGAAGATACCTACAGGGTGAAGTGATCTCACAAGCAACCTGGACTTGTATCATGTAGGGCAGAGGTCACCAACTTTTCTCGGTTGGTGGACTGGAGGGAAAGGGAGGGGGAAGCATTTTACATGCGCGCACATGCATGCATGCACTGGGCTGCGAGCATGTATGTGATGCAAACAGGGTGGGGCTAGCGCTTGCATGATACTCGCTAGCTCTGCCCCATTCTTGCATGGCACAGCGCCCCATTTCTGCAACCCGCAGTGTGGCGGCGGCCAGTTTTGTGCCCTGCAGTGTGGCGGTGGCCCGTTTTTGCGCTCCGTGGCATAGCAGCATCCCGTTTCTGTGCCCCGCAACGCGGTGGTGTCCCATTTTTGCGTGGTGCAGTGATGTCCCATTTTTGCACCCCAAGGTGCAGGGGTGTCCCATTTTTGCACCCCATGGTACAGTGTCCTATTTTCTCACCCTGCAGCTGCAGTGCTAATGTGAGTGGGTGTGTCTGCACGCACTGGCCAGCCTGTCTCACAGCCCAGTGGCCAGTAGGCCATGGCCCACTACTGGACCGTGGCCCACAGGTTGGGGACCCCTGATATAGGGCTTTAAAGATGATAACCAGCACTTTGAATGGCACCTGGAAAGCAATAGGTAGCCAGTGCAGCTCGCACGGCAGGAATGTTACTCAGGTGAACTGCGGGCACCCAAAGCTGCTCATGCAATGCACAATCCATGCACCCGCAGTTCACAAGTTGAAGGAAAGATGCACCCAATTGGCATAACCGCAGTTGGAACTTGCAGCTGCCCTGCTTTGCGTATAAACTACTTGATGACTTCTTAAAACACTTCCTGTATTTTCTACTTCCTATTTTTGCAAACACTCGTTTATACATTGGGGCATCACTGTAGAACAGGGGTCTCCAAAGTTGGTAACTTCAATTCTGGGAGTTGAAGTCCACAGATCTTAAAGTTGCCAACTTTGGAGACCCCTGCTGTCAAAGAGAAACTGGCTGAGCCTGAGAGAGGCATCAGATGGGGACTTAGGCTAGAATCCCTACATGGGCACAAGAGGGCAAAGTCTGATTCCCGGTTGAATGCCTTTGAACTTTATCTTGTCTCACCCAGCTGCAAACTGTTCATTTGAGAAGATTCCTGTGCACAGCCTTGACCAGTAAAGCAGCTAATTGAACTTTTCAATTGTAGGTCTGGTTCTTTAGCCCTGACAATTGCTTCTGAAAACACTTTCTGTTTTCTACTTTCTAATTTTTTCAGACACTTGTCAATACATTGGGGCATGTGACATGCAAATCATTTTGACTCCTGAATATTCTTGTCACAGCCCCTTTTAGTGTTTTTTTTAATAAATCAACTTTTCAGGCTAACCCACAATGCTGGGATTGTTTGGGGGTAGGGGTGGGATGTCTCCAGTGGTGGGATTCAGAGCCGGTTCGCACCACTTCAGCAGAACCGGTAGCTAATTTTTTGTTGCCGAGACCCAGAATGGTCTTCCGGAAGCAGCATCCACACAGAGAACCGGTTGTTCACATATTTGAATCCCACCACTGGATGTCTCCCATTCAAATACTAATCAGCTCTAGTTTAGTTACTGATCAGACAAGTTAGTTAGATGCTGCTATCTAGCTGGGAGAGTGTGCCATGTGTTTGCTTATAAACTCAGCATAAAAATATGCTGTCTGTAAAAGATCTGCTAAGAACTAAATACAGATATAAAAGATCTACTAAACCAGGGGTCTTCAAACTTGGCCCTTTTATGACTTGTGGACTTCAACTCCCAGAATTCCTCAGCCAGGCATGCTGGCTGAGGAATTCTGAGAGTTGAAGTCCACAAGTCATAAAAGGGCCAAGTTTGAAGACCCCTGTACTAAACAGATAATATACACATTTATACTTGTCATATATCTAAAGCAGTGTTTCAACTAGCAGGGGGAATTTTGAGAGTTGAGGTCCACATATCTTAGAATTACTAAGATTGAGAAACACTGATCTAAAATGTTGCCAATAGTAGGTCTATTGCAACTGACATTAAATATGAAGTCTATCCAAATTTGATATTGTTAAGTTCCTGCCTCTGGTGGTCCATTATTTTTAACTTTTCTATCTTTTTAAATCTTTTTTTAAAATCTTTTCTAATGTGGCAATTGAAGAGGTCTTGTTAATGCACATCTCAATTTTTAAGTTACCTAAATATTTCCAATATTGGATCGTTACTATTTTAGCTGCTAAATTGAAGTAGATAATACATTCCTTATTTAAGCCTGAGATTTAATCCCATAAATAGGAAAACAATAGTAAGACTGTATTCATTTCTGTGTTTAGAAATAATGTTCATCGTCCATGGAATTTTGTAGGTAGCACTTGACTTATAAACTTAATGGAGTTGGCCCCTTATGGTCACAAGTCATGAGAGTTGTAAAACAGATCGCCCATGTGATCCACCTGTTCGATCATAAAGCATCCATGGCAGTCATTAAGGAAACCAATTGTTCGCTATGGGCTGGTGTTGCCAAAACCATAAGTACATGCAAAAACGTCATAAAATGTGGTCACGTCACTGTGGGACACTGCAACTGGCTGCACGAGCCTCGCAGAAGGCAACATACAGACGCTCCTATGGCATGGATAACACTACCATATGTCAATGGACTGTCAGAGGCAATGGCACGGATATTGGCTCCATACAACATCAGTATTGCCCACAAACCGAATCAAACCTTACGTGCCAAAGTAAGGCACCCCAAGGAACTTGGGATCTTCAGTGATATATAGAGTGAAATGCAAGGACTGTCACTGTAGTTACATTGGGGAGACAACTAAACGGCTTAGAACTAGGATCCACGAACACGAGCTGGCCATCAGATGACATGAGCAACGCTCACAGGTGTGGGTCCATATGGCCAGCAACAATCATGTGTTCGACCTTGCCGGGGTGGAGGCCATCGCCCAGGATGTCATCAAGGGCGGCCGGTTGCTGAAGGAGGCTTGGCTATCGGATGAGCACTCAATTAATCGCCACATAGAGTTACTGCCTGCTTATCAGGCACTAAGGAAGTGGGAACAACAGCGTAATAACTCACAACGAGTGCAACGGGCACAGCCTACACAAGATCAGAACCGCGGGCTCATGCAACAGCAAAGAACTACGACCGGTGAAGGGGAGAAATCCCCAGCACAATCTGCGCAGGAACCAATGATGGGAGGCGGGGTGCCACATACACAACAGGGGGGGGGGACGGCCATAGGACAGGAAACACTGGGGGACCATCTTATAGCAACGTGTATCCAGTCACGCCCAAAGCGGGCAAAGAGAGCGACAACAGGAGAGGCGATGATCCCCGAACCTATGAATATACAGACGGATGCGAGACAACTAGAAGCAATATGATTAGCTGGGGCAGGTAGACCAGTAACGCGCTCTATGAGCAGAGTGAAAAAACAGCTGGTCTTATAAGCAGGCTTTCGAACCTCTGGCATTCCACTCTGACGACGTTGGCAGTTAGCCGACGAAAGCTTAGTTTATTAAACAGTTGTTGTTTTTACATTTATCCTGATGTTCGACTATTTTTCTCATACATGTGTATATATACACAGATGCACACACACATATATATACACACACATACATGTCAATGCATGTGCGTCTTCTTTTATCCCACGTTACAGAAAACAAATTCAGATCTACAACATTTTTATTACTACCAGGGCTTAAAAACAGACTAGATCAGCAAAGGCTCTAGATCAATCGAAGACCTGTTAATAAGAGCTAAACTGGATTTCCTTGTTTTGAGGCAGCATATCTTAGAAAACCAGTTGTGAAGAGTCAAGCAATGATGGAAAGGAGTTATATTTAGTTGCCAGTTGTGAGAAGGAAGATGTTGTAGGCAGGACATGAACCCCACCCAAGTCTCTCTTTGGGTTTGAGACTCTTATTTGTTCCTGCAGTGAGAAATTGTGTATTTACAGGTCAAGGGGATCATCCATGATTTTGGAATCTGTGTGTAAAAAAAAAAATTATACGGGACCATAGAAGTGAAAGTCTCCCCTATTTTATGTGTATTGAACACATATCAAAGGAGAGAAGGCTTTGATATGCAGTTGTAGCCTTCACCTTGGTTTCATCTCCCCATTCCTGGGTATTCCTGGGGGCAGGAAAAGGGTCACAACTTTTGGGAACATCTCTAAGGGCCTACAGCTCATTCCTCGGGCTTCTTCACCTATCTTACCTGATGGGCAGGGTAGAAATGGGAAGGATGGATAAATAAATAAAGTAATAAATACCAGGTAGTTTTTCACTCATTGGCCCAGCTCCAACCTCTGTGATCCATCTCCCCCAAAGGCCCCCCAGGATGAGGATCAAGGCGGAGGTCCCCAGTCTCTTCCCTTCCTGGGGTGGGCTGCTGAAGGCCCACATCCCAACCACCATCTTGGCAGTTCCTTGGGTTTTGAAAAGGTTCCACCTTGATGTCATAGTGGAACCCAGGAAGAGCCGATGGCTGGGGGGGGGGATTCTGGCCATTCCCACAGCTCTGCGCACCTCCCACCTCAGCTGCGAAATAATATAGATCAGCTTTGCCAGCCCCGATCTGGTTCCAAGGATAAATTAAGGTATCAGGATGGGAGGAAAGGGATGGTTATCCTCAAGCTCAGAAATAGGGGTTCAGGTGCTGGCAATGGGAATTAAAAATCAGTTGAATTCAACCCTTAAAAGAGTCTTTTGCAATGAGGAACAGTTAACCTCTACAACTCATATAACAAGACAGAACAGCAAGGCAGTTGTCTGAGAGATTTTAGGGAACAGGGCTGCTAGATTGAGGTACAGCTTTAAAAAATAATAATTGCTTTTTTAAAATAAGCAGTTATTGCTCCAGGGAGCTATAACTTCTTAGAACTCCCTTAAGGACTTTTTGCATGAAGCAGGAAAAAAAAGCAGAAAGCATTTTTGCTTTCAATGATTAGACAGGATAGATTGTAGAAAGAAAAGAGGGGTAAATTTATAAATGGATTTATAGCTGCTGGAAAGAAGATCAAAACCCACTTCTTTGTAATTTTTCCAATTTTTCTTTTACGGTACTGTTATTTTTTTTTCTTCTTGGATATTTTAGCTCTTTCTTGGATGTCTCTCTTTTTCTTACTTATTCTCTATTAGTTTGTATTAGCATTTAGCCTTTGTTTTTAACACTTTTAATAAAATTATACATAATAAATAAATAAAACCACTGCCCTGAGCTATTCTTTTTCTACTTCTAGCCTCTTTCGTTGGGTTGTTGTTGTTAGTTGCGAAGTCGTGTCCGACCCATCGCGACCCCATGGACAACGTTCCTCCAGGCCTTCCTGTCCTCTACCATCTTCTGGAGTCCATTTAAGCTCACGCCTACTGCTTCAGTGACTCCATCCAGCCACCTCATCCTCTGTCGTCCCCTTCCTCAATCTTTCCCAGCATTAGGCTCTTCTCCAGTGAGTCCTTCCTTCTCATTAGGTGGCCAAAGTACTTGAGTTTCAACTTCAGTATCTGGCCTTCTAAGGAGCAGTCAGGGTTGATCTCCTCTAGGACTGACCGGTTTGATCGCCTTGCAGTCCAAGGGACTCGCGGGAATCTTCTCCAGCACCATAGTTCAAAGGCCTCAATTCTTTGGCGCTCAGCCTTTCTTATGGTCCAACTTTCACAGACATACATTGCAACTGGGAAAACCGTGGCCTTGACTATACGCACTTTTGTTGGCAGGGTGATGTCTCTGCTTTTTAGTATGCTGTCTAGATTTGCCATAGCTTCGTTGGGTTACAGAGTGGTAAATTTGTGCTTCAACTATAGATATTGTTTAAGCAGCAAAAGCTTAGTAATCAGGAAGTTTGTAAAGTACATAAGCTAAAAAATAAGTTTGTTAATTTTTTTTCTAATAAGAAACTGCCTGAAGAAACCCAGGGAAGACAAACACAATTGCTAGTCTATACCGTTTCTCAAAAGAATCACCTCATAGAGAGAAAACCCTCACTCAAGCTGCATCATATTTTGTAATTAAATTCAAGTTTCACTCCTCTTCTTGATGGATGCAAAGGGAGGCCAGTGTCTTCTGTTTATAAAAATCAAGATAAAAGAAAGATCTTTCTTTCTTGCATTTTGCAACAGGGAAACGTTTCACCCCCCCCACACACACACACACTTCAAATGCATCTCCCCACCTCCTTTTCTCTATCTTAATTCCCCTCTGCCCCAATCCGGAAAAATGTGCTTTCCTCTTGAAAAAGAAATCCGTACAGGTAGTCCTCGACTTACGACCACAATTGAACCCAACATTTATTTTGCTAAGTGTATCTGGCTTCCCCATTGACTTTGCTTGCCAGAAGGTCGCAAAAGGGGATCACTGTTCAACCGTCAAAAATATGAATCTGTTGCCAAGCATCTGAATTTTGATCACGTGACCCTGGGGATGCTGCAATGGTCATAAGCAGGGCTTCTTTTCTCATAGAACGCTCAGAACGGAGTTCCGGCACCTTTTTTGGATGGAACCTTGTAGGGTAGGCAAAGTGGGTTGTATGACATGTGTGAGTTCCGGCACCTTTTTTTTTTTTTTTTACAAAAAAAGCACTGGTCATAAGTGTGATAAATGGTCATAAGTCACTTTTTTTCAGTGCCGTTTGTAACTTTGAACGGTCACTAAATGAACTGTTGTAAGTCAAGGACTGCCTGAACAAAAGAAGAAAGCAGATGGTGGATATTTCACTGGCAGCTCTCCTGCTCCAGCTTCTGTTGAAAAGTGTGTGAAGTGTGATGATGAAACAAACTCCTTTAGCTAGACTTTTGTTAGTGCCTTGCTACTAATCAGACCATCATTTGCTCTCAATTCTTTCTTGCCAGAGTTGGGGGTCCCGTTATGGATTTATGAGCTTTATGAGCTCCCCTCACCCATGGGTTGCTTGCCTAAAAGGAAGAGTACATTGAATAACAGAATTGGAAGAGACCTTGGAGGTCTTCTAGTCCAACCCCCTGCTCAAGCAGGAGACCTTATCCAAATGGTTGTCCAGTCTCTTCCTCAAAACCTCCAGCGTTGGAGCACTCACAACTTCTGGAGGCAAGTTCTTCCACTGGTTAATTGTTCTAACTGTCAGGAAATTCCTCCTTAGTTCTAGGCTGCTTCTCTCTTTGTTCAATTTCCATCCGTTGCTTCTTGTCCTGCCTTCAGGTGCTTTGGAGAATAGTTTGACTCCCTCTTCTTTGTGGCAACCCCTGAGATATTGGAACACTGCTATCATGTCACCCCTCATCCTTCTCTTCATTAAACTAGACATACCCAATTCCTGCAACTGTTCTTCATATGTTTTAGCCTCCAGTTCCCTAATCATCTTTGTTGACAGCTACCAACATCAACTGAACTTTTGGTAGTATCACAGTTTCTCTATATCAGTTGAAATAAGGTCATTGCTTACGAGGTTGTGGACCAGAATCCTAGAGAAGACAGGCCTTCTCATCTGCTCCAACAGGCTACCTCCTCTACTAGAAGTGTTTTCTTACTCCTATGTAGAACTCCTTACATGAATAGTGTTGAGAAGGATCAGCCACCCATCTCTTTAGAGTTGGCCTTTTGGGACCTCTGACCAGTGAATCAGTTGAATGAGATCCTCAAGTCCAAATCTCTGTTTGGGGAGAAATGCAAACTAAAGTATCTCTCACAGCTGCTGCACATCCGCTAAAGTTCTTTCCAAGCCTTTTTATTTTCCCATTTTCTTTCTGGTTTCTTCTTAACATAGAAAAAAAACCTCTCTGGCTTTCCTGACAGGAAACCTCCAGCTATATACTTAGCATAAATAATTTTGGTTTCAAGACAGCTTAGGAACCTACAAAACAGAAATGAGGAAGCACTTCAGAAAAGGAGAAGAAAAGCTTCTCCCAAACAATCTTGTGACTTCAGTCCCTTGTCATTAAGTGCACAGATCTACAGTTGTTTTTGTGGGTAAAGTCACTTTGCAAAGATTCTGGGACATTCTCTTACTCATCATTGTTTCGTTTTTCTTGTTACCATTTGCAAGCCAAGCTAACTGGGGTGGGCTGCGGGCTTAACAATTCAGGCAAGGCTTTAAAAAGAACAATCAGCCAGTGGAATGCTTTGCCTTCAGAAGTAGTGGGTGCCCCATCACTGGAGGCTTTCAAGGAGAGACTGGACAGCCATTTGTCTGAGACTTTCCTGCTCACGCAGGGAGTTGGACTAGATGACCTCTAAGGTCCCTTCCAAATCTGTTATTCTATGTTCTAACATGTATTTTGAAGATTCACTGCAGATCAGAATGGCATGAAACCAGGACTTCATTAGCCACCACTTTCTCCTTCCTACCACCCCAAGGCGTGGTGGGAAGGAGAATCACTGTTGTTAAATGAATCTCTGCAATTTTTAAGTGAAGCTGGCTTTCTCCATTGACTTTGCTCATCAGAAGCTGGCTGGGAAGATCACAGTAACAGTTACATGACTCTGGGATGCAGCAACTGTTGTAAATATATGCTGGTTGTCAAGTGCCCAAATTTCAATCACATGACTGCGGAGATTCTGCCATGGTTGTAAATGCGAACACCAGTTATAAGTCCCTTTTTCCGGTGCCGTTGTAGCTTCAGTCACTAAACGAACGGTTGTAAGTTGAGGACTACCTGTATGTTAAGCCACCAAAGTGGTTCGATTAAAAGAACCCTCTTGCTTTCCTGGATTATTCCATGGCTGGATTTGTCATCCAACATCATGGACTTAGAATCACGAAGACCTGGTAACCTCAGCGAAAGAAAGGAAAACTAGAGGCAATTCTTAAGAACATTGTTCCTGGGAAGATCTTTCACTTTGTGCTCCATCCAAAATCCAAAGGATTTGCTGAAGAACAGGACCTGCTTTGAAAAGCCTTTTGCCCTCATATTCCAGAACCCAGATAGTGGGGTGTAAATGTGGAGGTCCCAGGAAGGGATCTGGCAGGACGGTGGGAGTGTTGGTGGCAAATATCCCCTCTCCTTCCTCCCCTGGCTACAGCACATTGTGCAAAGGTCTTTAACCATTGTTATATTTGAGCCGAGCTGGCAAAATTTGGCTGGAGCCAGGAGGAAGCCCTGGCCCCATCACACTTCCTCAAAATGGAGCAGAGGGAGGTGAAAGTGAAATGAATTGACACAGGGAAAGTGATGGGCAGGGGAGAAAGTGCTCCAAAGGCAGAGGAGAAGAGAGTCTTGGCTGCGATGTCAAGTCCGTGGCTGGTCCTGGTGCTGGTGGGTAAGTAAGGGGGCTGCTTTGCTAAGCAGAAAAGAGACAGAAAATCTTTTCCTGGGATGGGAGCTTCAGGCTGGCCCTGTTCTACAGAGTCCAGCATGGCAGCGATGGTGACGGTGGAATACTTTGGCAGCATGCACAGAAAAGGCTGAGGTGGGGGGGGGGGGTGTTGGTTTAACTTCAAAGCTTTTCAAAATGGAGCTCCCCCCTCCCCTTGCACCAACCCAGCTAAAAAATACAGGGCACTCAAAGGACACCTTTGGCTTGATTTAGGCTGCAGTGAGGACTTAATATAGCCTCCACTGACATCAGTGGAGTCTGTTTTCTGGCCTTGTGATAGGCTCAGTAAGGAAAAGCTTTTACAGCAATAGGAAAAGGGAGACTAGGTCTTTTGGCTGTCAGGTTTCCTTTTTACCAGTGATAGCTTAGGCCAGGGGTAGGCAACCTAGGCTCTTTTATGACTTGTGGACTTCAACTCCCAGAATTCCTGAGCCAGCCATGCTGGCTCAGGAATTCTGGGAGTTGAAGTCCACAAGTCATAAAAGAGCCAAGGTTGCCTACCCCTGGCCTAGGAAAAGCAAGGAGATGATGGAGCTCAGCAGAGGACTTAGTACAGATCTAGTTCTTCTCCTTGCAGGAGCTGGAGGTGAGTCATGCCCGGGTTTACAACCTTTTTGCCATGGTTGTTAAGTGAATCACTGCGGTTGTTAAGTGAATCTGGCTTCCCCCGTTGACTTTGCTTGTTGGAAGCTGGCTGGGAAGATCACGATGACAATCACACGAACTTAGGATGCTAATAGGATTGTATCAGATGATTATTATAATTATTAGAGGTGACATAATAGCAGTGTCCCAAAATCTAAAGGACTGTCGCAGAGAAGAGGGGATCAACCTATTCTCCAAAACACCTGAGGGCAGGATAAGAGTTAATGGGTGGAAGCTTATCAAGGAGAGATCCAGTCTAGAACTGAGGAGAAATTTCCTGACAGAACAGTTAATAAGTGGAATGCCTGAGTAGGGGATTGGACTAGAAGACTTCCAACATCCCTTCCAACTGTGTTATTTTGTATTTTGTAGGCCTCACTGCTAATCCCTTCTCCTGTTCTCTTCTCCCCAGGCCCTGCTTCAGGCCTTGTGCTGTCTACACCCTCGTTCCCAGTTTCCGTCTCCCATGGAAAGACAGCCTTGCTCCCAGTCTCGTTGAATTTCTCTTCTTCTGTGCCCACCTACTTCCAGATCCGATGGCGTTTCATCACTGGCCCGTGGCTGGTGTTGATTGTGAAAGCTGACAACTGCGAGAGAGACAATGGTATCCATCAGTGGTGGGAGACTTGTGAGATCATAGTCGAAAAAGCAGAGAGATACAGGCACCGAGCAGAGTGGTCTTCTGAAGATGCTTCGCTGATATTACGGGATGTCCGAGTAGAAGATTCGGGGGTTTATGACATCAAGGTGCTGGCTTTGGGTGTCAGAGTGTCAGCCAACATCAACCTGACTGTGATCAATGGTAAGAGAATGGAGGTAGGTGCCCCAACTTGGGCTCCTAGGAAAGAAGGACCCTCAGTTCCATTTGTGAGAAAGGTATACCTTTACTAAAAGCCAAGGAGTTACAGTACAGCAAGGCCAGAACTAAAAGTTTGCATGCAAAGGTTTCCCAGTTAACTTTCCCTTTTCTGTTCCTACCCCTCCCCTCCCCCCTCCCCCCCTTATCTCCCTATTGTCCAGTTACATTTGAAGGCTAGATGGCGAGCCTTTTCATTTCATTCCCAAACCTCTGGTCCTGTAGTTTCTGTTTCCCCTTCCCAGCAGCTCCCTCCCCACCATAGTTTATGACAGGCTGGCAGCTAGCAAAGAAAGCTGAAGCCCAGGATGGCAGTGTCCTACTTCCCGATCGACAGAGACAAATAAAGCAGAACTCCGAGGCTTGCAAATTCCTCAAAGAACATGTTTATTGATACAGAGTATGGCTACTTCAAAAGTGAAACCAAGTCTGAAGAGATGCATAACGATTCCCCAATACAAAGTTAAAAAATCCCACCCCCAAAGCTATGCAAGCAACTACATATTCCCACTCCAGCTTGTCGGCGGGCTTTTCATGAAACTCCCAGCCTGAGAGAGAAAGTCTGTTTTGTCTAGCGCAACACCTGGCAAACCCTCTCCCTCCGTCCTATGTGGCAACTAGGAATGAGAAGGAATAAGATGGCTGCAGCCAGGCTCATTCTAAAGTTGACAGTCGACCCCTCTTCAGAAAGAAAGAGTCTCCTGCAGGAGACACAGAAATCAGGTTATCCATCCCCTCAGGCAGTGGTGGGATTCAGCCGGTTCGCACCACTTCAGCAGAATCAGTAGCTAATTTTTTGTTGCCCAGGCCCAGAATGGGTTTCTGGAAGCGGCATCCACACAGAGAACCGGTTGTTCACGTATTTGAATCCCACCACTGCCCTCAGGGTTTGTGAGGGTACTTATCATAAAATTTCTTTATTAACCTATCCGCCTTCAGATTCGTACATTTCACCCATGTAGCCTCCGTGCTATGTGGCAACTAAGAATGAGAAGGAAAAAGATGGCTGCAGCCAGGCTCATTCTAAAGTTGACAGGCAGTTCTGACAGAGATCTGCACTTGTGCCTCGGTAAAGTCTGGGGCTTTGTGCAGTTGTGGTCATCTTGGCTTTTTTGGAAATTAAAAGTAAAGAAGAGGGGAAGTGCTTTCAAAATTCTGTTATTGTAATCTTGCAATAAAGGTAGTGATATTATTCATGGTTTTAGCTGGACTGCCTCAAAAGGTTGACACATGTGCTTAACAGTCTGCATTAAAAAAAGTAATGTCTTTTTTTAAAAAAAATAAATCTTAACAGAAACGAGCAATGCCCACTTGAATGCTGCTGGCTTTGATGAGCAGAGAAGAGAGACCTCTCCCAGCAGAAGCCCAAATGTAGCAGGTTTGTATGAGAGATGAAAATAATTAGAAAAGAAAACCAGGAAGTAACGGGAATATGGAAGGGAAAAATGACACCAGATACTGGAAAATGAAAACCAGGTTTTTAGACATTATCTCCATCCATCAAATTGTTTCTTTCATTGTGTCAAAGAAGGATCACCTGGTGTCCTACTTTCCAATGTCTGCACTGCTGCTGCTAGGTAATATAAATTGACCAGAGCTGGAATAAGCAAAGGTTTCTCCCTCTCAGATTGTCCATACTAATTATCCCCATATTGCTTCCATCGGCTCTGAACAATTCTAGACCTTTCGATACAGACATAAAGGGAAAGATAGAGAAAATGTAACTTAATATTTCTCAACCTCAGCAATTTTAAGATGTGTGGACTTCAACTACCAGAATTCTCCAGCCAACGTGGCTGGCTGGGGAAAATTCTGAGAGTTGAAGTCAACACATGTTAAATTTGTTGAAGCTGAGACACACTGATATAAATTATTGCCTGATGTTTATGGTTTTCTCTTTCCCTGTTTTTGCCTGCCTCTTCTCTCATTTTTCCCACTGTAAAGTCACTGGCCCTTGGCAAAACCTGAGAAATCATAAAAATCCAATCATGAAAACTCAAGCAGAGGCTTCTTAAAGAGGCAGTACTTTATTTTCGGTCGAAATAAGTCCTGGGTGGGAACACAATCTGAACACTGGCAGCAGTTGCATTCAGAATTTCCACACCTTAGAAAGTTAGTAGCATTGCTTTATAAACTTTGTTAGTCAATGAAAATTGGACAACAGAATTATTACAATATAAGGAAGACATCAATCATTCGTGTACACTCCCTTATTCCCTTATTCCCTCCTTCACATCCATGTACATGTTTCCCACGCTTGCATGAAATTTGTCCCTGGCACAAATGCTGATTATAGAAGCGAGATAGCAATAATTAGGCAAGCTACACAATTTGTTTCTTGTTCTAGTTCCAGTTACAGAACCCTACACCACTTAATTGTTTTGATCTTGGCTGGTGTTTAAACAGAGGGGTATGTTGGCTTGCTCTGATCTGGATATGGAGATTGGAAGTATGTAAGATGCAAACTGAACTGGAAATTATGAACATTAATATTTTCCTCACAGTTCTGTGTTGAGAGCTGTGACATTTTACTTATTGGGAGTTCCACGAATTACACAATCAAAGAAAAAAAAAGTGCAAATTGTCAACTTCCTTTAAACAAAGGTTTCTGAAAATGTGTTGTTTTACCTCCGACTTCTTTAGATCTTTTATAGGCAAAAAGGGTCAGGATTCCTGTCCTTCTAAGAGTGGAGTAGCAGAGGGAAACTCAGCAGAAATAGTTTACCATACCAGCCACATTGGAGGAAATTCCCTCATTACATAACTATTAAGCATGCGGCAGCTTGGTCCTCTCTTTCTGCCTTACCACCCAACAGTGATGTGATCATATTTTGGGTGCTGGGCAACCAGCTCACAATATTTGTCTGACTTTAGAAGAAGACATATTGGCACAGTCCTTCTCCATCCAAATCTTGAAGCATTAGATGCTGTTTAGGCATCAGATAGCTTTGCCTATTTAATGTCAATCCGTTGAATTACCAACCTTGATTGAATAATAATAAATAAAATCGATATTCATTTATCCACGAGAACAGAACAGAACAGAATAACAGAGTTGGAAGCGACCTTGGACATTTTCTAGTCCACCCCCCGCACAAGCAGGAGACCCTATCCAGGGGTAGGCAACCTTGGCTCTTTTATGACTCGTGGACTTCAACTCCCAGAATTCCTGAGCCAGCATGGCTCAGCTTGCAAACTCTCCCTTTCCCCTCAGCATGGCTGGCTCAGGAATTCTGGGAGTTGAAGTCCACGAGTCATAAAAGAGCCAAGGTTGCCTACCCCTGCCCTATACCATTTCAGACAAATGGCTATCCAATCTCTTCTTTAAAAATCTCCAGTGTTGGAGCACCCACAACTTCTGAAGGCAAGCCATTCCACTGGTTAATTGTTCTCACTGACATGAAATTTCTCCTCAGTTCTACCTTGGTCCTCTCCTTGATTAGCTTCCATCCATTGCTTCTTGCCCTGACTTCAGGGGGTTTGGAGAATAGGTTGACTTCTTTGTGGCAGCCCTTCAAATATTGGAACACTGCTCCAATGTCTCTCCTAGTCCTTCTTTTCATCAAACTAGACATACCCAATTCCAGCAACTGTTCTTTATATGTTTTAATTTCCAGTCCCTAATCATCTTTGTTGCTCTTCTCTGCACTCTTTCCAGAATGCCAATGTCTTTTTTAAATTTTGGCAACCAGAACTGGGTGTGGTATTCCAAGTGTGGTCTTACCACAGCATTATAAAGCAGGCCTAACACTTCACAATGATATAAGGACTCCTGCCTTGGGCAGGGGGTTAGACTAGAAGACCTCCAAGGTCCCTTCCAGCCATTCTTCTCACTGCAGGAAGTTCCTCCTCATGTTTCACCAAGCTTGGCTTCCTTGCTATTCCTGGCTGCTGGTTGTTGATCAACTCTACAGCTTGAGACACTCGAAATGAACACTTCACAATGTTTTGTGAATTCTTCCCTCTTGCTTCTTTGGCCTCCTGAGAAAATCATGGTGGTGATCATGTCTAATGTCTCTCGTGGCAGCTCCAGTCTCTTTGGTGAAGGCAGAATTTGGCAGAGACTATACGGTACCCAATATCATCCGGCTGAGTGCAGCTGGCCTGATTCTCTGTCTCCTCGGAATCATCATAGCAGAGGTAAATGGCTGTGTGCTGTGTTTCTCCTCCAGCCCTCCGCCATGTTGCTTGTCCAATTTGCTGAATGGAGAGTTAAAGATGACCTTGAGATGCTTTTTTCTTGGGGGAAAGAGAATGCAGGTAGTCCTTGACTTATAACAGTTCATTTAGTGACCATTTGAAGCTATAACGGGACTGAAAAAGTGACTGAATTGTGATCAGAATTTGGATGCTTGGCAATTCTAGTTCATATTTATGACAGTCCTGGGGTCCTCTGATCACCTTTTGCAACCTTCTGACAAGCAATGTCAATAGGCAAGCCAGATAGCAATAGCACTTAGACTTATATACCGCTTCACAGTGCTTTACAGCCCTCTCTAAGCGGTTTACAGAGTCAGCCTATTGCCCCTCAACAATCTGGATCCTCATTTTACTGACCTCAGAAGGCTGGAAGGCTGAGTCAACCTTGAGCCGGTGAGAATCGAACTGCCGAACTACTGGCAGCCAGCAGTCAGCAGAAGTAGCCTGCAGTATTGCATTCTAACCACTGCGCCACCATGACTCTTGTTTACTTAACAACCTTGTTACTAACTCAACAAGTGCAGTGATTCACTTAACAACCGGGGCAAGAAAAGTTGTAAAATGGGGTAAAACTCAAACAACTATCTTGCTTGGCAACAGATCTTACATTTCCTTCCTGTGCAACGTTAACTTCACTCTGCAGTTGAATGTCTCCTGCCTTAAATATACCCAAGTCCAGACTGACTCCTGAAATTCAGTCACTCCATCTTTCAATCACACTAGATTTGTGTGTGTGTGGGGGGGGGTTTCTAGATCTCAGCTCCATCTCGATGGTTGTATCTGCCTGGAGACTGGAAAATTTGCTGTAGCTAATTGCAATGAGAGTTACTGAACTCCACAGCTCAATGATAGAGGACGTGCCTTTCCACCTTGTCAAATCCCATGAAGCTCAAGAAAACGAATGACATGCATTTCAACAAGAATATCTGGGGTAAGCACAGAATCTTGGAGATAAATTTCTCCACTTCACGGAGTCTCTTTGAAATGCTTTTAGCTACTGTATTTCTGGAGGGATATCCCCAGAAAGGGTCAAAAGAAGCAAAGTGGTGGTTATAATCATGCAGTTGGGATAGCCATCTTGACTTTATGACCCTACTGCTATGGACTTTTCTAAGAAAAGGGTCTGTCTTAAAGATATGATTTGTCGATCTTCTGTTTTAATTAATGAAATCACCAAGGAAATGGATTCCAATCTAGATATTTATCTATCTATGCATATTGGGAAGGAGAATCCCCCAAGGTCTTAGTGAAAAGCCAACATGTGATGCTTGATCCAAGAGATTAACACCTCCTGGACAGAATGCAGAGGCAGCACCTGTGACTTCCTTGTGCACCCTCAAGGCAGGCAGATGTCAAAGTGGTACTTATGGACCACAACCTGTAATGTTTTGGGGTTTTCCTGCCACCCAGCATCCGTAGGCAGGCAACCTTCTGTTGCAGCTTGGAGAGGATCTAACTAGGAGGATGAACTGGTTTATTCCACCTTTCAGCTAGGCTGGAGAAAAAAAGGGCTGCATGCAGAGCCAAGCTAAGGTTCTGTGGGAGATCTGTAAGCTTCTGCTGATCTGCAGAATCAGCATTGATCTAATACACTTTCATAAGGATGCAAATATGAAAACAGACAAGATTGGCCTTCAAATGCTTGTTCCTTCCACTTGCCAGGTGTTGAAGAAAGTCAGGGATTGTTCTTCTTTTTACAGAATGTTGCCTCCTCTTACTCCAGACAACGAGAGACAAGGGTGAATCAGATGGAAATTCCCTTCTCCTCCTCCTCCTCCTCTGTTGAGCAATGTTTCCTGACTTATGAAAATTATCCAAGTTAGGTGATGTGGACAAACAGCTTTGTAAAATTTGTTGCTGACCTTCTTCAGTCCTTCTTCGCAATGGGCCAGGTCCTTGACTTCTCAGCCACTAAAGTATTTGTATGGGATGACTCAATGCTACAAAGTCTACCATTGCACTACTTTGCCCTTGCTCTACAGCTTCTGGAATGGGATTGTACGCCCACTGCTGGCTAGAATGCACACACGAATCATTTTTGGCATTAACAGCATTGGCACGTGATACAAGGGTTATGTGCTTAGAAGATTGCACTCTCAGAAATGGGGGTTTGCTAACCTGCTGCCCAGAGTCCTAACCACTCAAGCCACTGTGCTCCTCGTCACTGGAGGTGACATTTAGGATTTTGAGATGAGGGCAAATGCAGCTCTGGGGTCCAGAGTTGTGCATTCTGATCAAAGTTGTGCCAGAAATTTTTCCTGGTTTATCTCGGTATCAAGTTTCAGCGCGGTGCTTTATGAATCAAGCCAATTGTGGTTTACTTGGTGAAGCATGGTGAAGCAACCTGTGGTTTATTGAGATATGTGAATCTGCTTATTGTTTTCCATTGTTTAAACCCATTATCATAGATTGGATTTAATTTTCTGTATCCTGTCCTTCTCCACACTAGATGAAAGATTTCAGCACTGTTGATTTATTTTAACCAAAATGTGTTGAACAAGCTATAGTGTCCAAGTTCCTACCAAACAAATCACATTATGGTTTAGTGCACTGTAATTAAACTGTTATTTTTTTTGTTTTCATCAATAGTTTTCCAGTTTATTGCAAAACCGTGGCCTCCCATGTCCAATGTCTATTTTTATTTTTATTCTTCAGTAGCTCACTTCCTGCTTCAGATTGCCTCTTTCCTTCCAAAGTTTAAGGTTGCAATTACAAGTCATCCTTGACTTAAGACTGCAATTGAGTACAAAATTGTACTCATGTCAGTCGTTAGGTGGGTCATCAGCTAACCGATCTGATTTTATGTCTGTTTATGATGTTCCTAAAGCAAATCAAAGGGAAAGTGCGGTCATTAAGCAAACCCATTTTAGCCAATAGACATGTTTTTGCCATAAACCAGTACCTTTTGTTGAGTCCATCGCAACTTTGGACAGTCAATAAGCAATTAGTCATAAGTCAAGGACTGCCTGCATAAATGCCACAGAAAAGGGAAATTTGCTTTGTATCCACAACAAGCAAATGATTGATCAAAAGTTCAGGTGACCTGTTTTGGGGACATCCATCAAACAAAATCTAGGGCTTTTGGGTAGTGCTGGGTCTGGACTGAAACCAATCCAGAGAGGTCTTATGGGGAGAGATGGGCCTCCTCACCTCTCGCTTCCTAACTGTATGAAACAAGTCACACCTTCCAAACTGCAGTGAGATTTACATAAAGTTCTCTGAAAGGGTTTCCCACTGGAAAACGTACAAAGAATTGCACCGTTCCTGTGCAACAGTGTGAACGGTGTAGTATAGTTGTCAAATGGTTTGGGCAGTTATGGTGGACCAAGAAAGAAGACCAGGTTACAGGAATCCTTCCCAGTTGCTGCTGGTTGCTAAGAGTCAAAGACAAGGAAGACTAACTTCAGTGCCATATTGTGTAGTCATATCTTCCTGCAACTCAGAGGTGTCCCCAGGGTTGTGGTCCAAAATCAAGAGGGCGGTTGCCATGAAAAAAAACAAAGGTCCACTGCTTGTTACGTGCGTTGCACACTCGAGAAATAGGCAAAGATTCAATTAAACCATTATGGCCACCTCTGAACCACACTCTGAGGACAGCCCTGCTGCAACTCAAGACTTCTCATTGAATTGATTAAAAAAACAACCTGTGACTTTGGTCACACTGCCAGTTTTCCCACTTTGCATGCATTTCTGTCCTTACCAAACATGTAAATAGTCTATATTGCACAGTAAGAAAATAACTTAAAAATGAAATAGGTTGCACAGAAAAGTCCATCGAGGCCAGTGAGAGGTGCCTTCAGTGCATTCACAGGTAATGGAAAATTGCTAATATTGGAAATGTTGCTAGAGAGCAGAGCCACGTCACACCACCTGTAAGTGGAAAGAAGAAGGTAGGTAGATCAATCCAGATAATCAACCAATAGCTGGATGGTTGAGGATGGATCAAATGATGAAACATGAGATCAAACCCTTGGATACCTTTTTCCCTATGTGAGCAAACAATCATATCGCATCAAAACTAGTGATCCGGTTCTTGGTACAGCAGTAACAGTTGGGGAGGAAGGAAGGAAAAAGGGAGATGAGATGAGATAGAGAGGAAGGAAGGAAAGAAGGAGATGAGATGGAGATGAAGGAAGGAAGGAAGGGAGGGAGGGAGGGAGGGAGGGAGGGAGGGAGGAAGGTGGAGGGCAGGGGAGGGGAGAAGGGAAGAGAAGAGAAGAGAAGAGATGGGGAAGGGCTGGTAAATTTGTCACTGTCCATAAATAAAATCAAGATGGCGTCTGCAACGGGGTAATTGAAGCTCTATGACATTTCTATGGGTGTCATAGAACTTTGATCTCATCATCACAGTTGCCATCTTGACTTTTTGGGAGCAGACCCTGTGGACATTTCTGGACATTGCAGTTCTAGACTTTTTTTCTATGAACTGGGAAGAATCAAGAGTCATTGGCCAACTGTTTCTCCTTTTTTACATGCTTTCCTAACATTTTGCCTTCTTCATGAGGTCAGTCAGTCGGCTTTTAATTTTTCCTACCAGAAAAACATTTGCGGGTTCAGTTCTGTGCATCAAGAGGAAACCAGACAGAGTGATTCATCATCACATGTGACGGATTCTGCAGGATATCCTGCTATAGATTCTGAAAGTCTCCTATGCTGACTCATTTCAGGGTGTAGCAACCCCTCTGTCTGTTTAAAACTGGGATGAATTTTAGTGTAGGAACATCTGAATACACAACACAAAAGGTGAACTTTACCTCACCATCAAAGATCACTATGTAAGGAAATAAATGGTGGGGAAAATAAATACAATAAAATAAATTTAAAAATGCATAATGTAATAATACATCATAAAGGAAGCAAAATCATGAAGGAAAGTTGCAGAAAATGTTCCAATTCAATTGAAATTACCCACACAATTTGCCAAAACAGTGTTTCTCAACCTTGGCGGTTTTAAGATGGGTGGATGTCAACTCCCAGAATTCCCTAGCTAGCCATGATAGTTGAGGAAGTCTGGGAATTGAAGTCCACCCATCTTAAAGCCGCCAAGGACACTGGTGTAACTCGATGCCCTGGTTCCAATTCAGCATCGGTCCACGTTATCTTGAGATGACGGGAATTGTAGTTCAAGGCACCCAATGTTTAGATTTGGGAAGTGCTAAGCACTTAAGTCTGCATTAAAATGCAAACAAAACCATTTTTCCCCATTCCTATTTAAGAATCGATGGCAGAATTTGGAGAAGAATGCAAGTATCTTTTCTTGCTTCCCTTGCCTCTACTCCAGACATGTCAAACACAAGGCCCGGGGGCCGGATGCGGCCCGCGAAGTGGTTTCATGTGGCCCGTGAAGCCATCCTGGAAACAGTGAGGGAACCGCCCCCGCTGCCTTGGCCCTGGCCCAGGCCGGCCGGGAGCCAATGTACAATTTTGTGGTGGCCATCTATGCTGAAACGCATTCAGTCTTAGCTCCACAAGGCTGTCTGGAAACAGCGAGGAACCAGCCCCTGCCGCGTTGGCCCCGCCCCCTGGGTGCATGCTGGGGAGGCTCCTCCAGTGGACCATGCCTTGGCACTTGCCCTGGTCCCAGCCCCTTCTGCCAGACACCCTCAGATCTGTCCCACTCCTGCCCAGGCCCCCTTGACACGAACGATGTAGAGCTGGCCATGCCCACCCAGTAGGCCACACCCACTCCATCCACGCCCACCCAGTAGGCCGCACCCACCCTGGCCACACCCACCCAGCCCCCCTGAGGGCAACCGCAATGCTGATGCGGCCCTCAATGAAATTGAGTTTAACACCCCTGGTCTACTCACTCGATTTTGCCAATCGGATGTTGAAGGTTCCGGATTGAGGGGATGAAGTGGTAGGACTTATGCCTGGAAGAAACAAGGGAGGAGATTGAGGAGCAAAAATGAGAAAAATAGTGCACCACAATCTTGCACCTTCCGATCTACTGAATCCAAGGCTGTCCTCAGGTTATGTTAAAAAAAAAAAAAATCAAGATAGCAGCCACAAAAGTACATGCAGCACGTTGTTCATTAAGCACTAATGAATTGTAATAATAGAAAATTAATAAAATACTTTTTAAAAAAAGTACATGAAACTCTGCCTATTTTTTATGTGCATCAATTCACATAAAAAATCCAGCAGAGATTTGCAGAGTTGCAGGTATATTTTTTTGCCATAACCTGCAGATGTCCCTGAATGAAGCCATTGCGTCTACTGGGTATAATAGTCCTTGACTTAGTTTGAAATTATGATGGACCTTCCCAGAGCTACTTACTCCCCAGTCACATGACCACATTTTGGGCACTTAGCAATGGGTTTGCATTCTGGTCACATGACCATGTTTTACATAATTTTTTTTTTTTTTTTTTTTGCTGAACAGCATTTATTTCTGGTTTTCACAAAACTGGTCCAGAGCAAATAATTGGTTTGCTTAAAGACTGTCGCAAAATAGATTGTAAAATCAGTCAGTTATGTGAGTGACCCTTTTTATGACCATCATGACTTATGACTATAATAGGCAGGCTCCATTACAATTGTAATCTGAGGATTACTTGTATATTTTGTGAAGATTTTTTTAGTTGTTACTAGGCAATCTATGACCCCATTGGGTCATTGTTTCAGATATATTTCATTATTTAAACGAATGACTATGGGCAGGCCAAAGAAGCAGTGAGAGTGGGAGCAGCTTTTGATTTCCTACCGTCTTCCCCACTGCTTTTCCTAATAGGAAGCTGGCAGGAAAGTATTGGAAATAACAAACACAACCCAGCAGCTGACTGTGGCAGTGTGATGGCATGACAGCCCTGAAGCAGCCACAACAGCCCCCCCCCCTCCCCCGGTAGATCCAACCTCAGCACCTGCAGTTTAAACAGCACCGGCGCAAACTTACTTAGGACAGAGATCCGCATTGTCACAACACAGTCTTCAGACTTATTCAGAAGTCTGTAAAGCCCACTGGCTTTTTGGCTGGCATTCGTTAGTTCAAATTCGTTTCCTTTTATGGAAACATTTTCGTTGAAATGAGGAAGAACTGTTAGGCAAACTCCGTGAGAAAAATAGCAGGCGTTTTCCCATATTGATGTTGCATTGTTCCAGATGCAAAGATCTTCTATTATTCCAGAAGCATTGAGGGGTAGTTGTATTGATCCTCCTTCTTTCACAGATGTGGTCACGTTAAGGCAGTCATTATGATCTGTTAAGAGAATAAGAAATTCTTAGTTTCCTACCATCTCAGGCAAACAAACCTGTTTGGGCAAAATTATACAGCCTTTGGCCTGGAAGCAGCAATGTCTATATTCATTTGTCAAAAAGCAACAAATTAATATTTGAGAAAAACAACTCAGCTTCAAAAGAAGGGATGGATCTGTATAAGAGGAGGCATGCCACAAAATTAACAATTCTATAAGGCAGAAATACAGAATAAGAGGCCCCCAAACAGCAGGTAGTTTCAGAACTAGAATAGGGTGTTCAGACCCCTCCAAAAATTATCATCCAACTGTAATTGTGAGTTTAATAAAAGAAGCAGTAAATATTTGACAGGAGAATACTTGTAAAGATAGAAAGATGCAATTTTGGGTACAGAGAGATGTAGATTGTAGATAGATTCCAGTCTAATTTAAATGTTGACACAGGGTACCTGAACATTGATTTAAAAAAATAAAAATTAAGCAGTGTTCCGCCTCTGGTGCTCTATATGAACAGGAGGAAGGAAATGAAGACATACGTTAAATTTTCTGATGCTTTCAGCCTTGTCTTACAGGAAGGGAATCCTGGAAATAATCTATATACTTTAAGGATAGAAGGAGTCAAGTAATTACAAGTGATCCTCAACTTCCAACCATTCATTTAGCGAAAAAAATGACTTAGCACTTATAACTATTGCAGCATCCCCACAATCATCAAAATTCATATACTCAGCAACCAACATATATTTACAATGGCTGCAGAGTCCTGGGGTCCTACAATTACCACTTGCAAACTTCCCAGCTGATTTCCAACAATAGGGGATGCTGGATTCGCTTAATGACTGCATGATTTACTTAACAACTGCAGCGCTTTGCTTACCTGTGGCAAAAAAGGTCATAAAAACTAATCAAGGAGAGAAGCAACCTAGAACTAAGGAGAAATTTCATAACAGTGAGAACAATTAACCAGTGGAACAGCTTTGCCTTCAGAAGTTGTGGGTGCTTCATCACTGGAGGTTTTTAAGAAGAGAGTGGACAGCCATTTGTCTGAAATGGTATAGGTCTCCTGCTTGAGCAGGGGGCTGGACTAGAAGACCTCCAAGGTCCCTTCCAGCTCTATTCTGATTGATTAATTCTGAACTTTATATTACGGTACCTTTTACTCTCTTATATTTTGGTAATATTCCTTTAAGAAGAAAATTTTTATTTTTTTATTTTTCTTGGTTTATTCATGTCTGTCTTGGTTTCTAGAAAAGGACAGGGCTTCCTATTTTCTTCCTTCTTGTTCCTCATGAGTTACCCTCCTTGCTTTTCCAATCTTAAATCTTATTTATTTATCAAATTTATGTGGCCGCCCATCTCACAAGTCATGATTCTGAGTGATGTACAGAAAAAAATATATTAAAAGCGCATGACTGGTTTTCCCCCTCCCCTCAATACTGAAGTTTCGAGGTCTCTCAGGTGGAAGCTCAGCTAAGGTTGAATCTTCCTTGATCACAAGTGCTATTGTTTAAAATTGTTAACCCCCAAGGTTTTTGTTAATTTTCTGTATCTCAGTAACTATTGTGAAACATTGTGACTAACACTGATCTTCATTAGTGTGGTAAAGCCTCCTGACCATTAAAATGTCTCATTAGGGTGTCTCCTATGCTATTATTTCTCTAATTTCTTTTGTCTTCATTGTTCCTTTGACGTTAAACCTGCCTACGTTCAGGAAATGTACAAAAACCTTGAATCAAAATGCTATAAGCAGGAGGACATTCAAGGTAAACAGAATAACGCTTGTACAGGTAGTCCTTGATTTACAACAGTTAATTTAATAACCATTACACTGCACTGATAAAAGGGACTTATAACCATTTTTCACACTTGCGACCGTGGCAACATCCCCATGGTCACGTGATCAAAATTCAGACACTTGGCAACTGGTTCATATTTATGACCGTTGCAATGTCCCGGGGGTCATGTGGCCGTCTTTTGCCACCTTCTGATAAGCAAAGTCAATGGGGAAGCCAGATTCACTTAACAATCGTGTTACTAATTTAACCACTGCGGTGAGTCACTTAGCAAATGTGGCAAGAAAAGTCGTAAAATGGGACAAAATTCACTTAACAAATTTCTCACTTTGCAACATAAATTCTGGGCTCAATTGTGGTCATAAGTTGAGGACTACAATTCTTCCAATTCCAGAATTTAAAATGAAGAGGCATTATCTTTTGCCCTGCTGTTAATTTCCTGAACAAACTCTTTAGTAAAATACAAGCCATTTTGCCAGGCCCCAAACCTAGAATAACACATGGCAATTCTTCCAGTGTGAATTCTTTTCCCACCTATAGACAGAATCTTGCTAGACCGAGGATTATTATCTGCATCTACCATATACTGTGAGAACTATTAGGGAGGGGCTGTCTTTGCCCTCTTTTTCTTATACATGAGATTTGGGCTATGTCAGAACCCATATTCTAAAGGGCCCCTTCTTTTCCTTTCTAAACCCGAATCTTGTTCTTTTCCCTTCCTGGGTTCTGCCATACTCCTGGAGGGGAGGGGGGAAGTTCTTGCGGGTTATTGCCTTGTTTCCTCTATCGCTACACTGTAACACTTGCTGTTTCTGCATATTTCTTCTGTGAACTTCCTCTCCCCTTTTTGTCAGCTAGTAAAAGGGGGGAAGAGAATGGAATGTACCTCCGGCAACTGATTTATCTCCACGTTTGTAAGGGAAGGTGCGAAGAGCCGACTAAACATCACTGCAGCCCGGAGACGGCCTGATGTTATCTCCCTTTTTCCCACAACGAACTTAACACCTTGGGATTGGCCTGTTTGAACTGACCGGATGAACTACGGGGTGGGGTTTTGCTTGGGATACTTTTTACCTATTGATCTGGCGGGAAACCCTCAGATCCTGTTTATTATGCCTGCTATCAGCTTCTCCTAATAAAAGCTCCTTTTGGAAGAAACCGCTTCCACGAGTTCTACTTTCTTAGGATGAGGTATTGAAGTGGGCCCTGACAGGCTGAGTTGTATCTTCTTCCTCTGGAATACACACCCTCCCTCCTAGGAATCCCCTTAACCACTACATTGCATCACACATTTTAAGAAGAAGTTGCTAGATTCAATTGTTGGTATCTCAGCTAGAAAGATCCTTAGAAACAGCCGTGGGGGGGGGGGGGGAATAACAAGACCAAGATAATCTGTACGTTAGTGATAGAAAGTGGAACTGAATACTTACATGGTTTATTGTCACAGGCAACAGAAACGGAAACAGTGAAAGCAAAAATGCAGATGAGATAAAACCCACATTCCTTTCCTTTCCTGAGTGGCATTGCCAGTAGTGCAAAATTCCTTGGAGAATCTGAAAGAAGTTGGTTCACAAAATCAGTTTTTCAAAAAACACGAATGATAGCTATTTTTAAGCCATCAGGGCAGATAACGATGTTCTTAGCCCAAGCTGGCTGGTCCTTGCCTTAAAACTAGCTTGTCTAGAGAAGAGAGAGACAGAGGTGCAGAACAAATAAATATTAAATCCATCTGTTGTAATGAAACAGAACTTTTGCTGCTTAAGCACGTTCTTCCTTTTAAGTTGGAGATGAATTATTTGTTGAATACTTTAAAAAAAAAATCGGAAGTAAAGGAATTTAGCCAATCTATTGCAAAAACTCAGAGCTATACAGTACTAAAACTCTCTCTGAATCTGTAGCCTTCAATTAGCTGTAAGAAGGCAACAATATTTGAATCAAGGTGCTTCAAATGGGCTAACTTAAAGAAGCTGTCCAATATTTGGCACCCATGAATCCTATGGGATAGAAATTTGGCAAAATTGTGGCTACTTCCAGACTGCTCCACAACTGCACTGTTGTGATCAGCCATGACTGTGGTCATCATTTCTAGCACTCCCTGCCAGCTTCCCATAAGCAAAGTCAAAGGGGGAGTCAGCAGAAAGTCAGAAATAATTTTTCTCTGCTTTTTGGCCCACCTGTGTTGATTCTGTTTATCTCTCTAGGTCAGTTAATATCGATAAAAGAAGGATCGCAGATTGTTTAGTTTACCAATAAATTCAAAGTTCCATTCTGCCCACTCTAGTATGTTGAGATTAGGTTAAACTCACCTTTATTGTTTTTTTTATAAATAGCTCAAAGGCAGTGAACTTACTTAATACTCTTTAACCTGCCTGTTTTCCCCACCACAACAACCCTGTGAGTTAGGTTGGGCTGAGACAGAGGGACTGGGCCAGATTCACCCTGCCGGCTTTCATGCGTAAAGTGAGACTAGAATTCACAGTCTCCCGGCTTCTAGCCCGGTGCCTTTACCACTAGACTCTTTCTCTGAGAAAGAGAGCGCTTCAGCTTGCCCATTTAATGTCATTTCCATGTAATAAAAATGTAATTAAGGAAGCCCTAGAAATCTTGCTTAATTAAAGAGAAAAGAGCAATCACAGTCTTCTCTATTGTTTTCATTTTAATGAAAGAAACTTGCTGTAATTTCAAAACTTTTGTGGACATAAGGAAAATAAAATTCCAGAGATGAATTTAGATCTTTCCCATTGATATTAATGAAAGAAAGCCCCTGGTCTCTTCTCTACTTGCAACAATTAGGGAATTGATAGAGTGATTCTAAAATAAAACTCCCTTTTTACAACCCTGTGTAATCCCTTAGTTTGGGGTAGAGTCGGGGGTCTACCTCAATGGAGCTGAACATTTACTGGCTGGATGCCCTTCCTGATGCCACGTGGAGTTCACAGCAGATATTTTTTCCTTTGAGCCCTAGGAGAGAAATATCTGCCGCTACGTAGAATTGAACTCTCAACCTTCCAAGTGAGAGGTGAAAATCTTCACCACTAGGCCACGGTGCCAGTCAAAAGTGATTCTAAAATATACATCTGAAAACAGGTCTTTGGAGGTGTTCAAACAGGTGTTTGAAATGCTAGACTTCTTCAAAAGGCAAGGTTCATATTTGTGAGCTGCTCTGTGGCTTGTTTAACTCAAATTTTGTTGAATGAAATAAAATTGGGTGAGTTTGCTGAGTCATAACCGACAGTTTTCAAACCACGCTGGCTGGTTTCACAGATTTTGCTAACCAAAGTCTTACAAAACATATGTTGCTAAGTACAGAACAATTTCCATGTTGACAAAGTTCTAAGATGTTAAGAAATTTAAGAAATAGCCAAATCGGGAGTGTTAGAAATTAATGAGCAGGAAAAAAAACAAACCACAATCTGGTGTCAAAACTGAAGTAAGAATTCAACAATTAGTTCTTTTCTAGAAAGCAAAAATATTTTGGTTTCATTAGTGATATTAAACGGGGCATTCACTCAAAAGCAAAAGGGAGGAACTGGATGAATGGAAGAAGGAACTTCATGGCATGTCTACTTGCCTACATTTTTAATTCCACATCAAGAAATTTTTCAGAAAATCCTACATCTTGAAGCTTCGTTCGGTACGATACTCTAAGTAAACCCTTCAATTTCCCCTTCTCCTGAATCAGAAAACCAAAATATCTGTAAATACTTTCCGTTCCTCACCTCCTTGAAATGGCTCCATCAACTTCCAACTGAGTGCAGATGCTTCTAGAGTAGAAACAAATTCGAACTGTCCTTCAAATACAGAGAACCACTCTTTATTACCGGCACAGAAATAGCACATGACATCACCGGGGAAAAAAAAAAAGCTGTGTTGCTCAACAAATAAAAGGAATCTACAAACTGTTTGAGGAGATGGTGTGCGATACACTTTTTACTGTTCAATTCCTCTCTTCACATCTTTCCCACAACTATGCTGCAATCTGTGTGCTTTGAGGGTCACAGGAAATCCCCATAATCAGACATGCCCCACAGTTAAATCTATTGAGGCTTGGAGAGTAAAAGGGGCCAGATCTGCTTACCGTTTGAATGAAGACCACTGGAGCATCCAGACTGGACTGGACCATTTCAGAAAGGGGCAGAGTGTATGTGCTTCTGAATTGCTGCCAACTGGCCAATTGGGAGTTGGCCATCCTAATTTGGCAATTAGTTCCTCCGTTCAATTCTTTACTGGCAAGAAAAGAGGCTCCACAGAGATCAAAACAGAATAAGGTCTCTAGGCATACAGAAACCGCAGGTGAAACATTGGTTTTTCTGTACTTTCAATTATTCTTAGAAGCATTTACCGTAAAACTGAGATACTTAACGGGAAACCAAACAGGAACCACCATTTGAATCACAATTTCATATGCACGGATCACAACTGCAAGTTAGGACATGTTTGTCGAACAGGTGTTTTAGGCTGATACATGAAGTATGTGATGAAGTTAATTCTGTTGAGGCTTTTCTCTAGATTCTCTGGAAATTAGGTAGCACACATCACTTTCTGCAACATTCACTTCAGTTTCTGTCGGAAATCTTGCAAGCATCTTAATATAGAACAATTAACCAGTGGAACAACCTGCCTCCAGAAGTGGTGAATGCTCCAATACTGGAAGTTTTTAAGAAGAGACTGGACAGCCATTTGTCTGAAATGGTATATAGGGTTTCCTGCCTGAGCTGGGGGTTGGACTAGATGACCTCCAAGGTCCCTTCCAACTTTATTATTATTATTATTATTATTATTATTATTATTATTATTATTATTATTATTATTATTATTATTATTATTATTATTATTATTGTTGTTGTTGTTGTTGTTGTTGTTGTTGTTGTCGTTGTCGTTGTTGTTGTCGTTGTCGTTGTCGTTATCGTTATCGTTATCATTATTATGATATAGCTTCAGCAGAATAAGAGAGTGAGTAAACTTTTACAGTGATTCAAGTTCAAGCAGATGGCTCCAACCTATCAAAGAAAGATCTCAAGACTCTCCAAATAGAAATAGTTGGATTATAAAGCAGCGTATTGAAGGGGGAAAAAAGCTCCCCCAATTTTTACAAATTGGGGGGCTCCGTGCTGGGGCAGTTGATTGATTAACAACAGATCCCACCCTCTCCCCCTCTCATCATATTCCCCCCCCCCTTTTTAGCTAGGTTAATTTTACAGTATTTATAGTATTGCATTTATATTATTATAAATTATATACTTTTATCTTTAACATTGTAAGCCAGCCAAAGTTACCAGGTGGCAAGATGGGTGGCTAATAAATTTTACAAAAAAACCAAACAAATATCATGTCCAATGTACTCCAATTATATGCAAGTTTATTATCTCCAATGAAGCAGGATAGATTGGAAGAGAATGGATTTCGAGAAGATATTCGTAAAATATGAGGTTATCAATGGCTATTAAATAGTGACTATATATTGTTGTGCTAGTTAGCAAGCCAGTTCTGGACACCACAGCCCAAAAGGGATCTGGAGTGAGTGTAGAGAAGAGAAGCAAAGATGGTGAAGGGCTTGGGGACTAAATACTTTGAAGCGCAGTTAAAGGAAGGCTAAGGGGAGATACGATAGCAGTGGATCTTACCGGGAAAAGGACATTTATTCTTCCTAGCACCTGAAGGATTGACACAAACCAGTGGGCAGAAGTTTTACAATGAGAAATTGAAACCCTGAATTAAGGAGGGATTTCTTGATTGGGATAGCTGTTAAGCATGGAATGGACTGCTTTCCTGAAGTTGTGGGTGCTCCATCATTGGTGGCCTTCAAGAGAAAAGACAACATGGAGAGTAGCCACAGCATCTTTGATGGCTTAGAAAACTCTGGAGGTATCAAAATGGCTTGAAATTTGGTCCCAAGGACATTAACTAGAACTGCTCTTCCCAACACGTCTAGAAAGTGCCAGCGGGTGAGAGTTCTAGAGATTACACTGTGAGACTTTTTGTTCCATTTGAACACAATCCGTAGGGCAGATTGTGTTACATGAAACAGAAGAAGTCCTCAATTCAGCATTTCACTTCCTTAGAAGGACTAGAAGACTTCTAACCTCCCTTCTAACCCTATGATTCTAATAGATGTCAGTTATGATTCCTAATATCAGTCATTCTGGGAGTCCAATTCTGCTCCTTCCTTGCTTAACATGTTTCCAGAGGGGAAAAAAAAAAAACCTTTGGCCACTGTGGGGCAGAAGACAGGCATTTCATGAACTATAGGCTGTTTTTCTGCTTCCTTTTTTCCACACCCACCCCCGAAATTCAGAGGCAAATTACTGTGCAATAGCAGTAGATTTCTTGCATTTGGTAGTGCTGGGAGAGGGAAGAATAAAGAAATCTCTGATAACTTTAAGATTGTAAAGAATTCTAAAAGACCCTAGGGTAAGTAGAATGACGAAGGTAAAGGCAAAGTGGTAGGGAGACGCTGGCCCTCATCTGTACTCAGCCACGGAGACTTTCTAGATGATTTTAGGCCAATCAATCTGTCTCAGTTCAGCCTACTTAAAAAAGTTGTTGCTATATAGGGAAAACTAGGAGGAGAGAGCTTTATATGTTGCCTTGTGTTCTTCAATGACAATTGGATGTACATCTATGCGGTGTTTCTCAATCTTGGTAACTTGAAGATATATGGACTGTGACTCCTAGAGCATACTGGCTGGGGAATTCTGGGAGTTGAAGTCCACACTTCTTCAAGCGGCCAAGATTGAGGAACGTGGATCTAATAAACAGAATGGTGAGTCATGCACGCACAGAAATTTAAAGGACTGAAAATTCATACAATGTCCTTTCCAGTGATTTCGTTTTGTTGCCACATATTCTTCATTGGCAGAAAAACATTTTTTTAAAAATCTGAACTAGGCAAATTTTCTTCAATCTGAAACCCTTCAGATAGATTACAGATTCCCAAACTCTTCAGCCAGCATGGTGATGTGGGATTTGGGAAGTGCTCCTGGCTGTGGGTGCTATAGATACAAGGCTGGTCTAGGCTAACTCTTAATGGTTGCTAACTCGAGGTTGCTAACTCTATATTATGGGCATTTGAGCTATAGAAAAGTGCAGTTACTTAGAAGCAATATAACTTCTAAGGCGATGGGTGCTTTTTAAGAACACAGTCTAGACCAGGGCTCTGTGTTATCATATGATCAGCTGAAGGTTGCATTTTGAAACATGTGAATACTGTAATATTTTTAATTTGCAATGATTTGCCTATCTTCATCGATAGAGATATGGTTCAAGATCAGAGCTCAGAATTTGGACAAAGTGTCTTGATAATCATCTTCTCCAGCACCATTAAGCTTTTGAAAGCCTTCAAAATTTTCTTATCATAGGTCTACAGAAGACTCAAAGCAGATGTCTGTTGCACGCAGCAACAAAAAGTGATGGAAACAGATACTGAATTAAAGGAAGTAGCAAAGAGAATTTCACTCATCTTTTACTGGCATTGCTCAAGAAGCAGCAACCAGCAGCTTTAGTAACATGTTAGCGATTTATTATTCAAGATGTCAAATTATGTTCAACTGTAGTGGTTGGAGACTCTGGTGGCAGAGATATGAGAAACGCATAAAAAAAGAGTGTGGGTTTTTTCTCTCTCACATGGCCATCAATCAATTTCTAAGAAAGTAGTTTCTTTACAGCTTTTAGCCAGTCTCATGTTGAATTTAATTGCAGCTTTCTAAGAAATAAAGGAATTATTGGTCATGGATTGATACATCAGCTTGCTAAATCACTACAGACTGTTGCTTCCCCACCCGGTTTGTTCTTGTTTAAATGTTGATTAGTTTCTGGCAGTAATTGAAATAAAGAAAATGCAAATGTTTTTTAATACAGTGTTGAAAGAAAAATCTTCAGGTCCAGTCCAAACTGGGAGTAAACAAAATGGAGGCTAAGATGCTGGAAATAAAATGGAGACTGCTTAGGAAAGAAGGTTCTGTTTTTTGAGTTGCCAGAAACCTCAGTGATACAGCATGTTTCTGGGGTGGCTGACAAAATGGAGCTGGGAATGGGTGGGTTTTTATACCTTTTTGGGGTTTTGTGTTTGGAGTTGTTCCTGTTTGAGGTTGTTCTTGTTCCTGTGTCATGTACTTTGACCTGAGTTTTTGGTATTCTAATGGTGGTGGGTTAATCCTATTATGTCCTAAAGGTCATGTTCTCTCCTTGGGAGTCTTTGTTTTTCTAATCCCATCAGCTCAAACCTTGTCTGGGGCTGGGGCTGAAGGCATTTTGCTTATGAATAGGTGACCCAGTCTTTCTGAATAGGATTATCAAATCTGCATTTCTACAGAGCTGGCCCACTCAATTTCTGCTTGGAGGAAAGGGAGAAGTTTCTGGCTTTTAAGATTTTCTCCCATTATTCCTTTGGGAAAATATAATATTTTGCCTTTTTTAATATCCCCCAAAATACTTCCTTCTCTGGGGGTGGGATGCTGACTTCCTACAACAGTTTCTGTGAGAATTGTCCATTAATTATCTGGTACTACTGATATTGACAGCCCACCATTCCTGGTTACAGTCATTTTCCATCTTAGCTACTTTAAGATGTGTGAACTTCAGCTTCCAGAATTCAACAGCCAATATAATGACTGGGGAATTCTGGGAGCTGAAGTCCACACATTATAAAATTGCTGGCCTAGAAAGCTGAAGGCTGGGGATGGGGAGAAAGCAAGAAATAGTTGGGGTGGGGAAGAGGCAGGAACCCTTGGTTCTTCCCCATTTTTCCATTATTTTTGTTTTGTTTTGTTTTTGGTTTTTGGTTTTCTGATAAATGGGAAAAATGAAAAATATGTGAATTAAGAAATATCTTCTGAAAATTAGTGCTTTCCGTTTCTATCCAGAATATGCAACTTCCTTCATTAGGAAGCCGACGATTTAGTGTGCATTCAGTATAACCTTCTGGCTTCTAAACAGGCGAAAATGAAGAGATGCTACGTTCTTTATACGAAGATTCTAGATCTATAAATAAAGAAAAAAAAATCAATTTATATATTTTACCAGAAGAAACTATATTTATCCATTTTATACACTAAAGATGCACTAGAAGGATTCTGAATGTCATACGTTTTGGAATTCCTATAAGGACATGCGGTGAAAGGGTGGGTTAAATGGAATGCTCACGATTTTATTTCACAAACAAGATGAGGAGCTACAGAACTGGCATTAACGTGAGTGGGGCATCAAAGATATATATATTTTTTTTGTGGGGCAGGCTCTTCTGGGATGGGACGAGACGAGAGCACTGATCAACTCATAGTGCCAAGGTCTGCAGATGCAAAAATGGTGAGCAATTCTGTGAGGCAGGCCCCCAGGTTCGGTTCATGGTCACACATTTACAGCCCTGGTCAGGAGCAAGATTCAAATCACTTTGAACTGAGCAGAGACACGACCGTTTCTATGAAATACAGGGAGACTTAGTGAATTTAAAGTAACAGCAAAACTTTACTGGTTACAATATACCTTTTCCTCCCTCCCTCCCTCCCTCTTCCTTCCTTCCTTCCTTCCTTCCTTCCTTCCTTCCTTCCTTCCTTCCTTCCTTCCTCTCTCTCTCTCTCTCTCTCTCTCTCTCTCTCTCTCCCTCCCTCCCCTCACAGAAACACACACACGTGCACACACATCTCCATACTTACCCATATCTGTCTCAACTAAGCTGCCAGGCACCAGTTAGAGAGACGGAAACAGCAAAGTCTGGATCCAAAGATAACTCAAAGAGTGGGTGGGCTTCAGGATCCCTTTTCTCCCCCAAAGTCCTTGGTTCGCAGGACTGGCAGCCACTCTTGCCTTGTTGGTTTTCCAGCCTGGTAGCTGTTGATGAGAGTTGATTTTTTCTTTGCTTCCTTAATGACTTGGGTCCTTCCTCCCCAAGCTTTGCTTAGAGACCAAGTTGCTGTTTCCAAATGTGGGTTAGAAAGCATCACCACCAGATGGATCCGTAGCTGGCTGACCAGCCGTACTCAGCGTGTGGTCCTCAATGGAACCGCATCTACATGGAGGGAAGTGTGCAGTGGGGTGCCCCAGGGCTCTGTTCTGGGCCCAGTGCTCTTCAACATCTTCATCAACGATTTGGACGAGGGGATAGATGGGGAACTCATCAAATTTGCAGACGACACCAAGCTGGCAGGAATAGCCAACACTCCAGAAGACAGGCTTAAGATACAGGAGGATCTGGACAGACTTGAACACTGGGCACTATCTAACAAAATGAAATTCAATGGTGAAAAAAGTAAGGTTCTACATTTAGGCAAGAAAAACCAAACGTACAGGTATAGTATAGGGGGTACCTTGCTCAATAGTAGCAACTGTGAGAGGGACCTCGGAGTCCTAGTGGACAATCACTTAAATATGAGCCAGCAGTGTGCTGTAGCTGCCAAAAAAGCCAACACAGTGCTGGCTGCATTAACAGAGGGATAGAATCAAGATCACGTGAAGTATTAATACCACTTTACAATGCCTTGGTAAGGCCACACTTGGAATACTGCATCCAGTTTTGGTCACCACGATGTAAAAAAGACGTTGAGACTCTAGAAAGAGTACAAAGAGCAACAAAGATGATTAGGGGTCTGAAATGGTATAGGGTTTCCTGCCTGAGCAGGGGGTTGGACTAGATGACCTCCAAGATCCCTTCCAACTTTATTATTATTATTATTATTATTATTATTATTATTATTATTATTATTATTATTATTATTATTATTATTATTATTATTATTATTATTATTATTATTATTATTATTATTATTATTATTTGCAGCCACTAAAGATTACTACCTGTAATCAACAACAGTAGACTAATATATACGATGACAAAAATATCCCTAATTGCTGAGCAAGTTTATTTATCTTTTTTATTTATTTATTAAATTTATATGCCACCCAACTCACTCTCTAAAGTGATTGTTACCCTCCCTGAAAATTCACCCTTGGCATCGATGCTTGGTAATTGGGAGAGGGAAGAGAAGACAATTTTGTCCATTAAGTTGAAATAGCCTTAAGTAAAACAGAAGAGAGGAATCATTGCAGTATTAAAAGGGGGTAAAGCTTGAGCATCGTTGACCCTCCTAGATATTTGGGCTGTTTTGTTTCCAACTCTTGGAGCCTAGCAAGATCACACTGCCAAGATTCATAAACACACTGCTGAATGGTGGCACAAGTTATGGTGAAAAACGTGTGTTAGGTATTCCATAGATTTAATGTTTGTTTTTGGCTTAAAGAAACACCAGAAATTCAGTTAAAAAGGGAGTGAAAAGTGCCACCTATGCTCCCTCTAGTGGTAATTCACTGTCATACCGCTAGTGAAATACATACCCTAGTACAGGGGTAGGCAACCTTGGCTCTTTTATGACTCGTGGACTTCAACTCGTGGGAGTTGAAGTCCACGAGTCATAAAAGAGCCAAGGTTGCCTACCCCTGCCCTAGTAGCTGTTTTATCTTATTTTCTAGCCATTTCTATAACAACAACCTATTTAATCATCAAAATCCAAAATCAAAATGTCATTTTTATCTCTTTTGAGCAGAAAGCCCAGAAGCGATTTCCAAGTAGAAACAAAACTAGATATGTTCTTTTCTTTAATTAAAACAGTGTTGCCATCTCGGCCAATTTTGTTACTTTTTCAATACATTCTTCCATTGTGGGAGTTAATGCTTCCCCCCCCCATTTTTGAGCATATAAAATTATCACTGTGGTCAGCATATATATGTAGGAGAGATAATCAGGCTGAGCCCGAAGGAGGGGTCAAATACATCATCAGTCTCAAGTCACTTCATGATCTAAGTCCAGCCCACCTTGAAATTCCATTGGCTCTTATCTGCCCCCAATTTGCTTTGACTGTTGGTAGTTCAGATTCTTGTAGAGAATGTTAGCATGCAATACACCTGTACTATTTCGAACTGTTTTGGCTCCTGATTTCCTGTGCTTGACATTATAATAACAAAGTTCTATTTTTTTTCAGTTCTTTGTCCAATAGTCCTAAAAGAAAAAAAAATAGTTTTCATTGTATGTTTATTTTAAGAATCTTCTGAATTAAAATGTAAATCTGGTCCCAGCACTTTTTTACCTTGTCACAAGTCCACCACACATGATGAAAAGTACTTTCCGTGCAATTACATTTCCAGCGAACATTTGAAACACCTTTACACATCTTTGACAATTTATCAGGCATTAAATATCAATGGTAACTCATTTTATAGAAATTCTCTTTAATGTTATAGTTGAACGTCAATTCCAGTCATTTAGTTCATATATTTTCCCACAGCTCAAGTATTATATTATAGTCCAACATTTTAGATCTATTGAATCATACACTATTTAACACATTCACTTTCTAAATTCAATTTCAGCAGCATTTTTTGAACTTTGGCAATAAGATGTTTATCTTTAGAATGCAACACAATGTCAAATTCATTTTTAACAGCTTCAAAACCCCTAGATAAGCAAAATCTTTCTTTCAGTTGTAGATATGAAAACCAGAGGCAAGAAACAATGGATGGGAACTGACCAAAGAGAGAAGCAACCTGGAATTAATGAGAAACTTCCTAACAGTGAGGATAATTAACCAGTGGAAAAGCTTGCCTTCAGAAGTTGTTAGATGCTTCATCACTGGAGGCTTTTAAGAAAAGACTGGGCAGTCACTTGTCTGAAATGGTGTGGGAAGAATCCAGAAAAAGAAATATTTTGGGAAATATTAAAAAGGCAGAATATATTTCCCCAAAGGAATAATGGAGAAGATCTTTTTAAAAGACAGAAACTTCTCCTCCCCCCCTCAGCCAGACAACTCAGCAGAAACCAGCTTTTAGAAATGCAGATGTAATAATCCATTCAGGAAGGTTGGAGCCCTCCAGCTAGAAGCTGAAGAGCTCAGGAAGACAAAGACCCTTAAAATCTACATACCCCACCCAAATTCTAAGACAGGACATAATAGGATTAACCCACAGATGCCAAAGGGGCACACTCAGGCTCAGGTCAAAGTACATGACACAGGAAATACAAAGCCTCAAACAGGAACAGGAAACAACCTCAAGAGCCCCAGAAGGTATAAAAACCTACTCCTTACTACATGTGGTCACTTTTTTTCCAGAGCCACTTTTCTGTCTGGCTCTCTTCTTCAATAAACTACAACCTTCTTTCTAAAGCAGTCGCCATGTTGTTTATTCTCGGCTTGGACTGGACCCTGATGAAGATTTTTCCTTCAACAATGGTATAGATCATCTTAGTTGCTCTTCTCTGAACTTTTTCAAAGGTCTCAACATCTTTTTTGTGATATGGTGACCAAAATTGGCTGCAGTATTCCAGGTGTGGTCTCACTAGGGTTTTATAAAGCAGTACTAATACTTTGCATGATCTTGATTCTATGCCTCTGTTTATATAACCCAGGATTGTATTAGCTTTTTTAGCTGCTGCTGCACATTGCTGGCTCATAGTCAAGTGATCGTCCACTTGGCCTCCAAGGTCCCTCTCACAGTTACTGTTTTTGAGCCAGGTCTCACCTAATCTGTACTTGTACCTCTGATTTTTCCTGCCTAAATGTAAAACTTTGCTTTTCTTCACATGCTTGGCAACTGGCTCATTTATGATGGTTGCAGGGTCTCAAGTTCAAGTGATCATCTTTTGCGACTTTCTGACAAGCAAATTCAAGATGAGCCCTGGTGGCCCACTGGTTAGAATGCAGATGTCAGAACCCATATTATTAAGGGGGAGGGGAACCTTTCCCTTTTATATTCTATTCTCTATTCCTTCTCATTACTCTGGGTTCTGCCATACTCCTGAAGGGGAGGGGGGAAGATGCTGCGGGTTGCCTCTTTGTTTCTCTCTATCGCTACAATGTATCCTCTCCGCTGTCTCTGCATACAAACTCTTTGAACTGTCTCTCCTCTCGTGTTACCTTGGGGTGAGAAAGGAATGTGCCTCCGGCCATCTGGCCTATCTCCCGTTTCGGAAGGGAAGGTGCGGAGACCCAACAATATCGCAACGAGCCTTGGAAAGACCGGTGTTATCAGATCTTTTCCACAATGGACCTAACACCTAAGGATTGGCTTGACTGGATGAACTATTGGGGTGGGGTTTGCTTGGGACTCTTTTAACCTATTGATCTGAGCGGGAAAACCTCAGATCCTGCCTATCAAGCCTGCTATCAGCTTCTCCTAATAAAAGTTCCTTTTGGAGGAAACTGTCTCCATGAGTTCTGCTTTCTTAGGATGAGGTTTTGAAGTGGGCCCTGACAGCAGCATTGCAGTCTAACTCTGCCCACAGCCACAAGTTTGATCCTGACAGGGCCCGAGGTAGACTTCCATTCTTCTGAGGTCAATAAAATGAGGGTCCAGATTGTTGGGGGCAATATGCTGACTTTGTAAATTGCCCAGAGAGTGCTGTATATGTCTAAGTGTTATTGCTATTGCTAAAGTCAATGGGGAAGCCAGATTCATTTAACAATCATGTTACTAATTTAACAGCTTGTGAGATCCACTTAACAACTGTGGCAAGAGAAATCGTAAAATGGGACAAAACTCATTTAATAACTGTCTTGCTTAACAACAAAACTTTTGGGCTCAATTGTGGTCATAAGTCGAGGACTACTTATACACCAGACCCTCCCTCTACTACAGATATAAATGATAAATGATAAAAGGCAGAAAGCAGCAAAAGAAGTCCATGGACTAAGACTGGAAAAATGGGGTATTCCATCTCCTCATTAGCCTTTGTTTGATTTCTGAAATTTGCAGGAGCTGAAGATAACTGAAGCAGAGGAAAATTTGCTTCAGAAAATCTTTTTCTAAAGAAATAAGTGTGGAGTCCTTGGTGCTCCCTGAGCTTGGTTGTTTGCTTGCAGACGTTTCATTATCCAACTAGATGAGGAGACAAGCAGGCAGAGCTGGAGGGTGGAGTTAAGCACGTCATCAGCTTAGAGTCATTACGTTAAGTCCAACCCCTCTTGAATTTCCACTGAGCCTTATCTGGCGTCAATTTACTATTGAACTTTAGTTGAATATTCTTGCGTATAGGCTTTTAACAATACATCTTTTGAACTGCAACTTAACGTATGGTTCAGATTCTTTGGTAACATTATCAGTGTGAGGGAGTGTGGGGTTTGCTTTATGTTTACATACAGTAGCTTGCCCTGCCAGTTTTGGAGGGGATGTGGTTTACTAATTTCCTTCTAAATATTGTTGAAGGCATCTTTTCCCACTCCTTCTTACTACAAGGGGGGGCCTGTTATCAGCCAAGTCTGTCATTTCCCACATCAATGGCTCTGCATCTCTTTCACTCTTCACTTGCTGATAAAGGATGAAAGGCTCCGTCTGAGGATTATATGGCTATAGGAGCTCCCGCCCATTTTATTTTATGATATTTGGCTGGAGTGAGGGGAAGTCTGTTGTTAGATCATCATATCTAACATGATATGAGGGGGGACATGATAGCAGTGTTCCAATATCTCAGGGGCTGCCACAGAGAAGAGGGAGTCAAGCTATTTTCCAAAGCGCCTGAAGGCAGGACAAGAAGCAACGGATGGAAACTAATCAAGGAGAGAAGCAACCTAGAACTAAGGAGAAACTTCCTGACAGTTAGAACAATTAACCAGTGGAACAACCTGCCTCCAGAAGTTGTGGATGCTCCAACACTGGAAGTTTTTAAGAAGAAACTGGACAGCCATTTGTCCGAAATGGTATAGGGTTACCTGCCTGAGCAGGGGGTTGGACTTGATGACCTCCAAGGCCCCTTCCAACTTTATTGTTGTTGTTGTTGTTGTTGTTGTTGTTGTTGTTGTTGTTGTTGTTGTTATTATTATTATTATTATTATTATTATTATTATTATTATTATTATTATTATTATTATTATTATTATTATTATTATTATTATTATTATTATTATTATTATTATTATTATTTCCACCATCATGTCCTTGAGTTTTCTGGCAGTCTGCCTAGGTTTTATGGAAATTGGTGTCCCAGTCCAATCTGTGTCTTTCACTTTGTGTCATGTTCAGTTAAAAAAAATAAATCTTGCCTTTCCACTCTGTTTATGAAGACACATATTCCCATGTTTTATTTTGCTTTTTAAGCAACAAATAACATCCTTGACTCTACAAGCTTTAAGTTTTCAACAACAGTCAGCAGTGTTGTATTATTATTATTATTATTATTATTATTATTATTATTATTATTATTATTATTATTATTATTATTATTATTATTATTATTATTATTATTATTATTATTATTATTATTATTAATTAGATTTATTATGGCCACATAGTATAAAAGACTCAGGGTCCCCAAATAGTATAAAAGACTCTGGATCTTCAAACTTAGAAGCAAATAAATTGGAAACCAATTTTTCCTGTTCAAGCAATGGTCTTCCTTTCCAGAAAGCAAAACTCCAAACATCTTTCCATCTCTGTGTAAAATAGATCTTTTTACCAGGCTGTGTTGTCATCTAAACAGAGTTTGCAGGTGATCATAATCTCAAAAAAAAAAAAAAAAAATCCTGCTCTGAAGAAATTACAATGTGAAAAACCATACTAGGTGGTGCATTCTTTTAATAAGAGACTGCATGCTGAAAGAGACAGTGGTCAGGCTTATGAGAATAATATATTTCCTACTTGCAAAACAACATTTAAGACTGCCTTTTGTTCTGACCAGAGTTAATAGCTATCTTGTTTTCTGATACACAGGAAATAAGAACGGTCATTCCAAAATGTGTGGTTTGAGTCAATGCAGCAAATAATATCTCACTCCTCAGAGTTGAGGTGTTTCAGTAACTAAGACTGAAGAACTGTTTAGCGGCTCTTCATGACTGAGAGAAAGATCTGAAAAACAGCTGCTTTAGGATGGCTCCTATAATCTGACCAATGCAGAGCTGGCCTGCTAAATCCAATATAGATTGTGTCAGAGGTAAAAATTAAATGGTTAAGCAGCCATAGCACATCCCTTGTCTGGTGATCTCCAGTTGCATGAGGACCTCAATTCTCAGAAGAGCCAATTAACAGAGGTTATGTGCAAGTGTCCTCAGCAAATATAGTTTCTTTTGGGTCGATGGGGAGAAATCCCACCTGTTGACTCTCCTGGCCTATTAAGGACTTCTGCTTTGGATAAGAGTGTCACGTCGCTCTCACAACCAGAAGATAGTTCCTGTTGAAGTTGCGTTGATGGACTCGTTTGCATGGAAGGCAGGGCATAGAGAGAGGTCAAGAGCCCAATGGCACAATCCCCCCCCCTGAATTATAGCCTCCTTCCCACATAATAAAAAGAAGACTTTAGGTAAAAATAAATGGGTGGAGGCATAGGAGACATTGTAAACCTTTTCACAAGTAAAAACAGGAAAATTTGAGTTGGGTGTTTATGATTCCCAGATTTGTCTGAAATGGTATAGTGTTTCCTGCCTGAGCAGGGGGTCGGACTAGAAGATATCCAAGGTCCCTTCATTCCTCTATTCTGATGGATTGATAGCACAAAGATAGAAAAAGAAACTGCAAACTTTTTACCTCAGCTTCCTTTGTAAATTGCAACAATGCTTCTTAGCTTTGTTTGCACTTCTTAGCTTTGTTTGTCTGGAAATCACCTACAGAAGAACTGTAGAACCAAAGATTTTCCTCCTTTCATTGTAGGAGGATATAACCACAACTGTACACTTAGGTAGTGTAGATCAACGACACTTCCGTTAGTCATATGCAGGCGTACTAAGAACGTCTCACTTACACCTAGCCCTTCTATTCTGGGTTGCAGTTGACCATGGAAGCCGGTCTAGTCTATGGAAACACCAGATTTTCTGAAGATTCCTCATCTAGAAGTGGAAATTTAGTTGTTCAAGAGGCAGGTAAGTTCTTTTATTTCAGGACAGCCTCTCAGACCCAGAAAGGCAACATTGTTTTTGAAAAGCTCTCCATTTCAGTTTTTTTTAATGGCAGTGTAAGTAATAAGTAATAATAATAAAGTTGGAAGGGACCTTGGAGGTCATCTAGTCCAACCCCCTGCTCAGGCAGGAAACCCTATACCATTTCAGACAAATGGCTGTCCAGTCTCTTCTTAAAAACTTCCAGTGTTGGAGCATTCACCGCTTCTGGAGGCAGGTTGTTCCACTGGTTAATTGTTCTAACTGTCAGGAAGTTTCTCCTTAGTTCTAGGTTGCTTCTCTCCTTGATTAGTTTCCATCCGTTGCTTCTTGTCCTGCCTTCAGGCGCCTTGGAAAATAGCTTCACTCCCTTTTCTTTGTGGCAGCCCCTGAGATATTGGAACACTGGTATCATGTCCCCCCTCGTCCTTCTCTTCATTAAACTAGACATACCCAATTCCAGCAACCATTCCTCATATGCTTTAGCCTCCAGTCCCCTAATCATCTTTGTTGCTCTTCTCTGCACTCTTTCCAGAGTCTCAACGTCTTTTTTACATCGTGGTGACCAAAACTGAAAGTGAAAATAGAAGCCCACATAGCCAGTAGGGATTTGGGGTGCAGATGAGAAGTCCAGATTTAAGTTGCCACTTGGCTGCAAAGCTCACTCAGTGACTTTGATCCAGTCACAATATTTCCCAGCTTAATTTCTCTCTGAGGAGTTATTACTGTGCAGATAACAGAGAGGAGGCCCATTAGAATAGAATAGAATAGAATAGAATAGAATAGAATAGAATAGAATAGAATAGAATAGAATAGAATAGAATAGAATAGAATAGAATAGAATAGAGCTGGAAGGGACCTTGGAGGTCTTCTAGTCCAGCCCCTTGTTCAAGCAGGAGAACCTTTACCATCTCAGACAGGTGAATGTCCAGTCTCTTCTTAAAAATCTCCAGTGATGGAGCGCCCAAGATTTCTGAAGGCAAGATGTTCCACTGGTTGATTGTCCTCACTGTCAGGAAGTTTCTCCCTAATTCCAGGTTGCTTCTCTCCTTGATCAGCTTCCAACCATTGTTTCTCGTCCTTCCCTCTGGTGCTCTGGTGAACAACCTGACCCCCTCTTCTTTGTGGCAGCTCCTCAGATACTAGAACACTGCTATCATGTCTCCCCTATTTCTTCATTTCTTTGAGCGTGTAGAAAAACCATGAGATATAATGTAATAATGATCATAGTAACAGAAGCAATTACAATATTAAGCATAGGACTGGATCTGATTTATTGCATCTTCTGATATAGAAAACAGAGGGAAGCTCTTTGCATTGGATGTCCTGCAGGCTGCCTTTTGTTCTTGTTAACAAAAATTAACCGCAGCTTGGAGGGCCTTGATGTTCCCAGTGATCCAGAGCACTGCAGACCTCGGTGCTTTCAAAAAATGCATTTCTCTACCATAAATGAAATGTGAAGGTTCACTGGCAATGTGGATCTTTAAAAATCTTGTGGGAATCCAATGGGGCTAGGTATCAACTGCTATTTGAATAGGATTGTTCTGGGTTTATCAGCTTTGTGCTAAGAGATATGCACATTTCATTCTCCTGTGGTTTTACAGAGAAAATTCTAAGAGCTGCCAGCCACTGCCTCTAAAGGTTTATGTGGCTGGAGCTATACATTGTTCTGAATGTCTGTTGTGCATCCACTCACATCTCTCTCTTGAAGGATTTTTGCTCAAAAGGCAGTACAGTAGGGATCTTCCTCTCTATCTTCTTCTAAGCCCCTTTTTGCTCTTTTTTCTTTAATCTCTGTCAGTTCTCTGTTACTTTCATTATGAGGCAGGACAAGAAGCAATGTATGGAAACTAATCAAGGAGAGAAGCAACCTAGAACTAAGGAGAAACTTCCTGACAGTTAGAACAATTAACCAGTGGAACAACCTGCCTCCAGAAGCGGTGAATGCTCCAACACTGGAAGTCTTTAAGACTGGACAGCCATTTGTCTGAAATGGTATAGGGTTTCCTGCCTGGGCAGGGGGTTGGACTAGAAGACCTCCAAGGTCCCTTCCAACTATTATTATTATTGATCATCGCAGTCAGCCAGATGTTCAGATTGGATTTGGCATTTTTGTCTACCTATCGAGTCCTTACCAAGGACCTGGGATAGGCAGATGTGGATGTTGATGGTATTACAGATATCGTCGCAGGATGGAAGCATTATTATTATTATTATTATTATTATTATTGTTGTTGTTGTTGTTGTTGTTGTTATTTATTTTATGTGTGTTTTGTTACGTATGTTGATAAGATCAGGTTATTTGACAGCCACTTATCTCTCAGAGTTTCTGCCTCTCCAGGTGCAAAGGGATGTACTTGAGATCCCTTTGAATTTAATATAAGGAGGTGAAAATTTAGTTGATGAAGGCTTGGAATATCACATGTGTCAAACCCCCAAAGGCCAAGGAAACTGTTTTTGCTTAAATTTTGCAGATCGCCGATTATGCCCTCATTGGCATTGGATTGTGCTGTGGCTTTCCTGTGCTGGGAATGTTCTTTTGATAATGGCTGTGATACTGATAGGGGTTCATGGTCATTATTGTAAGAGCAGAGAGCATGATGAGGTTCCATACGTAAGAATCAAATGCACTGAACTCAAGAATCAAAGATTACAAGCATCTCTTCTCCTAGAAGTTAGCTAAAGCAGCTTTGATCACTGAGAATATTGGTAGCTCAGATGTTATGCTCCGGAGCGAAGAAGCAATCTTAAGGAAATCTGATTCATTTTGTTCAGAATACTCTTTATTTATGCAACATACTCCAGTACGGATAAAGTGAAGCCAGAAACTGGAAAACTCCTCCTTCTTCCCACAGTGTCTGAGCATTTCCTCCTCCCTCAATGACAGGTCATAAATCACATTCCCCAATTAGTTTAGAGTGTGAGCTATCTTTCCCGCCACTATCTATCTTCTCACATTTCATTCTTTGAAGACGCTGTGCTGAGATGTTGTTATGGCTAAATAGTTCCTAACACATTCTTTCACTCCCTCCCCCCCCCCTACTATCTATTAGTGGCTCTTAAAGTAATACACAGGTTAAATAGTGAATGTCTGCATCCATATATAATGTCAAGCATAACATTCGATGTTAGCAGCCTTGACATCAGGGTTGAAATGAGGGATCCTTGGTGCTCTCTGAGTTTGGTTGTTTTGTTGCAGACGTTTCATTACCCAGGATCATGGGTAAGGTATATGATAAAGTAGACCACACACTACTACGTGTTAAGATAGAAAAAAATGTGGATTAGATAGCATCACCACTAGATGGATTAGTAAGTAGAACACAACATCACAGATACTGTTCAATTCTAATTATGTAATTGTACTGTAATTCTGGTTAATTCTTTTATAGACCTGGGCTGCAGTTCCTCAACAGCGCTAAACAGAAGCTCACAATACCCAGAGGAAATGACTGGAATTTCAAATACATATCAGTGCAATCACAAAACAAATGGCCAATTACAAGCATTCCGGTCTCATCTAAGGCAAAGTTTGTGTGAGGCTACAGATACATTTACAGGTAATCTCTATTTTTAGCTCAAACCTTCCTGTGACCCGTGTTATAATTTCTCAGAAATTGTTATCCAGCAGTATGTTTGACATCTTTTTTTTCATCATGAACATATTTCTGAACTCTAATAGCTCTTTGTACTTGTCCTGCCTCTTTCTCAGAACTGTCTTCTTCAAGCAGAGTAGGATCTACTGACAGTTAGACAGTGATAAACTGCTAAGCCTTGAGGGAATCACAGAAACACAGAAAGGGAACCAGAGAGAGGGAGAGAAGTGGAGGACAGGGCTTAAATTGCCCTTCTAGCCAGTGGTGGGATTCAAATAATTTAACAACCGGTTCTCTATTAGTTGTGCTCTGTTTAGCTAGACAGGAAAAAGTTCCAGAGCCAGAACACACAGTTGTGGTTGATTGGTTGGAGAATGCTGGCTTCTGCGTGAGGCAATCTGCACTGTGTGGGTCTAGAGGGCAGTTTCCCTTTTTTCCCCCATCTTTTTTTTTCTGTGCGCCCTGTGATTTACCTCATGATGTTCATGCTGTGCTGATTTACCTGACGATGCTCCAGTTTGGCTATCTTATTTTCTGTAAATATATTTATTTATATAAATGTACAAGTATGTGTCAGCGTCTCTGACTTCATTTGGATACTGCCTGCACAATTCTCTGACATTATCTTTGACTTTTGTTGCCAGTCTTAGTGCATTCTGAGCCTTTGCTTTCATGACTTCATATTTGCAGATTCAGGCTATATGCTGGCATTCCGCCTTGGTTATGTGTCCCTCTTTCCATTTTTTGAACAGGTAGTCCTTGAGTTATGAATGTAATGGAGCCTGTCAATTCTATTTGTAACTTGAGGATTTGTAGGAGTGAATTGCATGCCCTGAAAGTGATCACTCCCTGCTTTTGCCCACGCATTTGCTAATGAAATGCCCGGGTCGTTAAGTGCACATGAGGTATCTCAGGGTGGGGAAGGCCATGGGGGCCTAGTGATGGAGCAGGCCCCCAAGGCCTTCCCGACCTACTGAGATACATCATATATATTCAAGATGGACAGTATTTAATATTTATTTGCTATGTATATGTAGGGGTGTGGGTCTATACATATGTTGTACATAGTATGTTTTAGGTGTGTGTCATGTGTTTCACTTTGAGAGCGGGCAACTAAATTTCATTTTTGATATGTGCCATTGTGCCCACAGTAAAAAAAATGACAATAAAGGTTATCTTATCTTATCTTCCCCCTCCTATCCTGCCACGCAAGACTCATTTACCTTGCAAAGATCTGTCTCCTCTCTGTCGCAGTTTCTTTGCCTTTGAGGGAGAGGAGAGTCGGCTTGGAAATACATTTCATGCAGAGAATGTTTTGGGGGAGGCATGATGTTAAATAGGGATGGGAAAGTTTATAACTATTTATAGAGCCGCTATGTAAAAGGGAGGAGAAATCATTTATTTTCAGCATCCAGCCTGGGTGGATTCTATATATTTAATATTAAATTTATTTGATACTTGGATTTATTTACTCCCTTTTTTCGTACAGCAATCTTTTTTCTTTGTTGTTGTTGTTAGTGCTGGATGTATTTTTGTTTTGTTTTTCCGGTTTGTATTATATTTTTATTGATAAAACAAAATCATATATATATATGAACTACACCAATCCTTTTATCGTTTGTTTGTTGGGAAGATGGCTGAGTGTGGATGGGGAGATAAAGCCTCTGAATCCAGGAGAAGAAAAGGTGAAGAAGCTGAGATACCATCTAGTAAAACACAAGATGCCAATCATCATTTTTATTTCTCTAACTATTCCTTCGGAAAAGAAAACACCTGGAAATCTAACTAACCAACTTGTTACAAAAGGGATAAGAGATGGTCAGTAAATGAAATATAATGGCAAGTAGATGGAGATGGTTCATCTTGTGTTTGTCAACAGGTCTGTTTGGCTTCTATCACATTGATGCTCTCTTGAGTTCACTATTAAATTCAAGTGTCCTCGAAAAGCCAGCCCCGCTCTTGGCGCCGGAGGGAGCTGCTGCCTAGTTTCCCCGCATTCCTAATGTTGCGCTCCATTATGCGGCGGCGCCTTTTTATGGGCAGGTCGGAACAAGGGGGGAGGGGCGAGTAAGTCTTACAAAGTTCCTTCACCGAGCAGTATTTTGCAGGAAACCTGGAGCAAAAAGAAAGGGGGGGGGGCGAGAATGGCCGCTGGGCAATTGGAAGGAAAGGAGAGGCAGATTACCTTTTTTAGCCCGAACAGCTGCAAGATTTTGAAACCTAACAAGACTGAACGGGCTGCCAGGGTAGTTGAGTCTAGACCTCCACCTAGCCCATCCGTCGGCCACACCTTATAAAATAGATAAGATAACGGTTGCCAGCCAGTGATCTCACAGAGACAGCAGTTCCACTTGGAAGAAATACAAGCTCTCCTTCCCTCTGTCGGCACCGGTGGCAAAGAATTGACCCCCTTCGTAGCGTGAACAATCTCGGGCGTGCGAGGGAAGTGACCTTGTGGAGGTACTGTGGGGACCCAAAAGAGCTGTAAAAAGGATCCTCAAACAAACTTAAGGCGGGTGGTGATGTGGGCTCTGTCAATCTGAGCCTCTCAACCGAGGAATTCTGGGAGTTGAAGTCCACCCATCTTAAAGCGGAACAAAGTTGCGGAATCAACTTTGCTTCTACGGTTTGTTTGTTTTTTGTGCGGTTTGCCTTGCGGACAAAGTCGTCCGCTTTTTGTAACTGGCCACAGCGATTCGATTGGATGGGGCGGCGGCGGCGGCGGCGGCGGCGGCGGAAACAAAACATATCGCGGGAGGCTGTTTCTCCAGTTTTCCCGGACTCGGCGGGCTCCACTTGGCCCTTTTGCTGGCGAGCCCGGCCGGCTGCCATTTAGGCTCAACGCTGCAAAACGCGGGGAGAGGCAAGAAACTCTCGGGCGCTGCACGCTCAGGTGGAGCTCTGGGTCTGCCTAGGGTGGGGAAGCTTCCCTCGCGGTCCTCGGAAGGCCAAGCCCGGATCATGGCGCGGAGGAATTTCTTCGCGTTTTTTCTGCTGTGCCCTGCGAGGCGACCAAGCATTTTTATGCGCAGAACGGAGCAAGGGAGAGGCAAATAAGTTTACCTGCCGATTTTTTTTCTCTCGCTACCGTTGTTAACCGCTTTGTGATCTGCTGCTGGTGACACGCGAGGAGTAAAAAAGCAGCAACTGCGGAGGGCTGCCAAATTTTGGGCAAAGCGTAACAGGAAAGAAGGGAGGGGTGATCTATGGAGATTCTCAGTCATCCAGGTCACGGTTGTCCCAAAGGTGCTTTTTCACGAGGCAACTGGATTTTATTGTTTTTCTTTGAAGACGTTTCGCTTCTCATCCAAAAAGCTTCTTCCGCTCTGGATGGTGGGGGATGGAAGAATTTCATGGTCTATTTCCAATCTACAACACAGTCCTTTTAACACTTCCCGGAAGGCACCACACTCATTTGCATTAATCAGATGATCCTGAGGGCACAGATAAACCTCGAGGAGGCCTGTAGAATGCAAATGACCAGCTGTCTGCAAGGAGTATAAATCCTTCCATTCCCCACCATCTAGCCAGAGCTGAAGAAACCTATTGGATGAGAAGCGGAACGTCTTCAAAGAAAAACAAAGTCCAGTTGCCTTGTGAAAAAGCACCTTTGGGACAAAGGGAGGGGTGGGTTACCTTGGCAGCATGAAGAGTTGCAAGATGTGGAGGCCGAGAGTGGGTTGCTTCTCTCCCGGTACTGGGAGTAAATACTGTGGAAGAGGTGGGATAATTATGCAAGTGTGGGTGGGCTCCTGGCTCAGCCTAACGAGGCTGAACGGGCTGCCTGGACAGTAGTTCGGCCTCCCGGATTTTTGCATACAGATAGTCCTCAGTTTAGACCATAATTGAGCCCAAAACTTCTGTTGCTAAGTGAAACATTTGTTAAGTGGGTTTTGCCCCATTTTACAATCTTTCTTGCCACAGTTCTTAAGCGAATCACCGCAGTTGTTAGTAACACGGTTGTTAAATGAATCTGGCTTCCCCATTGACTTTGCTTCTCAGAAGTTCGCAGAAGGGGATCCGTCACATCACCCCGGGACACTGCAATCGTCATAAATGTGAGTCAGTTGCCAAATGCCTGAATTTTGATCACGTGACCATGGAGATAATGGTGTCATTTTTAAAAAATGGTCATAAATCATGCCCCCACCCCACCCCTTTGAGGCTTGTGCAGAAGCATGCCAGGCTCCTTTGCCTGAGGGTTGTTTTCCAACAACAGCTTCACATTGGAGAGACTAGAATTTGTGCAGGGGTCCTCCGTGTTTGCAGGCTTTATTTTACAAGCAGGGTGTGCACTACTTTGGGTCACACGTGTGCTAAGGATATTGTGGTGGAATGATTAGTAGAACTAGTTTAGTACATTTTGGTGAGTACACTGGGTGTGTTCTGTAGTCTTGCGATAGGATTCCTGCTGTAGGCAACATGAAGAAGCACAGTGCTTTGTGACTCTGAGGGCATTGTGACTCTGAGGACTCCTACTGCGGTGGAGAAAAAATAGCTTTCCTTTAAACTCTTTTGTAATACTTTTATTGAATGTTAGAGATAAGTAATAAAACCAAACTAAAAAATAAATAAAAAGGAAGTGAGAAGTGCAGAGAAGGAAGGAAAGAAGAAAATATAGAAAGAAATGACTTCCCTCTCCATAACAAGTATAAACAGTTTTAGTAAATTATCACTTTCTCTAACATTTCAACCAAAGATCTCTTCTTCCCATATCTCATCTCTTTTCTATAAACAAATCTTTTAAAACCTCTTCACTCAATCAGGTTAGCAAAAGTACATTAAAGGTTACCAAAGATAACATCTAACCTTAGTTGAATAAACCAACTTTTACTTTCCTTTTACTTTTAACAGTCTTGATACTTAATCCCTCCAAATAATATCCTAGAAATTGATTTCTTGTTTTATTTTTATGGGGCCTTGATGTCTCTTCTACCAAGCACTACTCTGGTTAATTTTTTGACTGCTTGTTCCTTTTTTATTAATGGTTAATCCTAAAAGGCAGAAGCTGTCCATCACTTCCATATGTTCATTGTCAGTACTAAGGCTGATTCTGATACCTGTTGTTATTGGTCTTTACAATTAATTTTTATATTAAATCTTAAGTACGTCAACAATATTGTATATAGGAATGAGTGATACCAATTTCTTTTCTTTCCATGCAGTCTGAATCCTGATTCAGCTTGGAAGATGCCAGAAGAAATTAAAGGTGAGGCATTTCAGATCTTTCTTTCACCTAGCTGAGAATTACAGAAAGCAAGAGCAAAGCCGTAGGGCACTGATGAAATCAGAGGAAAACTCTTATTGATTCTATGGCTAAAAACATTGATTTCTATTCTAAGCAGAGGAATCACAATAAGTAAGGCAGACAGGAGTTAAAAAAGCAAACTTGGATGGGTAAAAGTTTCAATCTGGGGATTGACTGGATTCAAGTTAGAATTTAGGAGAACTGGTAAGAGAAATGGTTACCAGAAGGATTGTTTTCTTCAGTCATCCTTGCTTCTCCTTGTAAGAGATGTATTGGAAGCAAATATTCTAAATCTGATGAACCAGGAAGAACATTTGAGAGGATTCTTCCAGGTGATCTTCTAAGCTTTACGAGGCTCACTAAATCAGTGACTATCATACCTGGGATTCCGTGTGGAATGTCAGTTTCAAATAGAATTTAGATAGATAGATAGATAGATAGATAGATAGATAGATAGATAGATAGATAGATAGATAGATAGATAGATAGATAGATAGATAGATAGATAGATAGATAGATAGATAGATAGATAGATAGATATTCTTGTGCAAAAGCAAGGAGGTCTTCCAATGTGTACCAAAAAAACCAATGGAAATACTCCAGATATAGGCCCGTTTTTATCCTATGACATATGCTCCGCCCCTAATATAATCACCTGAAATCTTGCAAGATGATTAACTCTCGTGAAATTTTTCGCAGTCCCCTTGAATTCTGCCTGGGAACATTCAGCAGTGCAAGATTTGGGGATAAGGTTCAGCTACTTAAAATATTTCTTTAAATTGTTGTGACTGAGAAAGATAAGGAGCCCTGGTTGGGTATTGGGGGCAGCATCTTCCCAAAAGCAAAACTAGAGCACAACATACACTGTGTATTGTCATTCTTGGGGTTTTCTGCCTTCCTTTAGGGGTAGAAGGAGATTCTGGGTGTTGTTATCATTTGACTCCTGAGGCGACAACTGCATCTTCCCTGTATTGTCTTCTGCCTTCCAGTACTGGTAGAAGGAGTTTCTCGATACTGTGATTGTTTGACTCCTGAGATGACAAGTGCATCTTCCCCTGGAAGCTCTGATGCAAAGAGTGCAAGAAATGCTGGTCAAAACAAAGGTGAATGCCTGCCTGGGGCCCTTTGTTACCTTTGAGGGGTGAATAATAAAACAAAGTGGGTGGAACTGTGCCACACCTAAGTAAAAGGATTCTTTATTCCCCCCCCCCCCCGGTTTTATGGAGAAGACGTTGGGTCTGTGCCTTCTTTTGAAAAGGAGAACCCCACACAAAACTGACTTTTAAGGCCAACACTGTACCTTTGGTGGGTTTCCCACATCACCTTGGTGGGTGTTTCCCATTTCCAGGGCAGAAACCCTGCCAGTTGACTTTTGGTCATTAGGGTTGGAGAGAGAGGTCCAGATCATCTATCCGAGGGGGAAGGAATTGATGTTGGTACCTTTGTCTCAAAGAACAAGATCAGGTTAATTTCTGTAATGCTGTTGCAGAAGATGAGGAAGTTGGGGTGGCATACTCTTATTTTTCACTGTGCTGTCCTATATTTGAACTACGTTGTAATATCACTTTTAGGACTTGAATATGATAACTCTCCCGAGTGTTGTCAGCTTTTTCTTCTAGCAGGGCTCTTGGGCATTTAAGAGCAATGGGATCGAGATTGGCTTTGTGTCTTCCACAAATGCAAGAAGGATTTGGCTATTAGCCACTCCAGAGCCACTTGATATCTTCTGTGGGGAAAGAAACAGAAAAAAAAGACACCAAGGCTGTGCTTCTGGGGCTCCTTGGAAGCACTTTTGACTGCCTTTTGTTTTTCCTTGTGGAAAAAAGGGGAGGAAGATGAGGGATATTCAAGGTTTATCAGGGTTTATCCATGGTGGGGTCAGCAGTTTGCAAGTCGGACCACAAAAATCTAAATGTGCTATAGTCTGACTACAACCCTGAGTGGTTTATAAATCAATAAAAACATTAACAAAAATTTAAACAATCATAATAAAATCATGAACTTCATCTCCTAATATGTTCTTGCCTGTTTTTCAGCTCTCATACCTAAGTGCATTTCAGACAAACTATTCACTGTAGGAGCTGTTGTTGTAATTGCAGCTTTGGTCATTATTATAATTTCATTGGCTGGTAAGTAAGGATTTAACTTTCTCCGTTGTTTTATTGCTATTGTTTAAATCAAGATCATCCCATGCATTAATGATTACATTTAAGGCACAGAATGATTTGGAAGGAACTAGCAGCAATTAGGAGTGGTGAGTGTCAAATAAGTCAAAATGATCTTTGGGCCAGTGCAATTGAATCCCAGTTGAATCCCAGACTATTTGTAAATATGTCATATGTTGCCTGCATATCAAAAAAAAAAGGCAAGAATGGTATTGCACTGCTGTGATTGCCATCTGGATTTTTTTGACACAAATGCTGCAGGAAGGGAAGATTGCTATGTGAAAGTTAGGGTAAGTCAACATAAATATAGCAATAGCAGATTATATACCGCTTCACAGTGCTTAGACCTATATGCCACTTCACAGTGTTTTACAGCCCTCTCTAAACAGAAGGCTGAGTCAACCTTGAGCCGGTCAGGATCGAACTCCTGGAAGTCGGCAAAATCAGCCTGCAATACCGCATTCTAACCACTGCGCCACCATGGCTCTCGGGAAAGGAAGAAGATAGCACGTTCCAACATAAACAAATTTGCATTTGATTTAATGACTTTTCATTCCTGACCATTTCTCTTGTTTTATTGCACAACTTACGACCACAATTGAGGCTCAAATTTATGTTCCTAAGTGAGACGTTTGTTAAGTGAGTTTTGTCCCATTTTACGATCTTTCTTGTCATTGCAGTGGTTAAGTCAGTAACATGGTTGTTAAGTGACTCTAGCTTCCCCACTGACTTGGCTTGTCAGAAGGATCGCAAAAGCTGATCATGTGACCCTGGGATGCTGCAACCGTCTTAAATATGAACCAGTTGCCAAGCATCCAAATTTTGATCACATGACCAAGGGAATGCTACAATGGTCGCAAGTGGGAAAAATGGTCATAAGTCGCTTTTTTTCAGTGCTGTTGTAACTTTGAATGGTCACTGAATGAATTTTTGTAAGTCGAGGGCTACCTGTATTAGGTTTCTGCTGTAGGTGGGTGAGTGGGTGGCCTTTGTGTCAATTGTGACTGCTAACAACTGCCTGGACTAGTCCCTGTCGTTTTTTGGGCAAGATTTTGGAAGTGGTTTGTCCCTGCCGCCTCCTCCTCCTCCTCCTCCTCCTCCTCCTCAGGCCTGAGAGAGAGATGGTGACTGGCCGAAGGTCACTCCACTGGGGTTTGTGTCTAACCCAGGACTAGAACACACAACAATTTAAGTGAGGTAGCTTAATATTAACTATTCAAACCTTGTTGTCAGACCTTGTAGTTGATTGTGAGTTCTATAATTTGTCCATTTTGCTTTATTTCTAGTTAAAAAGACAGAAACATGTCCAGCTTGTCCTCCCCTTGTAAGTGTTGCCTGTCCAGATTCATGGATTAGATACAGTGGAAAATGTCTATATATATCAAAAGAAGAAAAGAATTGGTCTCTCAGTTTAAAGTCCTGTTCCTCATTTAATGCATCCTTGGCTGTGATTGATACTCAGAAGGAATTGGTAAGGAATAAGTAGTCACCATGATTAATTGGATAATTGTCCTGGCATTCACAAATATAAAACCAGGCATATTTATTAATATAATAATAATGTATATACTACTAAAACTCTCATTATGTTTATCTGTTTGTACTCTCATGTTAGCCCAAGCAGTTTTTGAATCAAGATACCTAAAATCCGGGAACTTAAAGAATGCATAAAAATCCAGGATCCATTACACCTCTGGGATTGAAATTTGTATAAAATTTACAATGTAAAATTTGCTGGATTTATTCACAAAGTTCTGTCCTTTGCAGCATTCCCGTGGTTATGTGATCGTGATTTCCAATGCTCCCTGCCAGCTTCACACAAGCTAATTCAATGGGGAGGCCAGCAGGAAGTTGGAAGTCGCTCTCACTATCATTGTTGGATTTTTTTGCCTCCCTATAGTCATTCTGATAAATCTGCTTAGCTAAGTAGATATTGACTTATTTAAGTTCATTTGCCAGTAAAATATTTTTTCTATTTATGATATATACTTGTGTGTGTGTGTGTGTGTGTGTATGTATGTATGTATCTCAGTGATGGCAAACCTTTTGGACACCGAGTGCCCCCAAACCGCCCCGCCCACTCCGTCCCTACTCTGCCCGCTCCACCCCACCCACCCTTGCTCCACCCCCCCTGCTCCGCCCCCCCCTGCCCGCCCACGGCCTCCACGGCCTGCCGCAGCAGATTGCCCAGGCGGCCCTGCAGCACCATGGCGGCCACGCCCTGCGCCCGTGCCCAGCAGCAGCATCTGCGCATGATGGGGCGCAAAGGCAGAGTCTTGTCCCCGTTGCCCGGCCGCCATGTCCTTGGCTGCGCTGCTCTCCTCCGGAGGTCTGCTGGTGAGGAGGAGGCCGTGGGGAGAGGCGGGGCTGGGGTGACGGCAAATAACACATAATGTTCATACTTGTCACATTAGACTGTACTACCTTTCTCTAAAAGGATGACCCAATGAACCACAGAGCTGTCTTAATTATTGGCTTGCCCCATAGTGATCCAGATGTTTAGACTGGATTTGGAACTTTTTTTCACCTATCGAGTTCTTCCCAAGAACCTGGAGCCATAGGAGGCTACGATGATCATAAATATGAGGACTGGTTGAAAGTCACTTTTTTCACTGCCTTTGTAACTTCAAACAGTTGCTAAAGGTTGGTTGTAAGTTGAGAACTTCCCGATAGTCTCCTCCAGAGAGCTAGGTCTTCACACAGTGTGTCCAAAGCATTTTAATTTCAGTCTAGTCATTTGTACCTCAACAAAGAACTCTGGGTGAATTTGTTCTATGACACATTCCTTAAGTATCCATGGTATTCTCAGGAGTCTTCTTCAATTTCAACATTCAAAGTCTTCAGTATCTTTTTAGATCAGACATGTCAAACACAAGGCCCGGGGGCCAGATGCGGCCCGCGAAGTGGTTTCATGTGGCCCGCAAAGCCATCCTGGAAACAGTGAGGGAATGGCCCCCGCTGCCTTGGCCCTGGCCCAGGCCGGCCGGGAGCCAATGTACAATTTTGTGGTGGCCATCTATGCTGAAACGCATTCAGTCTTAGCTCCACAAGGCCGTCTGGAAACAGTGAGGAACCAGCCCCTGCTGCGTCGGCCCCGCCCCCTGGGTGCATACTGGGGAGGCTCCTCCAGTGGACTATGCCTTGGCACTTGCCCTGGTCCCACCCTCTTCTGCCAGAGACCCTCAGATCTGTCCCACTCCTGCCCAGGCCCCCACAGGCCCCCTTGACACGAACGATGTAGAGCTGGCCATGCCCACCCACTAGGCCACACCCACTCCCTCCACGCACACCCAGTAGGCCGCACCCACCCTGGCCACACACCCCCGCCCCCCCCGAGGGCAACCGCAATGCTGATGCGGCCCTCAATGAAATTGAGTTTGACATCCCTGTTTTAGATCCTGCTTCTTCAACATCCATCCTTCACAGAGGGAAATAATCCATTGTCTGCACAGTTCTGAATCTTTGTAAGTGGCAGATGTGTCACACAGCATCTTGATATTTTTTCCAGAGTTTTCATGGCTGTCCTACCAATTGCTAGTCTGCAGTGCATTTCTTGATTGATGGTTCCTTTGCTGCTAGTAGATCCTTAAAGGCAGAAATTGTTCATCACTTCAGTATCTTCATTGTCAGTTCTAAGGCTGATTGTTCTACCTGTTGTCATAGGTTTGGTCTTCTTTATGCAGCATTTAATTTTAGTCCAATTATTTCATGATGTATTTTGGCATTCAATAGACAGTCCAAAATAACCGTCACTTTCTTTCCCCAATTAGTATTTTAAATGGGGATTTTACTAAACATTATCTCTCTTCTCCTAGGATTTTTGGGTGGATATTTTCCATTCCTCTCATTACTGGTTTGGTCTCTCAAGAGAAGTTAACCGGGTCTGGAAATGGTCCAATGGCACAGAGTTTAAAAATCAGTAAGTAAGGTTTTACTTCTTTGCTTATAGGATTTATGGAGCTTTTTAACTCTCAAAGTATTTACATACATCCTACTTCAGTTTGAATGGCTGAAACAATAATAAAAATCAAGATCATTTTTACCTAAGGTTCTCCAAAAAATAAGGCACCGAAAGGGGAGGAAAAGAGAAGAAAATTGCTCAGACAATAGTCCATCCGTCTGGTGGTCCCTGCATTACTGACCAGCTGTGATGGACTAGTCCAGGGGTAGGCAACCTTGGCTCTTTTATGACTCGTGGACTTCAACTCCCAGAATTCCTGAGTCAGCATGGCTCAGCTTGGAAACCTCTCCCTTTCCCCTCAGCGTGGCTGGCTCAGGAATTCTGGGAGTTGAAGTCCACGAGTCATAAAAGAGCCAAGGTTGCCTACCCCTGGACTAGATGTTCAGGATGGCTGAGATGATACACCACCTCCAAGAGCAGATGGTTCTCCTGCCAATTTTGATATTTTTGTAGCAAGGAGGAACAGCCCAGTTGGTCATAACATACTGTATATGTTGGTGTATCAACCACCCCTGATCTGATTCAAATCCTTAATTCAAAATGTTGGGTTAGCTCCCTTTAGAAAAGGATACTTATTTGAAAAGTAATCAGATTAGATCAGGACAGTTGGATTGGGTGAAGGGATCTTATGCTCCCTCAGCATTTAATAGCTCAGATTATTAAATTACAGCTATTTCATTTATTCATCTAATTTATAATGCTGCCAATTTTTCTATCCAAAGTGATTCAGGGCAAATACCGGTAGTCCTCCACTTAAAAGTGTTTAGTGACCATTCAAAGTTACAACAGCACTGAAAAAAGTGACTTATGACCATTTTTCCCGCTTATGACCATTGCAGCCTGGTCATCTGATCAAAATATGGATGCAACTGATTCATATTTATCACGGTTGCAGTATGCTGGGGTCACATGAACAGCTTTTGCGTCCTTCTGACAAGCAAAGTCAACAGGGAAGCCACATTCACTCAACAACCATGTTACTAACTTAACAACTGCAATGATTCACTTAACAACTGTGGCCAGAAAGGTCGTAAAATGGGGCAAAAACTCACTTAACGTTATAAATTTTGGGCTCAATTGTTGTAAGTCGGGGACTTCCCATATATGGAAACCAAGTATCATAGCCAAACACCTATCATTCAGGAAGTGCTCACAGCTTGTAAAATTTGGATTTAAAATACTATAGGGAGTTCTGAGGACAATTTCTGGGAGGCATTTCAAGTGTCATTAAGAAGGTTTGACTAGTCGTCTCTCAGGTTCTAGATTCCACTGAGGATTTAAAAATATTCTGAAATCTCTTTTCATGACAGAAATTAAAAATAGCTGCCGTGTTTTAACTACTGTCATTTAGGCTTACCAAGCGAGACTTTTAGTCCTCTGTGCAGTTGAGAATATGACCACCACGTGCTGTGCAGTTGTTCCAAAAATGAAAAATGCCTTACAATGAATACTTTCTGATTTAGGTCTGTGTGCATGTGTGTGTGTGTGTATATTATTTATACTCCAGCTTTTCTCAGTCATGTGCCCTCCAGACTCCAAATCTGTTGGACAAAACTCCTGTAAACTCCAGGGCTTCATAATTAAGCTGATCCAGTGTGTCCTGGAGGGACGGTGTTGGCTGATGTTTCCTGTGCTCTAAAGCTGGGAATCTTCCCGGAAGGATCATTTTTGCAGTGCTAATTTCTGCCCGTGCCGATAGCAATTCCTTGTTCTTTTTCAGGTTTCCAGTACGAGGAGGCGGCTTCTGTGCATATCTAAATGGAACAGGGGCCAGTAGTACCATATGCTCCGTGGAGAAACGTTTTCTCTGCAGCCAGCCAGAAAGTTGCAGCAAGGCTGGAAGAGAAGAGAGCTCATGGCCTGGAGAAATATTGGGGGGGGGGGAGGGCAGAGCAACATGGCCATCAAGTGACAGCATTTCAGTGAGCGCTTAACTTTTTATCTAAGCTTTTCTTTTACTTAAAGCTAAAACGGTTATAATAATAATAATAATAATAATAAAGTTCGAAGGGACCTTGGAGGTCATCGAGTCCAACCCCCTGCTCAGGCAGGAAACCCTATACCAGGGGTAGGCAACCTTGGCTCTTTTATGACTCGTGGACTTCAACTCCCAGAATTCCTGAGCCAGCATGGCTTAGCTTGGAAACCTCTCCCTTTTCCCTCAGCGTGGCTGGCTCAGGAATTCTGGGAGTTGAAGTCCACGAGTCATAAAAGAGCCACGGTTGCCTACCCCTGCCCTATACCATTTCGGACAAATGGCTGTCCAGTCTCTTCTTAAAAACTTCCAGTGTTGGAGCATTCACCGCTTCTGGAGGCAGGTTGTTCCACTGGTTAATTGTTCTGACTGTCAGGAAGTTTCTCCTCAGTTCTAGGTTGCTTCTCTCCTTGATCAGTTTCCATCCATTACTTCTTGTCCTGCCCTCAGGCGCCTTGGTTCATTTAACAGTTGTATTTAAATAAGTAATTTTTGCTTTAGAATTAAGAATAGCCAGTATTTTAGAGCCTGGAGTCCAACAGCACTCGACGCCTGCCAATGATAGCAAAGCTATAAGACAAAAAACCAAAAAAAAAACAAAGAGAAAAACAAGCCTGAAATGCCACAAAGAGAAAATTCCAAGCATTCTGAACATTCTAAAGTGGCAGCAATCTCCAGACAGCTGAAACTGAAGGATTTATTTCAGCACAATTATATAGCAAGTAAGTCTCCTTCTTTTCCTATTTACCCCCTCACAATCTCCACCGATAACATTTAATGCCATACTTGACTGGGAAGAAGGCAATTTCGCTTCCTCCAAAGATGAAAACCGCACACACAAACACAAAATTAAAAGGTGGATGCGATTTGATTGCCAAGAACTGCCTATTAACTGCTTTAAACAGTTACTGCCATTTTTAACTAGCTGTTAGATGTCAATCAGAAGTTAGACAAACTTAAAGCTATAATAGGGAAAGCCTATAACTAAATCTGATGTGACAAGCCAGTCACCAATCCAGCTGCTCCAGAACTCTTTCAAAATATGCACTTTGCACAAGATCCCATATGTGTGGAAATTGCCAAGGACAAGTTAGTTTTACAGCCACACAGATTCTGATGCGGATTGTATTTCTTTCAACAAAAGTAGGTGGAAAAATAGAAGAGTAGTACTACACTCCCTTTCACAATTGCTTCATTATAGAGTAAATTCCAGTGAGTTTACAGAAGTATTTTGACTCCCCAGATGGAAAAGTCTTAAAACAATAATGCTGATGTTTAGTCATTCCACACTCCCTTCAGTGACCTGTAAAAATAGACATTGCTTTTTAAGGGGTTTTCAAGTCACACCTGCTAAATTTTGGGAGGAGAGCCAAGCTCAGGAGGGAGGATAGCACAAGTCCCAGAACTGATGAAATCAGCCAGCCCAATACCCACCGGCAGAAATATGCGTGTATATACAGATAATCATCAACTTACAACCATTCATTTAGTGACAGTTTGAAACTATAACGGTACCAAAAAAAAGTGACTTATGACTGGTTTTCACACAACGGTTGTAATATCTCCATATGGTCATGTGTTCAAAATTTGAGTGCTTGGCAACTGGCATGTACTTCTGGCACTTGACCTCTCCTGGGGTCATGTGATCACCATTTATAGCCTTCCCAGCCAGCTTCCAACAAGCAAAATCAATGGGGGGGGGGCAACTAGATTCATTTAATGACTGCATGATTTAACAACTGTGGCAAAAAGGTTGTAAAATGGAGCAAATCTCATGTTACAACTACCTTGCTTAGCAGTGGAAAATTTGGGATCAGTTCTAGTTGTAAGTCAAGGATTACCTGTAGTCTCTCCTGGCACAGCCAGGTTTGATACTTGCCGGATAGACTTTGGTTGCAATCCTGAGGATCCATCTTCAGATTCTAGCTTAATGGAAGTTATCCTGTTCCCCTCTGATGTCCCTTCTGTAGGATTTCACATTTTCTGATACATCCATGTGACGTGACTGCTTCTCACTGGGTTACATGTTTTATCTGTATAATAATTTCAACTCCCTTGCACTCCTCCTATATCATCTTCCAAGCAGTTGAGAGTTGCATCAAGAGAGGTAGCTGCATCTATTTCCAGCACTGTAAAGCAAAGCACATCCAAAGTACTGTAAATCTTAAAATGTTTACCCAGTATGAAAAATAACCAAAAATGAGAACACATTTTAAAATCCATGTCATAGCCTCAAAGGGGCAAATAATGAGAATTAGCATGGAGCAGTGGTTCATTTTGGGTAGGAGATCCCAGTTAAAATCCAGGTTCTGTCAACAGAAGCTCATGATACGAGCCTCACTCTAAGCTCAACATAACTGACACCGGTGTTTCTGAGAAGACTTGAAGGAAGAACCATCTACCTCTACTCCGTTTGTGCCATGCTCCCTTTCTTGCCAACTTTCTTAATATTGAAACTACTTTAATGTGACTATTTATTATTTTAATGCTTGATATGGCTGGCATATAACTGTATTAAATAATGCTTGAAATATCTATACCACGGAATGTTTTGAATTTTATTAGGAAAGTGGAGAAGTGCTAGCATGGAATCTACCTGCAACTCATTAAAGCAGCTGCTTCTATTTCCAGCATTGCAAAGCGAAGCACATCCAAAGCACTGTAAATCTTAAAATGTTCTCACCCAGTATAAAGAAACAAAAATGAGATCACATTTTAAAATCCAGGTTGTAGCCTCACAAGAGTAAATTATGAGAATTAGCAGTGGTTCGGATGATGAATTCTGGGTGAGAGATCCCAATTTGAATCCATTCTTTGTCATGAAAACTCATGATGCATCCCTCACTCTAAGCTCAATGTCAGTGGAAAGGCTTGAAGGAAGAACATGCAAAGCATACTAAGATGCTTTGCAACTCTGATGCAATTTCCTAATTAAATAGTGTAAAAACCCAAGTTCAAAATGAAAAAGGTCTTCTGCAGTCACGACATAAGCCTAAGACTGAAAATCAGGCTTGTCAGATGCTATATTTTTTCTATCCTGTTCTATGGAGTAGAGAGTTGGTCTCTGACAGAAGGCCACCTGAAGAGACTAGAAGCATTTGAAATGTGGATTTACAGGCGGCTGTTACGTATAAGCTGGGTGGACAAGATCAGAAATGAGGTTTTAAGCCGCCTGGGAAAGCCAAGGGAAATCATCAAAACAATTAAAAAACGAAAGTTAGAATATTTCGGACATGTGATGCGACACCCAGAAAAATACGGCATACTCCATTTAATCCTCCAGGGAAAGATTGAAGGCAAACGAGGTCCAGGCAGAAGAAGAACATCATGGCTTCAAAATCTAAGGGACTGGTTTGGACAAAACTCAGCAGCACTTTTTCGTGCGGCTGCTGATAAAAACATGATCGCCAACGTCCGATAACGGATATGGCACAAGAAGAAGAAGAAGAAAAACCCAAGACAAGCTCAACCTTGTTAGCCTTTTGCAAGGCATTGAAGTCCTGGCTGTTTCCCTAGGCATTTGGGTCAGGGGAGATGAATTCTGCTATTATTGGTGGTTACTAATTAATAGTTTATCTTTTAGCACTTTGGGCTATTATGTTTGGGAATCTTATAAACCATCCAGTTACTTGAATGAGATTGGCAGCTATATTAACAATAAAAATAACACATCTAAAAGCCAACTACTGTAGACAATTGCTTTGTTTCCTATCTTTCAAGAAATCTCATTATCCAAAGCAACTCTTTGTTATGAATAGTTTCTCTTTTGTTTGGGGGGGGGGGGGGGAAGAGACACACCAGCATCAAGTTAGGCATTTTTTGACATGTCGAATCCAAAAGGTTTGCCATCACTAATGTGGGCTATTTCCATACTTGAGACTTACAGCACCTCCATAACACCAGCCAGCCAGTTTTGGTGATGGAAGGCTTCCCCTCATTCATGTTACTTTGGCACAATGATGATTAGATACCTCTAGAACATCTCAGCCTTATCTATCTCAGCAACTTTAATATAAGTGGACTTCAACTGCCAGGATTCCCCAGCCACCCACTACTCTAGAAGATGCTGTAAATTGGCAGATGGGAAAAGACACTTCAAGGCAGCACTCAAGCAAAGCTGTTGGAGAACTTTAAAAAGCCGTTTACCTTTCTGGCTTCTAAACAGGCAAAAATGAAGAGAGGCTACATTCCTAAGTGGGTTCTAGATTCATAGTTTAATAAAATAAATCATTACCCTTGTGCTGATGGTGTTACCTAGTTGGGTAAGCTCACCCAATCAAATATAATATTTTGGAAGTATTAACACGAACTGTGTGTGGTTTTGAGTTTCCTTTGATTGGATTCCATTTCAAGGTATGTATAAGTGAAGATCTTTAAAGAGAGGATGACCTCTCATATTGGGTAAACCTTGAAGGAATTTTTATTTATTTGTAAAATTTATTGGCCACCCATCTTACCACATGGTAAGTCTACTCTAGGCGACTTACAATATTAGAAGATAAAACTATACAAAACCTAGATGATTTAAATAAAATACTATAAACAATCCATATACACAGACCTAACTAAAAGCTGGGGAAGGAGGGAATAGGATGAGTTTGTGGGGGAAGTGGGATTTGTTATCGATCTGTCAATTACTCCTAATGTGAAACCCCTAAACCATCTGGCAGATCCAGGTGTTTAGGCTCTTCTGGAAAGTCAATGTCATGGTTTCGACAGATGGATCGCTTCAAAAGAACTTCGAGGCATTGTTTTCCTTAAAGAATCTTTTATTTGAGAAACAAAGTATTGGCACTACATAGTTGAAGCCAAAAACTGAATTCCCCTCCCCTGGTACAAAGTAGCAAAGCGCAATTCCCTCCTCCAATTAACAGTCATAAATCACATTCCCCAATTAACTTGAAGTGCGGGCTTTCTCCCCATCTCTCCAGCCCGCCAAAACTCTATCAACTCAGGGCCCAATGACCTTGGGTTCCCACGGCTGAGTTATTATTGTTATGACTAGCTGGACTCTCATCCACATTCCCCCTCCCAGCATCAATGAACTCTAAAAGCGATAGAGAAAAGATGGCTACATTTCCATCTGTTGTCAAAGCAAGAACATCCGATGTTAGCAGCGTTGACAGTCAGGAGGGTTGGAGCTGACCTCATTTGGGAGACAAGATGCTCCATAGGCAGGTTCAACGACAGAAAAGGCCCTTTTCCTGGACCCCACCTGCCAAGTTTCCCTGGTCAATGTGGCCCACGGCATGCCTCCTCTGCTGAATTCCAGAACTCCCAATGAAATGAAAATAATTTCACAATCCAATTGCATATGGCTGTTATCTGAGAAAAGGATAGCCATTACAACCATCTTCAGAAGAACGCTTCCTACCAATTAAATTCGGAGGATGACTTTCCACCTGAAGGATATCAATGGGCCTGTAGAATCAAATGGATTAGTGAAATATTAGGAAAAGCCACAGGAAAGACAGCTGAAGGGAGTGGTACATAATCTATTTCCTTATGAATAAGGAGTACAGGATCTGGGACATCTAAGCATGTTTTTTTTAAGCTTCCAGAAGTATTTGTGGCCCTAACTGTTGAAAATTGGAGTCCTCACCCCTCAAATTTCTTCCCCAAGCTTTAGGAAAGCCAAAATATCAGCTGCCACCTTATGCTCGCTTGTGCTTTGCTGCTATGCAGTGAGAGTCTGCCATAAACTATGGGGAGGGGGATGGGAGGGGAAAACAAAAGTAGCAAACGTACCGCCTTGAAACACTGCTCCAAGGTCATCCAACCGGAAGAAGGAGGAAGCTGCATACCAACCTGCGCTCAGAGCGACCGTTATGAAAATCTTGCATGAACTTGATTGGTTACAATGAGATGAGCAGCGAGTGACAGTTAAGGGGGGAAATGTAGAACTTGGTGATTTTGGAACATGATTCTCAGTTCTGGCTTTGCATTACTGCAATACACTTGATCTCTAATAAAACTATACCTTTCTCATCAAATGGGGCCAAGGATAATTTCTACTTAGAGGTTTAAGTTGTGGCAGGTCTGATACAAAATTTTATTTCTACTCGTTAGTATCAATATCCTACACTGCAGTCTTTGGGCTTTTCCCAAATGTTAAGTGTGGTCCTCAGCCACAAAAAGTTTGCCCACCCTTAAAGTCTAGAATTAGGGACATGGTGGCTGAGCAGTTAAGACGCTGGGCTTGTCAACCAGAAGGTTGGCAGACCAAGACCCTAGCACTGCATGATGGGATGAGATCCTATTCTTGCCTTGACTCCTGCCAACCTACCGTGTTTCCCCGAAAATAAGACCCAGTCTTATATTTTTTTGCCTCCAAAAGAGGCACTAGATCATATTTTGGGGGGGTGTCTTACCTTAGGACCACCATAGCCAGGCCTCCCACACCCCGACACCTGTTGCGCTGCTGCTTGACTTCTTCAGCAGCTGCTTGCCGCCACTTGCAGCTGGACGCCATGTGGCGCATTGCACCGTTGCCGCTCTAAGGGGTGGGGGGGTGAAGCTGCCCCACGTGCCCCACACCCGCTTACCTTACTGGTAAGACTGCTGCAGCCAGGCCTCCAACGCCCCAACACTTGTCAAGCTGTGTGGCTCGTCATCCCAGTGCCGCCACACGTGGCAGGAGGTTGCACAGTGCTTCGGGCCATTGTTGTTGCAGGACACCGCGTGGCTGTCGCTCGCCCAAAGAGCCGCACAACTTCTTGCCCTGAGTGGTGGAAACAGCCCGAAGCACCATGTGGCAATGGCCCGAAGAGCCGTGCGGCTTCTTGCCGTGAGCAGCAGAAATAGCACAAAGCACCACGCGGAGTCCTGCCGCGAGCAACAGCAACGGCATGAAGTGCCACACAGCTTGACAAGTGTCGGGGCGTGGGAGGCCTGGTTGTGGCAGTCCTACCGGTAAGATAAGCGGGTGCAGGGCACATGGGGCAACTTCACACCCCCACCCCCAAACTAGGGCTTACTTTCGGGGGGGCTTATATTAGACCCACCCCCCAAAATCAAGCTGGGGCGGCTTACTTTCGGGGAAACACGGTAGCAGTTTGAAAGCATATAAATGCAAGTAGATAAATAGGTACCACTTCAGTAGGATGGTAACTGCCTTCTATGCACCTGTAGCATATAGTCATGCCAGCCACGTGAAGTATCTTTGAACAGCACTGGCTCTTTGGATATGAATTGGATATGAGCACCATCTTCTATAATTGGACACGACTGGCAGGGGAAACCTTTACGTTTTTAAAGTCTAGAATTAGCTCCATGTTCTGTAATATCTCACTTTAAACATCATGACTGACAGCTGGGCCGAAGCAAAGACAAGATGCTATGCAGTTGGTATGCTGCCTGATTCCCCTGAGATTAGAACATAGAATAACAGATCAAAGGGAGCCTTGGAGATCTCCTAGTCCAACTCCCTGCTCAAGGAGACCCTGTACCATTCCAGACAAATGGCTGTTCAATCTCTTCTTGAAAACCTCCAGTGATGGAGCACCACAACTCCTGAAGGCAAGCCATTCCACTGGTTTATTATTATCACTGTCAGAAAATTTCTCCTTAATTCTCTTTGATAATCTTCCACCCATTACTTCCCCTGCTTTAGAGAATATGTTGATCCCCTTTTCTCTGCGACAGCCCCTCAAGCATTGGAAGACTGCTATCATGTCACTCACGGTTCTTCTCTTGGTTAGATATACCTAGTTCCCACAACTGCTTAGCTTGAGTCTATCTTCTGAAGTTATTCCTCCCGTCTTGATGTCGACTGCAAATTTATGAGTTCTCCTCATATCCCCTCATCTAAATTAGTTATGAAGATGCTGAAGAGTTCTGGACTAAGGCAGAACCTTGGGGTACTCCGTTGCATGCTTTCCTCCATTTAGATGTAGTGTAGATTACACACTTAATGGGTTGGCCAGCCAGTTGTGCATCCATTTGGTGGTGATACTGTCTATCCCACATTTTTCTGTTTTACCAATAAGTAAGCTGTGGTTTATTTTGTCAAATGACTTACTGAAGTCATAAGCCACTTTTTTCAGGGCCATTTTAACTTTGAACAGACACTAGGCCCAGTGCTCTTCAACATCTTCATCAACGATTTGGACGAGGGGATAGATGGGGAAATCATCAAATTTGCAGATGACACCAAGCTGGCAGGAATAGCCAACACTCCAGAAGACAGGCTTAAGATCTGGACAGGAGGATCTGGGCAGACGTGAACACTGGGCACTATCTAACAAAATGAAATTCAATGGTGAAAAAAGTAAGGTTCTACATTTAGGCAAAAAAACCCAAATGTACAGGTATAGTATAGGGGGTACCTTGCTCAATAGTAGTAACTGTGAGAGGGACCTCGGAGTCCTAGTGGACAATCACTTAAATATGAGCCAGCAGTGTGCTTCAGCTGCCAAAAAGGCCAACACAGTGCTAGGCTGCATTAACAGAGGGATAGAATCAAGATCACGTGAAGTATTAATACCACTTTACAATGCCTTGGTAAGGCCACACTTGGAATACTGCATCCAGTTTTGGTCACCATGATGTAAAAAAGACGTTGAGACTTTAGAAAGAGTACAGAGAAGAGCAACAAACATGATTAGGGGACTGGAGGCTAAAGCATATAAGGAATGGTTGCTGGAATTGGGTATGTCTAGTTCATAGGTCGGCCACCCGAAACATCGAACGAGCCGCACGGACCCGTTTCCCTAAAAAAAAAAACCCCTGGGAGCCGCACCCGCCCGCGCATGCGCGCCCGCCCGCACACCCGTGCATGTGCGCACACCCGTTCACGCATGCGCACCCGTTCGCGCATGCGCACCCCCATGCGCACCCGTTCGCGCATGCGCACCCGTTCGCGCACCCGCGCCCCCCGTTCGCGCATGCGCACCCGTTCGCACATGCGCACCGCCCACGCACGCGCACCCCCGCGCATGCGCGCATGCGCTCCCCAAAATGGCGGAGGAGGCTCCGGAGCCGCAGGTGATGCCTCAAAGAGCCGCATGCGGCTCCGGAGCCACGGGTTGCCGACCCGTGGTCTAGTTTAATGAAGAGAAGGACGAGGGGGGACATGATAGCAGTGTTCCAATATCTCAGGGGCTGCCACAAAGAAGAGGGAGTCAAGCTATTCTCCAAAGCGCCTGAAGGCAGGACAAGAAGCAACGGATGGAAACTATCAAGGAGAGAAGCAACTAGAATAAGGAGAAATTCCTGACAGTTAGAACAATTAAACAGTGGAACAAACTGCTCCAGAAGCGGTGAATGCTCCAAACTGGAAGTTTTAAGAAGAGACTGGGACACCATTGTCTGAAATGGTATAGGGTTTCCTGCCTGAGCAGGGGGTTGGACTAGATGACCTCCAAGGTCCCTTCCAACATTATTATTATTATTATTATTACTAAATGAAGTGTATTAAGGATTACTTGTAGGTTTCTTCTAATCTATCATGAAAGGTGAGTTTCCTTGAAGCATCCTGGGAAACAAAGCAATTTATTACCGTAGTTGGTCTTCCGATCTGCTCCATTTATTTTAATTATTAATATAGCTGCTCCTCTCTTACAAATGATACAAATGACTTTGGGTGGCTTACAAGATTAAAAACAAACAACCCTCCAAAATATAATACCACCCAGAAAAACAGGTCCAAAGATAAACTATTAACTAGTAAGCATCAATAGTAGCAGAGCCCATTTCTCCCCCCCCCCCCGAATGCTTGGGGAACAGATGCGACTTCAATGCCTTGCAGAAGTTTAACACAGTTGAGTTTTATAATATTTAATTATGAAGACAACAGCATCAGATTGCAAAACATTTTTTCATTCTGGAAAGGCAGCTTATATTAGGGTTGTTCCTTCAAATCTTCCCAGTAACATGTCTGTGAGCTATGTTGGGCTTAGAGTGAGACACCCATCATGAACTTCCGTGATGGAGGTAGGATTCGAACTAGGTCTAGGATATCTCACCCAGAATTCAACATCTGAACCACTGCTCCGTGCTAATTCTCTTTATTTACCTTTGTGAGTCTATGACCTGGATTTTAAAATGTGATTTCATTTTTGTTTCTTTATACTGGGTGAGAACATTTTAAGATTTACAGTGCTTTGGATATGGTTTGCTTTGCAATGCTGGAAATAGAATCAGCTACTTTAATGAGATGCAGGCATATTCCATGTTAGCACTTCTCCACCTTCCTAATAAAAGTCAAAACATTCTCTGGTGTAGGAAATACAAGTGTTATTTATTAAAGTTATATGCCAGCCATATCAAACAAAGAAAAAACATTAAAATAATAAATATTCATATTACAATAACTTGAACATTAACGAAGATGGCGAGAAAGGGAGTACGGCACGAACGAGTAGAGGTAGAAAATTCTTCCTTTAAATCTTCTCAGAAACACCTGTGTCAATTATGCTGCGCTTAAGAGTGAGGCTCCCATCATGAGCTTCCATTGACGGAGAATGGATTTGACCTGGGATTCTCAACCAGAATACAACATCTGAACCACTGCTCCATGCTAATTCTCATCATTTACTCTTTGTGAGGCCACGACCTGGATTTCAAAATATGATCTCATTTTTGTTTTTTTTTATATTGGGGTGAACATTTCAGTTATGCAGTGCTTTGGATATGCTTTGCTTTGCAGCCCTGAAAATGGAAGCAGCTGCTTTAATGAGTTGCAGGCAGATGCCATGTTAGCACTTTTGCACCTTCCAAATAAAATTCAAAACATTGTCTGGTGCAGGAAACACAAGAATTATAGGATGATTATTTATTACATTTATATGCCAACCATATCAACCATTGTCCAATAATAATCAAACATTAAAATCATAAATATTGACTTTAAAATTAACTTTAAAGTTAACAAAGATGGCAAGGAAAGGAACAAGGCACAAATACTGTAAAAGCTGAATCTTTCCTCAGACCATTAAAGTATGACAGGCCTCCACTAGGGTTCCAGGCCAATCGGCACAGATTATAACACCCTGGAAGAAGACAGTGACAAATCACTACCATTGTCGTGATACACAACCTGCATGAATGTGTCCATGAAGTCAGCAGGAATCAATCTTGGTTCAAAGGAAACTTAACAGTAAGACAATATCAGAAGCTGGCCAAATAGCAAATTCAATAGGATAGTGAATAAAATATGCAAAAGACATTGGCTTAAAATTACAGATTGTAAAAAATGATCATTAAAATAAGTTAGGTAGCTAAGAAAATAAGTGTTGAATTAAAATGCAAGTTAGAGAAAAAGGTTTTTAGGAGGGGCTCATAATGAGGACTGTAACATACAGCAAATGTAAAGTTATTACATGTAGTACATGTGAAAAAAGTGTACTGTATAAATAATGTAAAAAATAATAACAAAGACAAATAATTAGTGTAACATAAAAGAAAATAAATTCTTTCTCCCAAAGCCATGAGCAGATTTGAGTGTAGAGAGCTTGTGAGCACTTTTCCCCAGAAAAGCAAAAATTAAATCTTGGGTTGCAGTAGATGAAATGAATCAATTTTTTGCTGGGACAAAATAGGCCCATCTTGATGTGACTCTCAGCTACTTAGAAGATTATGGAGGAAGACGTTTTATACAGGTGCAAATGTAACACAGTGAGAATCAGTGATATAACATGGACCTATCAGGGAAATATGAAATTGCCCAGAAGATGGCGATAGGACAACTCACCACAGCCAACTGGCTATGGCTGTCTCACCGGAGCTAACTCATCCTAGCCGACTCACTGCAGCCAACTCACCACAACACAGCTTGCTGTGGAACGATTCAACACGGGATAACTCAAAAGAGAGACCAGTAAAAAAGCAGCTCATCCCAACCTCGAGGAATATCATGGCTCCATTGGAGGAGCCCTGGGTCCCTCGGCCCTCAGAAGGGTTGCTAGAGAGGAAGAGAGGGCGCAGAATGACTGAGTGAGGGGGGAGGAGATGGAAAGGGCAGGCCGTGGAGCAGAAGAGTGACGGAGCTCCGGAGATGAGCAATTGCCTCCTCCGCCCGGTCCCCAAGCGCAGAGAATGGAGAGGAGGCCCAACTACTTGGGAGGAGGGCCCTGCCTCTCTTCACAAGGCTCACCTGGAGAATAGGATTTAAGAAGACGCCGGCGGGGAGGGGCTTTTGTCGGGAACAAGTGTTGTATTTGCCAGCAACACTTGCCATGATTCAAGAGGCCTTGCTTTGCCTTGCTCTGCTTTGCCTTTCCTAACCTTGCCGTGTGCGAGTTCACAGTGACCCAGCTCGGCTCTGGCTTGGGCCGTGGCCCCGGAGAACTCTCTGTGCAATGGAGACACATGTGACCAAGTTTCCTGAAGTGTTTTTGCTTTCAGAACTGTGCTTCTCTCACTTGGACTGCTAGCTTCAAGGAACTGCTTGAGGTGTGTGCGCATGTTAAGAGCCTTGCTCTTGGGCTTAAAGTGAACTGTGGGGATTTGGGGGAAGGTTGGTTCAATAAAAGGGATTCAAGCCTTCACATTCGCCGGTGTTGCTTATGTGTCTCACCCCGGGTCATAATAAGGACTTCTAACTGGAGAAGATTCAAACCTAGCGGAAGACAAGGCCTGCTGCAATTCACTTGTCCCTCTCCTGTGTTATCTTGTGCTGAATTGTCCGGCGGTGAGTCAGCTGGGGCAAGTCAGCCATGGCGACTTGTACTAGACCCAGAGGAGGAACAGAGCAACTTTGTTAAGCTAGGATTTCAAGATGGATCCTCAGATTTACAACTAAAGTCTATGTGGCAACTAGCAAAACTGGGTGTGACAGGAGATACTACGCACACACGTGCTTCTCCAATGAACTCTGGTCAAGCCAGGAGCTCCCTTTTTTTTTTTTGATGAGTTTGCATTATCCGGGCTTGCTACAACTTTCTGGCCGGCTGCAGAGAAAATGTTTGTCCATGGAGCATATGGTACTACTGGCTCCTTTTCCGTCTACATAAGCACAGAAACCTTCTCCTCGCACTGCAAACCTGAAAAAGGACAAGGAGTTACTATCTGCCTGGGCAGAAAATAGCATTGCAAAAATGATCGTTTCAAGAACGTTCCCATCTTTAGAGAATAGGGAACATCCACCAACACTGCACTTTCAAATGCACTGGATCTATTTTCTGTTATTAGAAGAGATTCCAGAATGTTTTGAATTCATCAATGGGTAGCTAGAACCGAAAAGACAATTAGCCAAATCTTAATGAAGTAACTTCCAGTGAACACTTTAAATCTGAATATTGTAAGTTGTGAGCACTTCCTAAATAACAGAAATTTGGGTATGATACTTGGTTCTCCATATATTTGCCATTTAATAATCTGAGCTATTTAGTATCAAGGAAGCACATATGGATTTTGTTGTTAGGTATCTGTGAAAAACTTCAGGAAGTCGACGGCATTTGGTCTTTGAAGTACAAAGCGCAAAAGTAACATTTTGGTTCAAAATTTCAGTGATCAAGTGGAAAGTTAGGCATGTTCCTTGCACCTCTGAGGTATTGCACTGAAACACTGAAATTTCAAATTCAGTTTTCAGATCCACACTTTGTAATTCAAATTCCAAATGTTGTAGACTTGCTAAAATGTTTGATATATACCTAACTTCAAATTCATTAAACTTTCAAGCGCCTGACTTGATTATAATCAGTCTTAAAATATGACAAATAACTTGAACAGAAATGAATGGTGTCATTTAGTTCCTTTTACACGCTTGCAGAATATGAAATGTAGAATTGTGGGCAATACACGCACACAGTGGATTTTAACACTAGAAACTATCCCTCTGTATACTACTGATTTCTCTCTTTTATTATTTGATTAAATCATTCAGTTTGAAGGCCGTTTGATCAAATCTCCAAATCAGATCCCTTCTCCCAATCCAATTGCCAAATCATTCTGATTTGATGATTTGGTTGATTTTCAAATAAACATCCTTTCCAAAAAGGTTGAGTCAACATTCTGAATTATGGATATGAATCAGATCAGGGGTAGTTGATACATCACTAATATACACAGTTGATCTTTAACATGTGTACATTTACCATTTCACTATTACCTTGTTAATACAGCAGGATATGAATCAGATTAAGAGTGGTTGATACTTCACTAATACATACACTTGATTTTTAATATATACACTCACATTTGCCATTTTACTATAACCTAGATAATAAAGCACTTTCTCAACCTTGGCAACTTTATGATATGTGGACTTCAACTCTCTGAATTCCCCAGCCAGCATTTCAGGAAAAAAAGCAAACTGCCTTTCAACAACAACAAAAAAAAACAAATTCCAATTTTAGGACCAACGGAGTTGTTCCTCCCTGCTTACAAAATATCAGAATTGGCACCAGACCCATCTGCTCTTGGAGTTCGTGTATCATCTCAGCTATCCTGAACATCTCTGTCCATCACAGCTGGCCAGCAATGTGGAGATCACCAGATGTTGCATTCTATCACCCAAATAATTCTCTTTTTTTCTTCCCATTTTTGTGTCTTATTTTGGGGGGAAAGCAGCTTAGCCAAAAATTATCTTAATTCTTGTTATTCTTTCAATTGCTCAAGCTGAACTGTAATGTCTATAAATGCTTCAAAAAGAAAATAGTTCTATAAGTCCTATAAACAAACAAACAAACAGACAGATAAATAAATAAATACAACATACTTACTGGTTTTTAAACTCTGTGCCATTGAACCATTTCCAGACCTGCTTAATTTCTCTTGAGAGACCAAACCAATAATGAAAGGGATGGAAAATTTCCACCCAAAAATCCTAAAAGGGAAAAAATGTATAGTATAGTAAAATCCTTATTTAGCACACTAATTGGAGACAGAGACTGTTATGTTCATTTGTACAAGAACATAAAATTAAGATAATGTTAACGTATTAATTGAATTGATGTATACAGTCATATGAAAAAGTAAGTACACTCTCTTTGAATTCTATGGTTTTACATATCAGGACATAGTAAAAATCAGCTGGTCCTTATCAATTATAATAATAATAATAAAGTTGGAAGGGACCTTGGAGGTCATCGAGTCCAACCCCCTGTTCAGGCAGGAAACCCCACACCATTTCAGACAAATGGCTGTCTGAAATGGTGTAGGGTTTCCTGCCTGAGCAGGGGGTTGGACTCAATGACCTCCAAGGTCTTAAGTTCTTAAAAGTACGTAAATACAACCTCTGATGAACAACAACACATGACATATTATATACCATGTTATCATTTATTTTATGAAAAAAAAAATCAAAATGGAGAAGCCCTGTGTGAAAAATGAAATATACCCTTACTGCTTCTAGAGCAGGGCTTTTCAACCTTTTCACCGATTGTACCACTTTTAGAATATGACAATATCGCCTAGCAAGGTGTCAAAAACTTGATGACCAAAAAAACCTGGAAAAGTGATAAAAGTACAAGTAGTCCTTGACTTACAATAGTCCACTTAGTGACTGTTCAAAGTTACAACAGCACTGAAAAAAGTGACTTATGACCATTTTTCACACTTATGACCGTTGCAGCATCCCCAGGGTCATGTGATTTACATTCGGATGCTTGGGAACTGATTCATATGATGGTCACATTGCCCCAGGGTCATGTGATCCCCTTTTGCAACCTTCTGACAAGCAAAGTCAGTGGGGAAACCAGATTCACTTAACAACCATGTTACTAATTTAACAACTGCAGTGATTCACTTAACAACTGTGGCAAGAAAAGTCATAAAATGGGGCAAAACTCATTTAACAAATTTCTTTCCCCCCTTTTATATCCTCTCTCCTCCCCCCCCCTTTTATCCTCTCTTCTCTCCCCCCTCGGCAGGACCCAGGCAACGCCTCGCGCAGCTCCAGCTGAATCTCTGCCTGAAGACTGCGTGAGGCTGCCTGCCACCCCCAATCAGCTGGAGCTGCGCGCGCTGATCCTGGGCTCTCCGCAGGACCCAGGCAGGCAATGCCTTGCGCTGCTCCAGCTGAATCTCTGCCTGAAGACTGCGTGAAGCTGCCTGCCACCCCCAAGGCCGCCGCCAGTCAGCTGGAGCTGTGCGCTCTCATTAGGACCCAGGCAATGCCTCGCGCAGTTCCAGCTGACTTTCCCATAAGCCTGTGCGGCGCTGCAGCCGCTTCACCTCATTCATTTTTACACTTTTTTTTTACAGTGCTGTTCAACCTGTTGTACGCGTACCACCTGCCAGGTGCCAACATACCACTAGTGGTACGCGTACCACCTGTTGAAAAGCCCTGTTCTAGAGGTGCTGTGTCAACACTAATCAAGTGCCCTTGATCCATTGATCATCAGCAATTGTGACTAGCTCTATAAAAGGCAAAGTTTTAGGTCTCCAGCATTGAGGTGTGTGTTAACACAATGCCAAAGAGTGAAGACACCAGCAATGATCTTAGAGAAGCAATTGTTGCTGCCCATCACTTTGAGAAGGGTTATAAGGCCATTTCCAAATAATTTAAAGTCCATCATTCTACAGTGGGGAAGATTATTCACAAGTGGAAAACATTCAAGACAGTTGCCCATCTTCCCAGGAGTGGACGTCCTAGCAAATTCACCCCAAGTTGAGACCGTGCAATGTTCAGAGAAATTGCAAAAAATCCAAGAGTTACTCAGCTAGCTTGTTAAATGTTAAAGTTCATGACAATAGACTTAGAAAAAGACTGAAAAAATATGGTTTGTTTGGAATGGTTGCCGGGAGAAAGCCTCTTCTCTCTAAAAAGGACATGGCAGCATGACTTCGGTTTGCAAAGTTGCAGCTGAACAAATCATAAGACTTCTGGAACCCTGTTCTTTGGACAGACGAGACCAAAGTGGAGATATCTGGCCATAATGCACAGTGTCACGTTCGGTGAATACCAAACACAGCATATCAGCACGACCACCACATACCAATCATCAAGCACAGTGGTGGAAGGATGATGCTTTGGGCTTGATTTGCAACCACAGGACCTGGACATGTTTACATAGAGTAATAAAGGACTCTTTAGATAAAAAAATATCAAATGCCACGACATATGTACACTTACACTTACAAAGATCATGTGCAGGCTATTTGAATTACTGCAATCAATACAAAACCAGAATTGAAAAACTGTCAAATGATTCAAAGTGCAGATTGTACAAAGAGGCAGAAGAAACAATAGATCATATAGACAATTTGTACAAGAAAACTGGGCTGTATTTGTGATATGATGTACTGCTGGAATTATTAACAGCACACAAGCTGAACTGGACAGAAGAAAGTTAGTGACAATTCACTATGCACTACACCTTCTTAGTGATATTGATAGATTATATCTGTCCTGCAGAAAGGGAGGCAGATTTTAAGTCAAACTGTCGAAGAAGAAAAGCATGCATTGGCTGATTACGTAATAAGACACCCAAGAATACAGACTGATGTAAGTTAAAAATTGGAACTTAAGAATCGGCAGAAAATAAAAGATGAAAATCAAAATAATGTAATAAACGAACAGAATGCTGGCAAGGAAAAGCATTACATGATCAATTTCTACCTGGCAATGGCATAAAACTGGAACTGAAAAAAGAAAAGAAAAGAAAGAAACTAAAGCCTTGATTTTGACTGCTTAAGAGCAGCCTATTCGAACTAATGCAATCCAGGCTAGAATTGAAAAATTATCAAATGATTTAAAGTGCAGGTTGTGCAAAGAGGCAGAAGAAACAGTAGATCATATACTCAACTTGTGCAAGAAAATCACACAAATAGATACAGTTGCCAAATGATTAATTAGAATATGTGTAAAAATTATCATGTGACAGTAATGAAAATTTGGTGGGAACTTAAGAGTACTTGAAAATAAGCAGATTTAAATATTGTGAGATTTCCAAATACAAACTGACAAAAGTGTTGGCTCTTAACACTAGATTCAACTGTGCTTGAAAAGAAGAAAGAGTGGATAATTTATGCGGCAATACCAGGAGATAGTAGAATAGAAGAAAAAGAATTGGAGAAGATCAGAAAGTATCAAGATCTGAATACTGAAACTGAAGGTTTATGGCATAAACTGGCCACGATGGTCTCAGTTGTTATTGGAACACTAAATACCATACCCCAAAATCTTGCATGGCTCTTAGAAAATCCACACATTGAAAAAATATCCATCTGTCAATTACAAAAGGCCACACTGCTGGGCCTGCATATATACTACACTGATAGAACTGGCAGATGTGACTTCACATTATTGTGAACAGAGAATAACAATAATAATACATAATTAGAGAACCCTATGTCTCATTGGATCATCCTTTTACAGAAAGGTAGTGCAGTCTGACATGACAAGAATTTTAAGCTCACTATTTTTTCTTTTACCCCCATGCTGGATGGTCATATCATCGTCTAAGCCAGGGGTCCCCAACCCCCAGTCTGTGGACTGGCATGCCACAGCATGCCAGCAACCGGTCCACACAAACAAGCAAAGCCCCATCCGCAGGATGCAGGCAGCACACAAAACTACGCACCCTCCGGTCCGCGGAAAAACCTCTCTCCACGGAACCAGTCCCTGGTGCCTAAAAGGTTGGGGACCTCTGATCTAAGCGGAGTTTATATGTCATAAATGGAAAATAATTGCAGTGGCAAATGAACTTCAATAATAATATTTATTTAGCTAAACAGATTAATCAGAAAGACCATAGGTGGACAAAAAAGCAGGGGCAGTGGGAAAGACTTCCAACTCCTTCTGTCTTCCCCATTGACTTTGCTTATGGGAATCTGGCAGGCAGCATCCGAAATCATAATCACATGACCAGGGAGATGCTGGCCAGGCCACAGCTTTGCAAATAAAACTGATCTGAACATCATAAAAATTTCAATTCCACAGGAGTAATGGTTCACTTTCTCATTCAACCTGTATGCCAAATTGATAATAAGGAAGCTAGATCTTGAAGAATAAAAATCAGAGTAAAGATTGGTGGAAGAATCATCAACATTCTTCGATATACTGATGATAATAATAATAATAATAAAGTTGGAAGGGACCTTGGAGGTCATCGAGTCCAACCCCCTGCTCAGGCAGGAAACCCTATACCATTTCAGACAAATGGCTGTCCAGTCTCTTCTTAAAAACTTCCAGTGTTGGAGCATTCACCACTTCTGGAGGCAGGTTGTTCCACTGATACAAATCTCCTCTCAGAAACTAAAGACCTGGAACATCTGATCAAGAAAATCAGAGATGAAAGTGAGAATTTTGGTCTCTTTCTGAAGATCAAAAAGGCCAAACTCATGACCCACTGCAAGGAATGGAAACATCAAAAGAGAAATTGAAGGGGAAGTGATAGAATGTGTAGAAAAATTCAGTTTCCTATGATCGCAGATTGCTCAAAGCAGTGAATACAGCCCAGAAATAAAATGTGGGATTGCACTGGGCCACACAGCAAGGATGAACTTGAGCCAAATATGGAAAAGCAAGGACATCAGCCTGGGAACCAAATATAGGTTAGTCTGTTCTATTGTGTTCCCTGTAGCTACTTATGGCCGTCAAAGTTGGACCTTAAAAAAGCAAGACAGAAAGAAAATAAACTTATTTGAGCTGGGGTGCTGGAGAAGACTCCGGCATATTTCTTGGATGACAAAGGTGACGTTAGTTAAAGCAAATACTGGAGCGCATAACACCAGACATGTCACTGGAAGGCAAAATCACAAAACTGTATCTCACTTACTTAGGCCATGTTGTGTGTGAGAATTCACTGGAGAAAGCAATTATGTTTGGAAGAGTTAGCGATAAAAGGAAATTAGGCTGTCCAAGAATATGTGGCTGGACACCATCAAAGCTAACACCAGCTAGAACATAGAAAAAAAATCAAAGAAGTAAAGCAAGATTGGAAGATGTGGGGACCTGGCCCACAGAACTGCCAAGAGTCAAACAGGACTGAATGGATAACATCATCATGATCAATGGCTTCCGGATTTTTTTAACCCATTCTTTAAGTTAGCTGAAACTGTTGCAATGTTAATATATCGTTTGGATACCTTGAGGGTATACAGAGGCAAACAGAATGAGAATTTTAGTAATATATAGACAATAACAATAAATACAATAGGACTGCTTTTTATATGTGTGAACGCCAGGACAATTATCGAATTAAGAATGATGTCTAATTATTCCTTACCAATTCCTTCTGTGTATCTATCACAGCCAAGGATGCATTAAATGAAGAACAGGTCTTTAAACTGAGAGACCAATTCTTTTCTTCTTTTGATATGTAGAAACATTTTCCTCTATATCCAATCCAGAAATCAGGGCAGGCAGCACTTACAATGGAAAGGCAAGGCAGACACGTTTTTGTTCTATAAACTGGAAAAAGAAAACCAAAATGAACAAATCATAGAGCTCACAGTTAATCACAATTCTGACAACATAGTTTGAATAGTTAATATTAATCTACCTCATTTAAACTGCAATTCCAGGATTTAAGGAAACCAAGTGAATTAACCTGTAAATACAGCTAGTGTTAAGTGCAGAATATCAGAAGCCAAGGTGAATCAAACGAATACAAGTTTATTTCATGTAAAACCTCTTTATTGTATGTAGATTGCACGTAGATTCCCTACAAGTATCTGAACTACCAACAGTAAAAGCAAATTGGCAATAGATAAAGAGTCAATGGAATTCAAGGTGGGGTAGACTTAAATCTCTTGTGGGTGCAAAGGGACTTGAGACTGATGATGTGGTTGACCCCTCCCTCAGGGTCAGCCTGGTCATCTCCTACAAACAGTTCTCAATTACCGACCACATTTGGGCCTAGCAATTCCATCCACTAATAGGCTTGTAAAGTGAAAAATCACATGACTGCCCAAGTTACAAAGGCAGTTAGTCAGTTTCAGCTGCACTTAAATAAATCACAAGCAACATTACATGACTGCAATTTGCGACTTCCTAACGGCTTCCCCATTGACTTTGCTTGTCAGAAACTGCCCAAAACTAGAACTAGTAGATGAATTTGTGTACCTTGATAAAAATTTTATTAAAAGTGGGAAATGGATAGAGAAAGTTTTAAGACTGCAAATACTGATAAAAAGGAAGGAGAGGATATGCAGTCCATTGTAGGGAATAGATATCAAGAAAAGTAAAAATAGCTTGTGCATAAGAGTGTAGTTCTACCTATTTTGTTGTGTTCTTTGAAAATGCCATCAAATGGGACTTAGGAGGTGCCTTTTCTATTGTGGTGCCTGCCCTCGGGAATTAGAGCTGTGATGATGCAGTGATTAGAATGCAGTATTGCAGACTAATTCTGTTGACTGCCAGCTGCCCGCAGTTTGGCTGTTCGATCCTGACCAGCTCAAGGTTGACCCAGGCTTCCATCCTTCCGAGGTCAGTAAAATGAGGAGCCAGATTGTTGGGGGTAATAAGCTATGTAAAACTGCTTAGACAGGACTGTAAATCACTATGAAGTGGTATATAAGTCTAACTGCTATTGCTATTAAGTCCCCCCCCCCCACCCTGAGATCTGACTGGCCTGAGTTGGCTTTTGGGAAAGCTCTGGCTATTCTCTTGGGCTCTGGGGCCAGGATGCTACATGAGCTTCTCCTGAGAGGTATAATAGATGTTGGTGTGTGACCAACTGTGTAGTTCATTGTGATTTTATGTTTTTCAACCAATTTTGGGCTCCTGTTATCTGGGCCCTTATTTTACAGTCATAAATTACGTCTTCCAATTAGGCTGGAGGCCAAAGATTTACTTCTGTTTCTTTCTCGGGCTTTCCTCATGAATCTCCTCCTTTTCTGTCTTCTGAATTAACTCTAAAAATACCAGACAGTTCTGCATATCTTGTCAAAGCAATAATATCCTATATTAACAGCGTTGACATCCGGCCCCCCCTACAAAAAGGACAGATCCTGTAATGTAAGCAAAAGCATATATTAATGATTAGTTTTCGGTTTGTTGGGGTGTTTCGTATGAAACCTTTTGATGAGCCTGTCAGCTTTCACCTCACTGGATTTCACCCAAGTAGCTTCAGACAACGGGTATCCCTTCCATTGTACTAGGTACTGCAATTTCCCTTTAAAAATTCTAGAATCAAGAACATGTTTCACTTCGTAATGGGTCTGCCCCGGAACTACGAGAGGCCCAGGTGCTTTCTTCGGGGGAGGTCTTAAAGTGGAATCCCGATAAGGTTTTAACAAGCTACTATGGAAGACAGGGTGGATTTTACCCAAAAGCCTAGGGAGTTTCAGTTTTACTGTGACCGGATTGATGACCTTTACGATAGGAAAAGGCCCTAAGAATTTCGGTCCTAAATTCTTACTGGGTAATTTGAGGCGCAAATATTTGGTCGACAGATAAACCTCTTCCCCAACTTGGAACGTTCTTTGGGGAGCTCTCTTTTTATCAGCTTGCTTTTTATAGGTTTCAAAAGTCTTTTTTAAAGCAGTTTTTGTGTTTCTCCAAACTTCTTCCCATCCCCTCACCCATTGGTCAAGTGTCTGGGAAGCTGTTGGCATCTGGGGGTATTCAGGTATTGGACCGAACTCTTCGCCTGTGGCTACTCTGAAAGGTGTGTAGCCGGTGCCGCTGTGCACAGAATTATTGTACGCCACCTCTGCAAAAGGGAGGAGGTCAGTCCAGTTCGTCTGTTGATAGGACACGTAGCATCTGAGATATTGCTCCACCATTTTGTTAGCGGCTTCTGCAGCTCCGTTGGTGGCCGGATGAAAAGCGGATGATAAGCCTTGAGATGATCCAATTAATTTAAGAAAACTCCTCCAAAACTTTGCTGTGAACTGCACCCCCCTGTCTGAGATTATTCGCTTAGGGGCGCCGTGCAGTCGGTAGATATGTTTCAGGAACAATTTAGTCAGTCGTTGAGCGGATGGGAGTCCTTTGCAGGCGATGAAATGAGCCTGCTTCGAAAACAGGTCTGTTACAGTCCAGATGACAGTATTTCCTCTACTTTCAGGTAGGTCTACGATAAAGTCCATAGCTATTTCTTCCCAGGGTTGGGAAGGGTCTGCCACCGGCTGCAGTAATCCAGGGGTTTTCCCCGGTATTCTTTTCATTGTGGCACATACAGTACAACTCTTCACATAGTTTTCCACATCTCGTTTCAGTCCCGGCCACCAAAATTGCCGGCGGGTGAGATGTAGTGTTTTGAGATATCCAAAGTGTCCAGCCTGCTTTACATCATGGCTGTGTTTGAGAACATTGAGACGGAGGGATTCGGGCAAATACAGTTTCCCCCCTTTGTAAGCCAAACCATCCCGGCACGTCAAGGAGGTTTGATTATCTTTGAACCATTGATCGGTGAGGAGCTCTTGTTTTATTTTCTTTGCTCCAGGGTCAATGATGAGTGAATCGTCTGGTGACGGTGAGGCAGTTATAAGTGCTCGCTCCCACCATATCCATTGATTTGCTTTGACAAATATATTGTAATTTTATTTCTATAGCTATTCACTGCCTGGAATCCTACTTCTTGCAAGATGGATGACCACGTATATTCTTTAAATTAGTGCTCCCAAAACTGTTTCTTTAATCACGCAAAGCCATTTATCTGAAAATCCTTTTTATCCAATGTAGGGTACCCTAAGTCAATTTAAATGTCTCTGTTGGGATAGGGTAATAGGTTCTTATGTCATTACCCAAAGAAAAACAACTTTCACCCAGTTTTGGGTAATTTACCCAGGTTTGGGTAGCACTACTTAAAACAAAATAAATAACTAAATATGGAAGTGAGAATTCAGCACGTAAGGAGAAACATAAAAGTAGATTAGCTATCATAGGAAAAGACCAAATTTGGTGTAGTGATTAAGACATCAGGCTGAAAACTGGGAGACTGGGAGTTCTAGTCCTGCCTTAGGCACAAAGCCAGCTGGGTGATCTTGGGCCAATCACTTTCTCTTAGCCCAGGGAAGGAGTTGAAGACAGGGGCAAGCTACTTCCAAAATCTTGTCACACAAACTGCAGAGACTTGTCCTGGCAGTTGCTAGAGTTAAGATTAACACAAAGGCATCATAAAAGAACTTCTCAAAAAAGCTACACTCAGAATGGATTACTTGAGTGTGTGTGATAAAACAAATCAAATGCAAATTTGTTTATGTTGGATTGGGCAGTCTTCTTTCCTTTCCTCTATTCACTCTGTACCTGCTTTGGCTTGTCACAGAACAATCTTCCCTTCCTGGGACATTTGTGAGAGTGTCAAAAAAAAAAAAGTCTAGATGGCAATCACAGTAGTGCAATTAAATTCCTGCCTTTTGGATACGCAGGCAACATTTGACACAGGTACAAAGTCTAATTTTCAACTGCACTGCAGCAATCCTCATCTTGACTCATTTGACATACCTCACCCCCAGTTGCTGCTATTTCCTTCCAAATTGTTCTGTGGTTTAGATTCATGCATGTGGTGATCTTCATTTAAATGATAACAACAGCAGCAACAAAACTAAGGAGAAAGTTAAACAGAAATGTCTCCTTACTTACCAGCCAATGAAATTGTAACAATGATCAAAGCTGCAATTACAACAACAGCTACTACATTGAATTTTTGGCACTTAGGTATGACCGCTGAAAAACAGACAGGAAAATATTAGGAGACGATGTTCATAATTTTAATTAAGACTGTTTAGATTTTTAAATGTTTTATTGTCTTATAAGCCACTCAGGGTTGTAGTCAGACTACAGCATAATAAGTTAGATTTTGTTATCTGACTTGCAGCTGTTGATCCCACCAAGATAAATCCTGAATGTCCCTCATCTCCTTCTCTCTTCCTAGATAAAAAAGGTGGGGAATTATGGTCCTTTTATGACAAGTCATAAAGGAGCCATAGTTCTCCATCCCCCCTCTATAAGGAAAGAATAAAGAAGCAGTTAGTGTGAGTTCAAGGAGCACAGAAGCACAGCCTTGGTGTCCGTTGTGCGTGACTTTCAGATTTCTTTCTCCACAGAACAGATAAAAGTGGATCTGGAATGGCTTACACCCTCCATCCTTCTCATAGTTGTGAGACACACAAAGTCAATCTCAATCCCACTACTCTTAAATGCCCTAACAGCTCTGACAGATGAGAAAGCTTGGCAACACTTGTGAGGGTGCTAAGTCCAAGTCCAAAAATTCTGTATCACAAAATACAATTCAAGTGCTGCATAGAGCAGTGGCCCCCAAACCTTTTGGGCACAAGGGACCGGTTCTGTGGAGTTTTTCTGCAGACTAGAGGGGGGGGGGGCATGGTTTGGTGCGCTGCCTGCATTCCATGCATGTGCGGATGGGCGTTGCTTGTTTGCACAACCCAGTTTCTGGCATGGCGCAGACCAGTGTGGTTCGCGGCCCAGGCCTTGGGGGACCCCTGGCAGAGGACAGCAGTGAAAAACAAGAGCATGCCATCCCAACCTAATCATCAAGACTGTGGTGGTGCAACGGTTAGAATGCAGTACTGCAGGCTACTTCTGCTGACTGCCTGCAGCCAGCAGTTCGAGTCTCACCAGCTCAAGGTTGACTCAGCCTTCCATCCGAGGACGGTAAAATGAGGACCCAGATTGTTGGGGGGAATATGCTCTGTAAACCACTTAGAAAGGGCTGTAAAGCATTATGAAACAGTATATAAGTCTAAGTGTTATTGCTATTGCTATCTTCTCCGACAGCATTACAGCAGTTAACCAAATCTTGTTCTTTGAGACGAAGGTATTAACATCAATTCCTTCCCCCTTGGATGGATGATCTGGACTTCTGTCTCCAACCGTAATAGCCAAGTCAGTGGCAAGGTTTCCGTCCTGAAGATTATGTGGGAAACTCACCAAACCTACCATGTTGGCCAAAAGTCAGTTTTGCGTGAGATTTTTTATTTTCAAATAGAGGAACATCCCAAATTCCTCTCCTCAAAACTAGGGGAAAAAAGTAAAATAAAATCCTGATTTTTACATAGGGTGGCCCAGCTTCACCCACTCTGTTTCATTACTTCTCCATCCAAGATTACAAAGGATCCCAGGCAGGTTGTCTACCTTTGTTTTTACCAGCATTACATGGACTCTCTGCATCAGAGCTTCCAGGAGAAGATGTACTTATGATCTCAGTAGTCAAACGATCAGAATATTCAGAAACTTCTTCTACCAAAATTGAAAGGCAAAAGACAATACATAAAGTTAGGGTCTAGTTTTGCTATTGAGAAGACGCTGCCCCCAATACCCAACCAGGTTTCCCTCTTTCTCAGACAAAACCACTTAAATAAAGATTTTAAATAGCTGAAACCTCACAAAATCCTCAAATCTTGCATTGTTGAATATTCACAGGCAGAACTCAAGGTGACTTGCAAAAAAATCTCATGAGAGTTGATCATCTTGCAAGATTTCAGGTAACTATAGTTGTAGGAAAAACTGGGCCTAGATCTGGGATATTTCCACTGCTTTTGTGGTGTACATTGGAAGATCTCTGCTTTTGCACAAGCAGGTATGTATATTGCTGAATTCTATCTGAAACTGACATTCCACACAGAATCCAAGGTGTAAAAGTCTCTGATTTGCTCAACAAGCCTCTTAAAGCTTAGATCATCTGGAAGAGTCCTTTCAGCTGCTCTTCCTGGCTCATCAAATTTAGAGCATTTGGTTCCAGTACAGTTCTTACCATAAGAAGCAGGGATGACTGAAGAAAATCCTACAGGTAACCATTTCTCTTACCAGTTTTCCCCAATTCTAGCTTGAATCCAGTGATCTCCAATATTCAGTTCAAAACTTTTCCCAATTCAAGTTTGTTTTTTCAACTCATGCCTGGCTTAACTTATTGTGATTCCTCCACTTAATGTAGCAACCAACGTTTTTAGCCATATAATCAATAAGAGTTTTCCTCTGATTTCATTAGTACCCTAGAGGGATTTTCTCCTGCTTCCTGTAGTTCTCAGCTAAGTGTAAGAAATATCTGAATGCCTCACCTGTAATTATTCCTGGCATCTTCCAAGCTTTCTGTGTTACAAAAAAATATCAGGGTTCACACTGCATGGAAAGAAAAGAATTTGGTATTACTGTAGTCATCCCTGCACAGGAACATATATCTATATTTATCACATTATTTTTTTTAGAAAGTATGGCAAGGCTATGGATCAGAAAAAATGCATTTTAGAATGATGGAAGAAATGAAGGTGAGAGAGAGATTGCTCTTTATATATGTATATATATATGAAGAAAAGACAGTTGCAGAAACATGTTAAGACTAAAAAAAGCAGAGAAACACAGGAGATTGTGGTAGAAATAAATTGTTTTAGAAGTGGATGAGAAAAGTTAAAGTGTTTAAAACAGTGAAATAAATATAAAAGTAATGAAACAATTCAGAATGGAATAGAGATGGAATGGTTGAAGGAAGATTTTGGAGATGTTTATGAAAATAATATGATAAAAACAAGTAAACGAAGAATGCTTTAAAACAAGTGCTGAAAACAAATGATCTAGGAATACTGAAAACTACACGACGTAACTGGAATAAGAGTAAAAAATAAGCACACAATGTAATTATCAAATGCATATTCAATTTTTAATTTGCGTGTGAAGACTGCATCTGTGACTGATGCTTAAAAGAACCCCATATTTATTATTTATTTATTTTAATATTATGTTATATTATGTTATTTTTTATTTTATTATTTTATTATATTATTTCTATAGCCACTCATCTCAACCAATGATTCTAGGCGGATTACAATTCAAAAACAATTAAATCTTAAAAATATTTCAAAACAATAAAAACAGTAAAAAAAAAACCATTAAAACAATAAAAACATTAAAACGTCTAATTTGAGTACAAAGTAAGACATCTGGTCTGTTAACTGTCATGGTTCCGACAGATGAAACTCTTCGAAGAACTTCGAGGCATTGTTTATCTTAAAAGAATCTTTATTCGAGAAGCATAGCATCGGCAGGTACATAGCCAAAGCCAAAATCTGAATTCCCCTCCCCTGAGTACATAGTATCAAAGCACAATTCCCTCCTCTAATTTACAGTCATAAATCACATTCTCCAATTAGTTTGAAATGCAGATTTTCCCTCCAGTTCTCCAACCCGCCAATTCTTATCATCTCTTATTTCAAAAATCTTGGTTCTCACACTAGTTACAGTATTGTTATGTCTAACTAAACTCCCATGCACATTCCTCCCCCTCCCCCAGTATCATCTAATTCTAACTCCAATTCTAAGAGTAAAACATAAGAAGGAAAATGGTTGCATCTCCATATGTTGTCAAAGCAAAAACATCCAATGTGAGCAGCGTTGACATTAACAATATAGGGGGGAGGTGGCTTGGTGCATGTAGTTCCCCAGACTCAGGAGCATAACCAGGTTTTTTAAAGCTTTGGCTGATGGGCTCTGCACCATGCAAACTCTGGAAAAAAGGTGATCCCTCAGGTACCATGGTCTCTATTCAACAGAAAATTGGCTGGAGTGATGATGAAAAGTACAGAGAGATTTGTTTGCAAAACATGCCTGGAAGGTGTTCGGCAGAATTCTAACAGGATGCATGAAGGAACTTACCAACATTTAAAACAGTAAAATCAATCCAGTAGTTAGTGTGATAGAAACCAACAACACAACTACACCCCCCTCCCGGGGTGAAACAAATCTATCTTAATTTTGTTCCTAAAATGGAATAGTGTAGGGTTATTGCATCCAAACTCAGGCATCCAGAGTTTGGTGTGGAGCAGATAAAAACTACAATTTGAAAGAGAGAATTTTACCTTTATAAAGGGGCTTTTCTGCCCACCTGAAAATTAGAATCACCAACTAATTCTGGCAAAGAAAAAAACGTTTATTAAGGGAGTCAAGTTCTTTTATAGGATACAGAAGTTCTTTTATAGGATATAGAAACAAATGATCTATGTAATACAACAGAAAACAAGTGATCAAACAATAAAAGACACTGGTTTACATGTGTGACCTGACCAATGCAAAACATTGGTTCTAGATAATATTCCCAAAGTGGCAAATTTACCTTGCATTATTCTTTCCCAGCTGGGTTTGTATCTTTCTTAAAATTTGCAAACTTATTCAAGGACTTTCAGAATATGCTATTGTGCAGTTGCCAAAAAGTAGTTCTCACATGCCAAGGAAATGTCTTTGGCTAAGAAGGGAAAAATATATTTTCTTAAAATTAAAAAAAACTGGGTTAAACGTGCAAATATCACATTTTAAAATGCTAATAATGAAGTCTGAAATTTGAGACAACAGGGCCACCCTGTTCCTAATGCGTGACTCACAACAAAGGCTGTTCCTTGGGAAAGAAAAATCAGTAGGTCATGTCAAATATATTTACAGCAGGATCTATACTATACAACCCAGTGAAGACTCAAATGGGCTGCATGGAACAATACAGGTAGTCTTCGACTTGCGACCACAATTAAGCCCATTATTTATGTTGCTAAGTGAAACATTTGTTAAGTGAGTTTTGCCCCATTTTATGATTTTTCCCACATTTGTTACGTGAATCATTGCAGGTGTTAAATTAGTAACATGGTTGTTAAGTGAATCTGGCTTCCCCATTGGCTTTGCTTGTCAAAAGGTTGCAAAAGATGTTCATGTGATCCGGGGACACTGCAAAGTCATAAATATGAGTCAGTTGCCAAGCATATGAATTTTGATCACACGACCATGGGGATGCTGTAATGGTTGTGTGAAAAACGGCTACTTTTTTCAGTGATGTTGTAACTTCGAATGGTCACTAAACATATGGTTCTAAGTCGAGGACTACCTGTATTTAAATGGGCAATATAACTGAAGAGTTTATAAGGTTGACTAGCCTTCCATCCTTCTGAGGTTGGAAAAAAATGAGGACCCAGATTGTTGGGAGCAGCATGCTGACTCTAAACCACTTAGAGAGGGCTGTAAAGTGCTATGAAGCAGTATATAAGTGCTAGTGCTATACACCACAGTAAGTCCCTTGAATTGGGACCAGAAAACTTTGAGTAAGGTTAAAATAAATGTTATCCTTGGTGACCTTAATGGACTTTTGCCACCCAGGACTGAAAAATGATGCTTTAAGGATTTGTTTATAGATAAGAGGTGAGATATGGGAATAAGAGATCTTCCACTAAAATAGTAGAGAAGGTGATAAGTTATTAAAATATATACTTGTTATAGAGGTGAAGTCATTTCTTTAAACATTTCCTTCCTTCCTTGCACATTCTAATTTCTCTTTTGGTTTTTAGTTGGTATTAGTTCTTATCTTTTTAACTACAACGTTCAGTAACATTATTACAAAAGTGCTTTTTCTTCCATGTCCTAGTCAACAAAAGCTGTTAGTGTGCTTCATGCTGCCCGCAGCAGGAACCTCATCACAAGACTAGAGTAAATATACGCACCAAAATGTACTGCAGTACTAAACTAATCCTACTAATTATTGTATAATGTATATCATTAACACGTGTGTACCCCGTTTGCAAAATAAAGCCCCCAAAACCCAGAGAAGGGCCTACATGAACTCTAATCACCGCAAAGTTATTGTTGGGGGGGGGGGAAACCCCATTCGCGATTAACCTCACACTAAAGGACTGGCACGCTTTTTGACAAACTTCAAACGGGGGGGGGGCGTGCGAGCCCGCAGCGAGTCCGCCGCCAAATACGTGAATATCCGCGAGGGCCAACTACAGCACCACCCGGGCAGCCCTTTCAGACTTGTTAGGCCTCAAAATCTTCCAGCTCCTCGGGCTAAAAAAAGCTAATCTGCCCTTCCTTTCCTACCAATTGCCCTGCGGCCAGCCTCGCCCCGCCCTCCCTTTTTGCTCTAGGAGTCTGGCAGCAGATCGCTCGGTGAAGGGACTTTGTAAAACTTGCTCGCCTCTCCCTTCTTCCGACCTGCCCATAAAAAGACGCCCCCGCTTCGTGGAGCGCAGCATTAAAAACGCGGGGAAACCCCGACGCCAGCAAGAGCGGGCCTGGCTTTCCGCGAGAGAAGCTTCCCCACCACCGGCAGACCCAGAGCCCCTTCCCCACCTAAGCGTATAGCGCCCGAGGGTTTCTTGCCTCTCCCCGCGGCTAAATGACATCATGTCAGGCTTGCAGCCAAACGGGGAAGCTGGAGCACTTCCGAGTCCAGGATCATTTGCAAAACATTCCCCCATCCAATCAAATCGCTGTGGCGACTTAAAAGAAATGCAGAGGCCGCCGCTTTCGCTTTCCGCAGAAGAAGCGACTCCCCCTCGAGTTGTGTTTCCCAATTTTGTCAAGTTTCGAATTTCCAACTCTCAGAATTCCTCAGTCCGCACGTCTTAAAAGTTGTCGAGGTTGGGAAACGCGACCCCAGAGCGCTCTCCTCCCCCACCCCAAGTCTGGGATTTTCCGATTTGTGTCTTCTCCGCGTATCTGACCCCACTTGGAACAATATAAGCCCAATTAGTCTGCAGCTCCCTAGTTATAGGCTGGCTAGTGCCCCCCAAAGAAATCATACCCATGTTGATGTAGGGAAAATAAGCAATGGCAAAAATCTTTGCGTGGACAATACCTTTTATGGAACCAAATCTAAGAACAGGCAACCTTGAAGTTCCTTTAGGAAGCCAAATTAAAACATGCCAGGCAGATGGCCATTTACACTCTACATTAACCCTCTCAGGGAGCCAGTTTGGTGTAGTGGGTAAAACGGATAGAAATGGGGAGGCGGTGAGTTCTAGTTCTGCCTGAGGCACAAAGCTAGCTGGGTGACCTTGGACAGTCTCTCTCCCTCAGCCCTAGGAAGAAGAAGAAAAAGAAGGCAAGAGCAAACCATTTCCAAAATCTTGCCAGGAAAACTGCAAACAGTTCAGATATTTGTATTTAATAGTGAACTCGGATAGCATCAGTGTGATAGAAGCCAAACAGACCTCTTGACAAACAGAAGAAAGTAGAAACTTGGTTATGGTTTACAGAAGTCCACAAAAGTTTAATGAACGCAAGGGGAGATAAAACATCTCCATCTACTTCCCATTATATCTCATTTACTGATTATCTTTTATCCCTTTTGTAACTAACAAGACACAGATTTCCAGGTGTTTTCTTTTCTGAAGGAATAGTTAAGAGAAATAAAAATGAAGATTGGCACCTTGTGTTTTACTAGATGATACCTCAGCTTCATCAACTTTTCTTCTCCTGGAATCAGAGGCTTTATTTCCCCACCCACGCTTTGTCATCTTTCCCAAAAAATGATGAAAGGATTGGTGTTGTTCAAAAGCTGCACTTTAGAATGGCTTAAATTCTTTTATTTATATATATATATATATAGGTCTTGGTGTATTCGGGTCTTTTCCCGTGTAAGATTGAGAGTGTCTTGGCGACGTTTCGACGAGGTCCCACTCGCCATCTTCAGGCTGCTGTCTTCGGCTTCATGCTTGTGCGAGCAAAGCGTGATCGGAGCTGCCGTCCTTCTATAAATACTGGAGGGGTGTGTGTGGTGTGTTGGCTTTGTAGCTGTAAGCGGGTTGGTTGGCTGTGTTGTTACATCTTGACTGGAAGATGGAATTGATGTAAGCAAATTAGCTGATGTAGCTGTAAGCGGGTTGGTTGGCTGTGTTGTTGCATCTTGATTGGAAGATGGAATTGATGTAAGCAAATAAGCTGATGTAGCTGTAAGCGGGTTGGTTGGCTGTGTTGTTACATCTTGGCCTTATTCCAAGTGTGGCCAAGTGTGTAAGCCACCTCTGCAAAAGGGAGGAGTTCGGTCCAGTTGGTTTGTTGGTAGGAAATATAGCATCTGAGATATTGCTCCACCATCTTGTTAGCGGCTTCCCATTAGTAGACGGGTGAAAAGCAGATGATAGACCTTGAGATGATACAATTAATTTAAGAAAGCTCCTCCAAAACTTAGCTGTGAACTGTACCCCCCTGTCTGAAATTATTCGTTTAGGGCACGGGTCGGCAACCCGCGGCTCCGGAGCCGCATGCGGCTCTTTGATGCCTTACCTGCGGCTCCGGAGCCTCCTCCGCCATTTTGGCAGGCGCGCGCGCGCATGCGTGGGCGGGTGCGCGTGCGCAGGTGCGCATGCGCGAACGGTGCGCGCATGCGCGAACGGCGCGCGCGCATGCGCGAGTGCGCGGGTGCGCATGCGCGGGTCCACGGGCGCGCGCGCATGCGCGAACGGGGCCGCGCGCATGCGCGGGTGCGCGCGCATGCGCGAACGCGCGGCTCCCAGCGTTTTTTTTTTTTAAGCTAAATGGGTCCGTGCGGCTCATCCGAAGTTTCGGATGGCCGACCCATGGTTTAGGGGCTCCATGCTCCATGCCGGTAGATATGTTTCAAGAACAGTTTAGTCAGTCGTTTGGCAGATGGGAGTTCTTTGCAGGCGATGAAGTGAGCCTGCTTTGAAAACAGGTCTATCACAGTCCAGATGACTGTATTTCCTTTACTTTCAGGGAGGTCTACTATAAAGTCCATAGCAATTTCTTCCCATGGTTGAGAAGTGTCTGCCACCGGCTGCAGTAACCCAGGGGGTTTCCCTGGAATTCTTTTCATAGTGGCACATACAGTACAACTCCTGACATAATTTTCCACATCTCGTTTTAACCCCGGCCACCAGAACTGCCAGCGGATGAGATGTAGAGTTTTTAAATATCCAAAGTGTCCAGCCTGTTTTATGTCATGGCTGTGTTTGAGAGCGTTAAAGACAGAGAGCTTCTGGCAAGTACAATTCCCCCCCCCCCTGCATGTTAGGGAGGTTTGATTGTCCTTCAACCATTGATCAGTGAGGAGCTCTTGTTTTATTTTCTTTGCCTCAGGGTCATCAGGATTAGGGACAAAGTTAGGATAGTTTCTTTAACACTTCTCTCACCAGCTTTATATGATCAGTCATATTCGTGCTGTATATCAGGATGTCATCAAGATACACCAGAACCCCCTTGTATAAATGATCATGTAGGACCTCATTAATCAATTGCATGAATACGACTGGGGCCCCCTGTAGCCCAAATGACATGACTTTGAACTGATAGCTTCCCATGGGGCAGTTGAAAGCAGTCTTCCACTTATCTCCCTCCTTTATCCTCACCCGGTAATATGCCTCTCTCAAGTCTAACTTAGTGAAGACACTCCCCTTAGCCAGGTGGGTTAGTAAGTCCTTCAGGAGGGGGAGGGGGTATTTATTTTCCACACTCACCGTGTTCAGACCCTTATAATCCACGCAGAGACGAAGAAACCCATCTTTTTTTTCTTTAAACAACACAGGGGCTCCCACAGCAGACTTGGCTCATTCAATGAACCCCCTCTCTAGGTTTTTGTCCACGTATCGCTGCATCTCCTCCATTTCGAGGGGGGACATAGTGTACATTCTCGGTCGTGGGAGTTTGGCTCCCAGCAACAGTTCGATGGAGCAATCATTGGGTCGGTGGGGAGGCAGGGTGTCGCATTCATTCTCATTAAATGCCTTAAGGTCCCCGGTACTCGCTGGGGATGAGTGGCTCGCCTGGTGGTGGTGAGGTAGCCACGTGCGCTCACTTGTTGGGTGGGCTAAAGTTTCCTGTAACATCCGTTGAATCAATGGGAGGCTTGGGCCCTATAGGTAGCCTCACAGTTCTCATTCCCTTCTCCCACCAGATAAACGGCTTCCATTTGTCCAACCAGGCTAATCCTAGGATCACAGCCTCAGTCATTTTTGGAGCCACCAGGAAGCAAATGAACTCCCAGTGCTCACCTATTTCTAAGCGTAGGGGCTCAGTTAATTGCGTGACTAAAATCCCTCCCATCAGGGAGCCATCGGCTTGCTCAAATCTCACGGGTTTGGAGAGCAGCTTTGCTCGTATGCCCATTTTCATGGCAAATGTCAAGCTAATGATGCACTGGGAGCATCCAGAACCGACTAGCACTTTTAAATCTACCTGTGCCCCTGTCTTGGGGATTACGAGTTTGGCAGGTAGAGAGAAAGGTGGGATGTGTCGACTCACCATTGGGTCGTTCTCTCCGTCGTCGCTGTCGAAAGAAGATAGAGCGGGGGCGAGTCCATCCTGAGTCCCGGCATCCTGTGTGGGGGATGTGACTTGGGCAACAGGTTCCTGTGTGATCCAATTGGATTTCTCTCTCGTTGGCTGCTGGGCAGGTTTCTTTCTCACTGCTGGTCCCGGTCTACTCTGCTGTTGGTAGGGGACTGGGCAATTTGCTGCTCGATGTCCCTGCTGTCCGCATCGGAAGCACTTGATCGGCGGGCCTACATGTGGCTGGGACTTTCAGCAGCCGCAGCAGTTGGAGGTTTTCGGGGGGGTTGCTGTTTGGGTTGCTCTGGCCTCGACTTGGCTTCAGGTGGGGGAGGCTTCTTATAGCGGGCGAGCTGAACGTCTAGCCTTACTGCTGTCTGGTGCCATTCTTGCAGCTGATCAGGTACTGCTCGATAGATGCAGGCCTGAGAGAGGTGATCGTCTAATCCTTCTTTGAAGTGATGGACTAGGGACTGCTCAGGCCACCTCTCTATCCGACCAGCTATCTTGCGAAACTCTTGTACGTACTCCAGAGCAGGCCTGCCGGCTTGCTTTATCTTATGGATTTGCTCTTCTGCTCTGAGGGCAATGGATGGGTCCTCAAACCTTGCTCTCAGTCCTAGGAGGAAGAGATGGGGGTCCTCCAATTCGGGGGCTTGCTCGTTATATAAATTATTCAGCCATTCGGATGCCTCTCCCTCTAAGCTGGATGCAATCACGTTGACCATAGCGGCTGGGTCCGGGTAGAGGTAGGCACAGCGGTTCAAATGAAAGCACACTTGGTTGAGAAAAAAAAACAGCTTCTCTGGGTCCCCATTGAAGGTTGCTCTGAAAGGTGGAGCAATCAATGGCTGCTGGGCCCCCCACTGTGGCTGTTGCACCCCTGGTTGCTGTTGGCCCCACCCTGGCAGCTGCTGCATTCCTAGTGGTTGTACATTCGGGGCTGTTGCCACCCCCCCTGCTGTTGCTGCAGTACCGGCAGCTGTGGCATCCCGAGTTGCCGTAGGTCTCCCAATGGTTGCTGCCTGGGTGGGGGCTGTTGCCATCCCTCCTGTTGCTGGTCAGCGGGGAGCTGTGGCATCCTCAGTTGCTGTAGGCCCCCCAATGGTTGCTGCCTGGGTGGGGGTTGTTGCCATCCCCTCTGCTGCTGGTCTGCAGGGAGCTGTGGCATCCTCAATTGCTGTAGGCCACCCTGCGGCCTCGGAGGGGATTGTTGCTGGATCCCCATCGTTTGTGGGCCCCTCAGCGGTTGCTGTACATTCAGGGGCGGCAACCAACCCCCTTGCTGCAGGCATCCTCCCACCGGTTGCTGGTCTCATGGCCTCTGCATTACCCCAAGTTGTTGCAAGGCCTCTATTAGCTGCTGCAAACTCAGGGGCTGCGACCA